>OZ001354.1:28103640-28703640 GCA_963924055.1 Drosophila limbata | reverse complement strand
TTTTAGCTGTTTTTGCTTGTTTTGTTTTGCTTCACCTAGCGTCCGTTCCAAATTAGTGCGCCCTTGTTTTCGCTTCTCCTGGGTTTGCTTCTCATTATTTTGCTCATCTTCGGATACGATTTTCTTGGTTACCGCAACGCCTTGGTGATCTCCATCATCCGTGTCATTTTCAGCCTGTCTAACGCTATCCTTCTCTTCGCTACTTTCTTGCTCGTCCATCTTCTGATTCTGCTTGCCATCTTTTTCCTGTTGTAGCTGCACTTGATCTGCTGAACTTTTTTGTACGGGATGGGGAACAGATTGCACATCGTCTTCCTTGCTCAATTTGTCCTTTGATTGTGTGTGTTGTTCTGTTTTCTCTTCCCTTGTCTCTGGCTCTTCAGGAGTCTCTCGTTTTTGCTCTTCATTATTTTTATCGATTTCACCACGTGTTTGTGTCTCCGGATACTTTTTCATAAATGGAATAAATCGTATTATTCGCTCACTATCTTTCCGTAATCTTTTTTCTGAGTTTAAAAAACGTTCCATCTCTCCTTTTTCTTCAATGAGCTGTTCGTAACGAATTTGCATTGATGACGTTACTTGCTCATGGGCTTTCAATTCGTTGAAGATTTCTGTTATCCAATCGAAATCTTCTTTGATCTCGTCCAGATCGTTTTGGATTTGTTTCGGATATTGTCCACAAATGTTCAATGTTCTTTCCAATGAATATATCGCTCTGTTAAATTCTTCTACCCTCATAACATGTTTCGCAATTTTCTTGAATAATTGTGACATTATTTCATTTTGTATAGCTTGAGTTCTCCCAAAGGTTCCATCCATAAAATAATCTTCTGCCCAAAAGGATAAATTTTCCTGTAGAATCTTATCTTGTTTCTTGAACAATTCCCATTTCTCTTGAACTTTTGTTGCCCAATCCAAACTTGGGAATTTGTCCTCTTTTATTTCTTCGCCCCAGCTTTTCAATTGGGCGTATATGGCATATTGACTTGCCTCCAGTGCATTGAGCTCCTCTTTAGTATACGCCATTTTGAACTATTTTATTTATTTATTTATTTATTTTATTTTTTTTTTTTTATTTATTTTTAGCAACTCCTGTTGCCTGGTCTCTCGTGTCGCCGCACGTTACAATGTTGCGCTGCTGTGGATTCCGTTTTACCACTTTCCAACGTAGCGCTTCCTTTTTTATTAGTTCTACAGAACTATTTTTTCTTGCGCCGCTATTCTGGGTTGTCAACTGTGACCCGCGCAGATCTTTCCCTGCGTCGTCCAGTCGCTGATTCCCACGTCGCTTTCTTCTTCAACGCCCAGATGTTGACACAATCTGGTTGATTCGTTGATTTCGTTTATTTTTAGAAACTCCTGTTTCTATTCGTTTTTCCTCTGTGACTTCGCAAAGCCACACTTTGAGGGTTGTTTTTTTTTTTTTTCTCTCGTGTCGCCGCACGTTATAATGTTGCGTCGTTTTGTCTTGGGTTATCGTTCCTGATACTGCGTTGTCCAGGCCAGCGATACCCACGTCGCTTTTTTTGTTGCGCCGTTTATTTTGGGTTATCGTTCCTGATACTTCGTTGTCCAGGCCAGCGATACCCACGTCGCGTTTTTTGCTGATCAGCTCTGATCCCGCGCAGCTCTTTTCCTGCGTCGTCCAGTCGCTGATTCCCGCCGTTAAATTGTTTGCGCCGTTTTTTCTTGGTTGCTAACTTCTGATTCCGCGCAGCTCTTCACTGCATCGTCCAGTCTTGTTGCTCCCACGTCGCTTACTTTGTTGCGCCGTTTTTCTTGGGTTCCCAACACTGATCCCGCGCAGCTCTTTACTGCGTCGTCCAGTCGCTGTTCCCACGTCGCTTACTTATTGTTGATCAGCTCTGATCCCGCGCAGCTCTTTTCCTGCGTCGTCCAGTCGCTGATCCTTTCTGTTGCAAAATTTCCTCAGCTCCGACACCGCGCTGCTCTTCTTACTCTACGAAGCTGATTCCCTCGCCGCTCTTTTTCCAGCGTCGCTTGTTGTGTGAAGCTCCACCGCCGCTCGTCCAGTCCCACGCTGCAGTCAATCGTGGTAGCAGGATATTATATTTTATTTTATTATCCCTAACTTTGCCACGATGCACGATAGGTGCGATCAATGGACTTGATCTGCGCGATACCGATTAAAGTATCTGCTACAGTTGGCAGTCACTGAGCCTCCGGCTCGAAGGACCATATGTATGCAAAGCTATTGAGTCTTTCCGCAATGTCACTTGCTGTTGTAGATCTCAACGGTATTGCACACACAATGCATACAAAGTATCAAGTCTTTCCGCAATGTTAGTTGCTGTATTAGATCTCAATACTATTGTACGCAGGCCAATCCCTAAGTAAAACACTCTCGAGTTATGATTATGAACTGACATCGTTTATTGAATTGTATGCGGTTTTAAAGGATTCTTATGTACTAATAAACAGAGTAAGATATAGTGTTAATATATTCCTGACTTCTTTTTACTTATTGTATTGTCTTATGTATTTATTTAGATCGAGTCGACAGTTGTCTTGTATTATGTTTGGTTCTCTTTTACTCATTGTCTAGTCTGATCTTATCTTATGTAACAACTATTTGACACATATCTTTTACTCCTTCTTACCCTTGTGCTCTATGCTCTTATCTGCTCTACATATATTTTACTCCTTGCTCTCTATGATCTTATCTGCTCCCACATACATGCAGGCTCGCTTATGTTTATTTGATCTTTTTATTGCTGAGAACCGGGATCTCGACCCGTGTGGTAATTCTCTGCCGTCGTGACCCTTTTGCGTCACTTGAGTGTTGCACATGTGGTGGCGCATTCCGAGGGCTGATTGAAAAGTATGTTCATTTATGAACATGTTTAGTGGGCCAAAATCCATAAGAAAAGTGCGCTGAGGCATGAAGAGCCAAATTTTTTGTTGATTTTGTAAACTGGTGTTATCGACCTAACCTTAATTTAAATAAACGAAAAATATAAAATAATTAAATATCATCTGCATCGAACGGACCGAGATTGGACCAATTATTCTTTTTATTTATATGTATGTCGGAGATGGTATAGTTCATGTTAATAACTAGTATTGTGAGTTCTACTAGTGTTGGGCAGTATTAACACTGCTAGAGTGGGTTGACAGCAGAGGCTGTCACCGAGTATGGCTCTGGTGTGAGTGAGCGTCAAAGGAGGTGACTTGGCAATTAGTCTAGTGAGAAACACGCAGAGACTCGCTGCACTAAGCTTGATCCCACACATGAAATCGATTACCGAAGTCAGCTAGACGCACAAACTTGTTATAATGTTATAAAATATTAAAGCTAGATTGATGTTCTTTTGCAGGGGCACCACTACTATATAATGTAATTTTGCGCAGGCTCTCGACTGCATCGTGTGTACGCATTTTCTCGATATCGTAAGCGGCGGTAAGAAAACATGACGAAGGCGAAGACCTCATAGTGGTTCCGAAAGATATAGTATGCAGAAAACGAAGTAAGCAGACGTTGCACATAGACTTTTTGGGCCCGGTGGGCAAGAATTATTTTCACATACTAGCTGTAATGATGCTTTAATGAAATTTTGCTGGTTATACCTTACGATGTCAACAGCATATTATTAAGTCATAGTAAAGCAGCTATCGGCACGGCCCTATCTCGTGCGCATAGGAAATTTTCGTGGCGACTGCGCTGCCGCTCACGTACGCTCACGTACGACACACTTCTACGATTTGCTTCTGTTAACGTTCCTGCTATTCCGCTGTTAGGCGAACAAAAATGCACACTAACGCAATGCAAACATATGAATGTGTTGGTGCCGACCACTGTAGTAAAGCTACAAAGCCAAAGCGTCACTTTTGTCAACCCTTTTTTATCATTTCAGATCGAGCCTCAGCGCTTTCCGCTCAAGATTTCTTGCAGTACTCCGACGACAAGAAAATCAAGTTCAGCGAGCGAGCTTCGGGTAAGTATCAAGAATCGCACAAAAGATGACCAGCAGCTTCAGGATCTGATCCATAAATTACTAAAAAAAAAAAATTTTTGCAAAAAATTTTAAATTATATTTTGGCCTGATAAGCAATTATAGAAAGTTTGAAATATCTTCCTATATATTTAAGTGCTTAAAAAAATATTATTTTTTCACAGAGTCTGGTAAAGAGGGGGAGGAAAAAATTTTAAATTATATTTTGGCCTGATTAGCAATTATAGAAAGTTTGAAATATCTTCCTATATATTTAAGTGCTTAAAAAAAATATTATTTTTTCACAGAGTCTGGTAAAGAGGGGGAGGTTTGGAGGGGATGGAAACAAGGTTCAACTAAAAAACAAAAATAAATATAAATTCCACTTTAGCCTAACTAAGTCTCATGCCAAATTTCAAGATCCTAGCATTACATTAAGATTTGATATAAATATATTACACGTTTTTTTCTCATATTCTGATGGGGAGGAGGAGGGTAAGGCGTGGTTTAAATCCAAAAATAAAAATATTCTAAATTCTAAATTAGTCTAAGGTTCATGGCAAAAAAAAAAAGGATTTCTGGCCCAATGTGCAATGTCGACAAATTTGGATGTTTCGAAGGGATGGATGGATGGACTCATCTTCGTGTGCGAAGTATCTTAAACCATGTTTCACGTTCAACGTCGAAAACGTGATGGCCGGAAGTGGGTGGGTATATCCCAATGTATATGTATCTCCTTGTCTAGACGACAACACGAGCAAAGACAATGAGCAACAACAACAACGACTTGAGCAATGAGCAAATTTGGAGGAAATGAAAGCCAATTCCAACTTAAGAGCGAACGAAGCAATCTTTCAGAGTATAAATTTCCTTATATCGTGAGCACCATTATCAAATTGAGTTCACATCGATCGACTGAATTATACAATCTGTCGAATCTGTTTATTTTAAAATAATTATTAAACATTTGTGTTGCATCAATTTACTTTTACAAAATATGTAAATAAATAAATAAGTTGAAATTTCATGATGATCCGATAGTTTCCCTCGATTTGTCGCTAAACAAATCGAATTAATAGCTCGCCGGCAAATAAAATTCCCCCACCGTGTCGGTGTCGTTATTAGAACTAAATTGTAATTTTTGCTTAGGCTTTCTTTTATATTTATTCTTATAATGACGAGGCATCAGGAAAGCAATATATAGGGTAGACTGGAAAACTTGCTAAGACTGTCCGATCAGATTGAGTTATAAGCCAATCGAAAGATAAGACTTTAACAAAGTGCACACCAGGGATAAAAACTGTAGGCAAAACCGAAATCAAACTATTTTATTAAAACCAAACCGATAAACCGAAATAATTTAAATCGAAAAACCCGCTTTGTAACCGATTTATTTATAAAGTTTAGTTTCTGTTCAATCACTGCGGACGGCAGTCCGTGCTAGTGACGAAAGCAGCACGATTTTGTAACGAATAATATTAGGTTTTACTTATAAATTACTAAAAACAATTTTTGTCACTCGGCACATTGCGCTTATTTTTTCATACCTAATAAATATTTATTTTTTGTGCAGTGCCGAGTGACAAAAATTTTTTTTAGTAATTTATAAGTAAAATTTAATATTATTCGTCACAAAATTGGATATTAGAAATTTTGGCGCATGAAAATGTTTTCGTCACTAGACTTTTACCTTGTAAAGAGGTTTTTTTATAAGTCATGTATTCAATTCAATTATGTTGTTTAAGAGCAATCATCATTTCTTAAACAAATTTTGAATTTTATTTTGCAACTGAATGTGGATCTCATTTATTACAACTTCCTCTTGAAACTCAAAGAATTTATTTTAAATAAATATTAACATATTTTTAGCATTTTGACAACAATTATGTTTTTTGTGCCGGTATTTTAAAACCGATACTAAAAAAAAAAGTTCAGGGGTCTATTAACATTATCACAAAAAAAATGTACGTAGCATGCAGAAGGAGGCGTGGCAGACCCCATAAAGTATATATATTCTTGATCAGCATCAGCAACCGAGTCGATATAGCCATGACCGGCTGTCCGTCTGTGTCATCGCCTAGATCTCAGAGACTATAAGAGCTAGAGATTCCAAACTTGGTATGTAGGTTCATCACTGCGAACGGCAGTCCGCGCTAGTGACGAAAGCAGCACGAAGGGTGCGAAGGCGACTAGCATATACACACAGGAAGAATGGAAAATTTGCTATGACTGTCCGATCAGGTCGAGTTATATACCGATCGAAAGGTATCAATTTAACTTACAAATGTGCATACTAAGACCTTTAAAAACTCACTTGGTTCGTGAGATAAACAGGTGTAAGTGGGAGGGGCAAAATTTAAATGATTGGAGCTAATGGGGCCGCTGGAGCCTTTTGGTCAACATTTTTAATTTTTTAATATTTCTCATAAAAATACGCGTCGAATGACACCTCAATCATCAAAATCCGACTACTGGTTCAAAAGATAAATTATTTTGAAATTTTTGATGCCCTTCTCAAAACGAGATGAAAAGTCAGTATGTTTGTTTGTCTGTTTGTTTGTTTGGATCAAATCGTTGCTTTAGCTTAAAAGTTTGAATGAGGACTTGTTCCCGCTCAAAAATCTAGAAACGTTTGTTCTACGACTTTTTCGAAAAATCGCTAGTTTAGCGGGAAATCGCTAAAAACCGCTAAAACTAAAACCCCATAGCTCCAAACGATAGAAGCTACAGATGTGATCTATATATCATTTAAAAGGTATTAAAAGGTACAAAAAAAATTTTTGTCACTGGCCTATGTCAATGTGCCTAGTGACAAAAATTTTTTTTTAATAATTCATGTGTAAAATTTAATATTTTTCGTCACAAAATTGGATATCAGAAATTTTGGGGCATGAAAATGTTTTCGTCACTAGACTTTTACCTCGTAAAGAGATTTTTTTTTTTTATAAGATCTATATTGCACGCAGATCGAGTTTGCATTATATTTTGTCTACGCCCCCTTAAACGCCCACAAATTAATTATAATGACAATTTTAAAGATAGACATTCCTTATTCAGCATAGACGCAGATACTATTATTGTCCATATTTGCTACAACAATAACTACAACTACATTCAATAGCTACAACAACAATCGCAACTAGATAACAATTACATTTGACTTACAGTCCAGTAACAATGAAATCTATTTATAATTAGATAGTTAATCTTTAAGACCGCCAGTGGCGAAATGTGTAGATCGTCCCTTTTTTTTGCATAAATTCTCAGTTCGGGTAAGAGTTCCGGCACGGCCAAGCTTTTTTTTTAAATCTTAAGTGCAAAATAAAGAATCGCTGTAGTCTTAACACATCTGCATATTGGCAAATTCTGAGAGGGGTCTCCGGTGGCCTAAGGTAGTAAGTTCCCGTCGAATTTGCAATTTTCGGGGTCGCGGGTTCAACTCCCGGCGTGAGCATACTTTTTAAAAATTATTTATTATTAGCAGACTTTGTAGAACATGGATCCGGAGCTCGAAATCCGGCTTGGACATTTTTTATTAATGTTGTATTTTTACATTAATTCAATGTTAACATTTGTTTTATTTTTGGTTTATTATTAAGAGTTGTGGGGAACGCACTTATCGCTGTCATCCTTTCTCTAATTCTTAAATCAATTTATTTCGTGCATTTATTTTAAGCGTCTGTTTAAATTGATGCTGTGCTTTAATAAATCATTTATAATATCTTTATTGTAAATATATCATCAATATATTCGGGCGATAATATATAAATTAAAATAACTATATTAAATATTTGTAGCGACTTATATTGTTTTATTTTGCATAGTAAGTACGGGGTCTCCGACAGTCGAGTATACTCGGCTGTAGCACCGCCCCCTAGTTTCATATTAAGATTATCATCCTAATAAACCTAAGCACAGTGTATCTCATAGTCGTACACCCGAGTAGAGCATTCTTACCTTTTTAAAAGTTCCAATAAGTTCGAGTAGTTGAACCGGAACCGCATTCAGAGTATCCGACTGCAATTTTGATACTTGAAGCTGTAGTTTACAAACTATACTCGTATGCCACAAAAAACTCGTAAGCGTATGAACAATAATTTGCTTGTTTTAAAAACATATTTTATTTGTTTGTATAATTTTAAAATGTTTAAATAGTAGAGTACTTAAAAAATAAAACCCGGATATTTGTGTTGAAAGTGTTGTAAACCCCTTGGTGACTTTTGACGGAAATAAGTTGATTCAGTTTCCTAATTTTAAGAAATCATAATACATTTGAATGTATGTACATATGCATTTAATATGTACCTAAAATTTACCGTTTTACAAATTTCCAATAATTTACACTAAATTAAATAAATTTACAATAATTTATTACTTATTAGAATATATATTGTACCTAATTTTGTATTATAAGTTTTATTAAATTACGAGTTTGTTGCAGTGTAGTCTATCATTTCTTATCGTTGTCAATTTTACTTTTATCCAGAGATGAAGATACCATGCCACCTCCATTTGAAGGGTACAATTTTTCCAAATAGTTTAATGATTCATTAAGAAACGTCTGTAATTGGCCGTTTGTGAGTTCTCGTGTTAACATTCTCATTTATTTGTATTTACCTGAAAAGCGTGCAGTACGGCAATAATTGCAGGAGAACCAAATCCGTGCGTTATCAAGGAGAAGTGAGTTAAGTGCCGCTGCATTGAAGGCTCCAATAAATGCTGTGACCTTGTTCCAAAATGTGTGGTTCGATCTTGACTCAATATTTGCATCAATTCTTTTGTAATCTAAAAACAAAAATATTTAAATGAAAGTTAAGTCTCAATCTAAGAGACATTTCTATTGACATTTAGGTCCATTTTTAATGTACAGTTAAGGTCTCAGTTGACTAACTAATAGAATGATAAGTTGTCGTGAAATCTACATTTAATTCAAAAGTATCTCTCTGTTTATATTAAACTGGACTACAAAAAACGTGTCCGGTTCCGAAGCCGCTTACCGATATCAGTCGATTCAGTTATAGTACTGTACCCTGAGCCGAAACAATTTCATTTCAATTAACTTTTCCAAAAATTATATTTTATTGTATGTAAGACGTACATTGTACTTATATAATAAATGTACATGTACTACATATGTTTGTATGTAAATGTATAAATCTAAGAGCCACTTTTTCAATGAACATATAAACTGTATCTAAGATACAAGTAATTTATATACATTTTATGTCAAGAAACATTTATTTTTAATAGTTATCAAACACCTTATTTAGGCATTGAAAGAACGGGCCTGAGTAAAGTTTATCAGGGAACCGAGGGAGAACTTTATAATACTATCTTCTCAAAATACTCGGGAATTCATAACTCGATATTTGATTTTGTTTTATTACGTATTATACATATACTTTTTAGGGTCTGCCTTTTTTTGTATTTTCGGATATCTTTGAAGAGATTTAACCCTATTAATTGGGGGGAATTCACCCAAAGGATCGATCAGTGAGGGACGAAAATACTTACTTGTTGGGAGTGAAGGATGAGCTCTTTTCGTCGATAAGAATCCTGGGGCTCGGTTTGATGGCGCACAATATACTCCGCCAATTGTCTGGCTGGGAACTCAGTTTCACAAACAAAGTGAAAGTCTTTGGCCAAGTGAGTTGCTTCTCCCTCGACTAAAGATGTTAACAGTGTCACGTTAGCTGCTTTTCGGCGTCCGGCTGGTAGATTTAGACCAATCTTTTCCAGCTTTTCCCTCAATAGTCGGCCTCCATTTTTGCTCTTCGCTCTAATGTAAGTCAATGTCAATAATTGATAATGTATAATGTTTGTTAGATTAAAGAGTAAGCATACCTTCTTAGAACGCCACCCAGTAGGGATGCGTTTAAGCACTCAGGTGGCGACAATCTGCGCTGAACTTCCGCAATTGTAACCTTATATTTCGAAGTACTCGATAAAAGACTGAGTCGACCTGGGACTGCACAAAATACTTCACTTGGCGACCCTGAGCCTAGATTTCCAGAGTCCTTCCCACTTTTCATGCCTGTGGAGAAATGTTAAGGTTTAATACACATTGCAACTGCGAATGTTTTCATACAAGTTCTTGTCCCTACAGTGCATTGTAAAGGAAGTATTTGCCGTTGTGCTAATGTTTTGAAATTGAAAAGTGTGAACTCAGCGTACAAGGATCATTTTTCAGTAATCCTGCCAATTAGAGAAGCCAGCTACAATTTCATTGCACACCTAATAAGCATTTATACGATTCAGGGGTTGGTGGGCATTGTTATTCTCGCATGTTTGTGGTACCGCCTTAAATTCAATTCATATTTCTTAATGTAGGGTAAGGTTCTCTTGAACTCTCTTGCAAAACACGCATGGCAAATGTACTTACTGTACACCCGAACATGTTACGGGGATATGCAATAACAGGGATCATGTAGAGCGTCCTAAGCAAAAAGAATTTTTAACACTTCATTGTTTACAAGTGGGTGTCTTGCTGATGGGATTTTAAAAAAACGCAATGCGATAAATAAATTTGCTGTGAAAGGTAGTCCCCGCTAGTGACGAAAGCGTCACAAATGGTTCGAAAACAGACTAGCAATCAGTTCGAGCTATATACTAATCGAAAGGTATGGCATTATCTAAGAGAATTGCATACAAAGACTTTTGTAAGCTCACCGGGCTCATAAGATAAGAGGGTGTTAGTGGGGTACAATTTATTATTGTGTAATCATTCTAATGGCTCAGAAGATATTTACATTTAAATTTTTCAAGGCTTTTAGGAGTACCTTTTAGCGTTTTTTAAAATCTATTCAGGAAAATTGGTGCAGCTGGAAAATCATTTTTATCTCACATTTTGGTGATTTATCTGGCGATCAAAAACTGACTGTTTTTGCGTTGGGGAAATGTGATATACTCGATTCTTAAAATGATTCAATACAAATTGTATTAAGTGAATACAAACTTACTTTTTATTAGAGGTAAATCTGACATAAAAGCTACATTATCATCCAGGGCAGGAGTTTGGACATCATCAACGGCGTTTTGCAACGCTTGGTGTAAGGCCAGAGATTCGTGCTCATGTCCAAGTCTGGTGCCGTGTGCTGCTCCTGCTGAAATTGCACTGCCATAGTCACTTCTTCTTTCCGTGTATGGAAAACCATGCGACAGTTGAGTCTATAGAAACAAAATAATTGCAAAATCCAATTGAATATATGTAAACAGGGTTTATTCAAAACCGAAAATGAAACACGAAAAAGAGTGTAAAGAATCTATAAAGTTTTCCATACAAATAGTTCACTTTCGACCAACTGTTCTATTGGCAGCTAATTTCTTATCTAAGCTCTTGTCATATGCAATTTGGCTGGGATTCGCACATAACAAGTGTAGGTTTGGTGTCACTTGGACCACTTCATCCTCCCCTGATGTGTTACACATTTCGTTAATAGTTAGGAATGTGCTTTTCAAGCCTTTTAAAATAGTGATTGATAAACGAAACAAGGGGGAAAGGCTATAGTCGAGCACCCGACTATAGGATACCCGGTACTTACTTTAACAAATTTAAAATATTTTTATTGCATGCTTTTAGGCACTTACATTGCTTAAGAGCTTTAATCAGCCATTAATACCTTTCTATTTGTCCGATCTTGTTACGATTTAGTAGGATGATAGTTAATAACAGTAGCTAACGATAATTAGTAAAAACATCCTAATATCTTGAAAACTGTGCGTGTGGTGACTTTTCGCGTTTTACCGAGGCGGAAAGGGGCGTGGCAAAGTTTTGAAACAAACTTGACCTGCGTGGGGATTATAGAAGTTCGTTTGCCAAATTTGGTTGCTCTTGCTCTTATAGTCTCTGAGATCTGGGCCCTTCCATGGACGGACGGACATACGGAAAGACGGACAGACGGACATGGCTATATCGACTGGGCTGTTGATGCTGAACATTACGTTCTCACTGTTTCATGCACGTTTTCTATCTATTTATGAAAATAAAAAAATATACTTTATAGGCTCTGCCATGCCTCCTTCTGCCTGTTACATACATACATCCATTAAACCAATATACCCTCTTTTGCCCATTTTCAATGGGCACAAAGTACAAAAATATAAACGATAATTTTTTTCTTGTCCAAACAGTTACAGACTCTCTCCAGAAAAACTATGCCTACAAGCTTACTTTGATCGTCAAAAAATAATACTTGTATTTATGATATCGTCTTGATTTTTAAATTTTTAAATGAACAACACATTAATCATCAATAATTATAGTAAGTTCTCTTTTCTTAATATTATATTTATTTTTTAAAAATTAAAAAACTAAAAATTCAACTGCATCTTGCGTTTATTTGTTTCCTTACTTTGTGTGTATGTATGTTAAACCGAAGTTAACTGAAATTATTTCGGTTTACAGAGTTTCGGACAAACAAAAAAAAATTTTTTTCGGTTACGGTTTCAAATTTCAATCGGTTTTTAGCGGTTAACAATTACGGTTTCGGTTAACTAATAGTACTATATCGAGTGCTATCCGAGCTGGTCGATATCTAAGAACAAAATGAATTTTAAATACCGAATGTTCAATGTTAGGTTATCCAAGCAGAAAAGCTGCAATTTATGAAACGCTTGCTAAAAATGAAAGTATCCGTCCGATTAGAACATATAAAAGCTCTGACAGTCTGGTTTGCCCGAAAAACAAATGGACATACTAATATCTTAGTGCCTTCACCTAATATCTGCTCTGTCCAAGACAATATATTGTTAATGAGTGCACATTAAATATATTTTATTTAATCTAATTAGTTCACATTCCTTTTAAAAATCATGTATGTCACTAATAACATAGACCGATACTAGAAAGCTAGGGAATGGGCACATAGATGCAGATAAATAGTACTTAAATTAACTAATATTGGCACTGCATATATTTAATATTCGAGTATAATAATGCTGGCAAACATTCTTCTCCAATTATGGGCAGACTATTGCCTTAGCAAGCCAAATCATAGACCCTGGGGTTGAGCAGCCAGCAGCTGAGCCAATCCAGTGTTTGGGCAATCATATGTATGTATGTGAGTCCTTGCATGAGTATGAGTGTAGTATGTATGCGCACAAGCACTACGGGGGATACGCCTTTAGGAACGTCAACAACGCAACTGCCCTGGCCGTGGTTGCAAGGGCAAAGTTCGTTAAAAGCACGCAAAAGTGTGCGAGTATCCTTCTTAATATTATGCACACACACACATACACACATAAACGCATACATACATGTAAGTATATAAACTCTTTTCCTTTTAGCCCAGGAATTTGTGCTGCTATTTGCAAGATGTTTCAGAGAAATCCCAAGAACATTTTTCAAATACTTCATAGAATTTTTTTAGTGTTTCATAATGCACTTAAATGGAATTCATAATGCCATAACTTCGGCGATTATTATAAGAATGTGAAGTTTCAAGTGCTCTGTGTATATTTTGTATGTATGTATGTATAAGGCTTGAAAGTTAAGAATTTGACCAAATTCTTAATCAAGAATTCTGAGCTAGGAAAATCCTCAAGCTAAACCGACAGACAAAACACAATATTGTTGCGTGCTCGTTAATTACGAATATACGGATTTGTATACTTACAACATGTCCCTGCAACTCAGCGTCCCTGTGGGTTCTGTGGATACCCAGTTGATCCTGTGTAGACCTAAGGCCCGCCAGCTGATTGTAGTGATGAAGAGGAGCATGGTGCAATGAAGACAGCGGCTGGCCGTATGGATCCGTGCCCAAGTACTCGAGCGGGCCGTGGTTCTGTAAATAGCCGGATATCTAAACTATTTTGGAAATGATGCGTCCCACTGGAGTGGTGCCCCAATATGGAGCACTTACCTGTTGCTGAGGAGGGCTCTGAGCTGAATGGTGGAAAGGTGGCGGAAAGTACGGAGGTTGAAAATCAGACTGCAGTGATTGGTGATGCATGGTAGCTGTCGATCCATGGGTGCCACTGTGCCCACTGTGTCCAGAAGTTGGACCACCTCGGCCTGAATGTCCTCCTGAATGGGTTGTGTAAGCAGGGCTACTACTCGAGAGACCCAAGCTACCATGGCCACTAAGGCGTTCCTGCAAATAGTTTAAATTTGTATTTCATATCGACAGTCAGGTAATAATTTTTAATGCTAATTTGTTGAAACAGTTGGTTGTCTGTTCTATTGATTCTAGAAAACTTATTTGGTAGAATAATTGCCTTTTTATCATAACTAACCGTCACTTATAAATAAGTTGATGTATTATGCTCAAAGCCTTTTGTACAAGATTCATACATATGTATACCATATTAGTTATTAGAAGTTATGTATGTATTAGCTAATAATTGCTTAAAATATGCTCAACAAATACGCAATAAATTAAATAACCACGGGCACAATATTTGATTATTTTAAAATTTTGATGTAAAAATTAAATTGATTTCAAAATTTAAGGCAAAGCTGGAATAATGCACATATTTGTTACTATAAAATAAGTATAAAATTGTTAGTAAAGGTTTATCGCCTTTCGCACCCTTCGTGCTGTTTTCGTCACTAGCGCGGTCTGCCGTCCGCAGTGAGAGGGAATATAACCGGAACCCATCCATACCGAACCCATCCATACCTTGCTCTATGGCTCAAGCCACAGAAACAAACCTTTTGGATAATGTTGGTGAGTTGCATCCTTGGATTTTACCAAAGAAAGTGGGCATTAAGCCTTGTGATAACACGCCTGGCTCATGGTGATTGAATAGGGAAAAAAAAACATTTTATCTGTTGTTTTTAATCGACGCACAATGGAAAAAATTGAAAGACGTTCTAAATATAAAAATATATCTAGGTCTATGACAGGGATTAATCCAAAAAATTGTAGAGATCTATAGCAACGCATTGATACTAATACACTGGAAATCAAGCAAACTTTGAATTCAGTTGGGATGATTGAGTTGTCAATCAATAATAAGCCTTAGGCAAATTCGGATATCATACATTTGGGGGTTTGAGTTTGATACCAGCACTACATTATTGGTTACATCTTTATTTGATATGCACTTCTATCATGCGACTTATTATTAGCGAATTTATGAGCATTGATTTTGAAGCTGAATTAAAAAGAATAGCCAAGCGTATTGCCGTCGGGATTTATTGAAAGGTCCAAAATACTCGAATATTCATTTACTCACATACTTATGGACGATAGCTTTATTACACAAATTTGCATTGAAAATCATGGTACACTGGTACTTTGACGTATTTATCACCAGAACTCTTAAGTCTTACCTGAATTTCAATTACAGCGGGCATATCCACATAGGATAAAGTCATGTTATCATATCGTACAAGTAACTGAATATTTAATTTCCCGAAGATTGAAGTGAGGCATTTTTCGTAAAAAAAATAATAATTCTATGTATCACCCAAACGCAATAATCACTCTTTAATATACTTACAATACTAATTAATCACAATTAATACTTAAGAACAGTCCTTGAATAAATGTCCATCTCTTAATTAATAATATTCTCTTAGCTCGTCTTTTAAAGTTCTCAGCTGTTTGTGTTTGGTTGTAAGCACATCAACGGTGGGTTAATTTAGTACAATAATTATTAAATATTGGCACAACTTGATTGACCCGACGGCGACGACAGCGACGATAGCGACGACAGCAGTCCGTGAAAGCCAAAAACGAAATGAAAACTGGTCGCGACCGCGTGCCGTAAGGGCAGCCCCACCACCACCATCAGCAGCAGCAGCAGCAGCAGCAACGGCAGCAGCAACAATAGCTGCCGCAACAACAGCAATAGCAACAACAGCGATAGCAACAACAGCAACAGCAGCAGCAGCATCAGAGCAACTCTTGACGCCGGCGTCGTAGCACCGTGTCGTCGGATGTTTTTGCATTCGCCGAGACAGTGCAGAGCAAGAATATGTGTACATTTACTCGTGCATACATGTATGAGTATGTAATTATGTACACACACACACACACACATTGTGAATAATTGTCGTGCGATTGTGGTGGTTTACTTTTTGTTGCAGAATTTTAGGAAACATAAGGAATCAAAGTCTTTTTATATTTAAAGCTACATTTGCCCGTGTGTGTTTAATGAGTTGTAAACTTTCGTAATGTACCATTCCCAACTGTACTATTTTGTTCGTAAGACTGGCAAAAGTCTTGATAATGTAGTTGTTGCAGGATCGCCCGGAGAAACACCAAAAATGGATTACAAATCTGGACTACAAATAGATTCAAATATTTGTATTTTAATAGTTAACAATACGTTCCCGATATATTTTCAAACTACTACGTCCTCTACAGCTCCTCTGACACAATCATCTTGAAATCAAATCAAAAACGAAATTATTTTTAAAAAGAAGAGGGAAATACCGAACCGTTATTCCAAACATGGCTTTCACTGCAAATCATACGTGCAACCGTTATATGTATAGTATGTTCATATATACATATTAATGTAAGTATGTATGTTCGCAAATGGCGGTTTGATGACCTTGTACACACACACACACACACATTCACAGCTTAAAAATGAATACGTTTGTAAATACGTCCAAACACACGGACAAGCAAAGGGACACATGTGTGTGTGTATGTATTTACATGTAGCTTCTTAGCTAAACTCTGTTAACAACAGTGGTCGTCAATGGCCCCAGATATGGAAAGCCATTGCAGCATCCTGTTTCGCAAGTCCTTAGAAAATGCAGGAAGCGAAGAGATTTGGATGATAATACGAATAAAGCTAAATACAAGTTGGAGTATACTACAATGACTGCTAATGCCTGGTTATTCATAACTACTGCTATTGTTGAATCTTTAAATTTGGAAAATTCGATGACGATGACTCCTGCCATAATGGCGTGCATGATGCAAAATTATATTATGAATTTAAACAGGCAAGTTTGAGTATATTTTTATGTATTACAAGCATCAGCAATTACGTAACAAAGAGACTCTGTCTAAAAATGAATGATAAAAAAAATGATAATACATGAATGAATGGTATTGGATTTTATTTAGTAATGATCGTACAACATGCGCAAAGTGATTTCATCGCTTTTTCATGTGAATATCGACAAAGAATTATTACATAATGAGTAGTTAGTCTGATATTGAATTTGACTTTCCTGAATCTAATAATATCTATGCTGAATATTTGTTATTGTGCATAATCGTATGTACTTAAGACACATTTACATATTCGTAAGTACGTATGTATTTATATTCATACATATTTACATTGATATGTAAATGTATGTGAGTTTAGTTAGCCCAGCGCGAACGTGGCAATTGCGATCTGGACACGACTTTATTGTGACTTTATAAATTAAAATAATTTTGATTGATTACTTTGGATTATCTTGTCATTTGCCAGCATCTAATAGAATATTTAACGATACAGATAAACCGGTTTGCTTTTGTCTTGTACGAATTTCGGCTTTTAGTTGGTTTTTTACTCAGCGGATTTCATGCATACTCACTGAAAAATGTGCGTTTGAGTTGTTTGATCGAAGCCAAATGCTAGACTCGGACCTCAGTTCATTTCTTCAAATCTTTGGCCAGGAAAGATAATTCAAAACAACTTTTGTTGCCAGTCGTTGGCCACGAAGAAGAAACTTTTGCCGCTCACTGAGACCTTCCAAATTACATAATTGCTCTTTTACTATACTATACGCGAACATAACAAGTCTCCAAGACTGGCCCTCGATACGGATCCCACCCGACCCAACGACTCATGATAGCTGATTAGACCATTGGAGTTTGCACATGGAGTATCTTTGTACACGGTCAGGTTCAGGTGGGTCGAACACTCGCAGTATGATTTCATTTTGGGCGGCTTAAGCTCGTCTGCTCATCTATTCTGCAGATTTGTTTATTCTTGGACACTATCGTCATCTCTTGGGCTTATGATAAGCTGTCATTGCCGTTGTTGTGGTCGGTATCGTCTCTCAAATGCAAAATTTTCTTGATGTTTAGCTCAGAAGATGATTGACCTACTTTTGCACACTGAAACCATCAAAGGTAGTCAAAAAGGGTGAAAAGTATATATATTCCCGATCAGTATCAACAGCTGAGTTGGTCCGTCTGTCTGTCTGACGGTTCTCAGAGACTGTACGAGTTTGACATTCAAGTTAGGTGAGTCTCACACGAGGTCAAGTTCACTTTTATTTTGATATCAAAAGAGCTTTAGGCTTGATTAGCATCGCAGACTCGATGAGTCCTGTAACTATCAGCACTATCGGATACTGAAGTCAGATGATATTTAAAAAACAATTTTACGGAGTAAGAAGAAGAAAATACTGCCTCTACTATACAATGTTCCAAGCAGAGCAACTCGCAGTCGAACCCTCTCGACTATAGCTTTCTTACTTCTTAGTCAATATTTATATATTTTATGACAAGGAATCTGATTATGAAACCTACTGTGTTTTGTGTAGTGTTCTGCAATTTCAAACCAACCTATTATGGGGAATGGTCTTTTATTCGGTTAAGGACTTGGAATTTATTCAATAAAGGCTGCAAACCGATCTTGAACCAAACATTAAAGCCTTTTCGGTCCAAGCTTAAGCTTGGGTAACCCAAACTAAAACCGATATTATTTGCACCCTTAACGAAACCCGAATTGGTTCCTATTCTTTAATATGTTAACTAGCGAACCGAACTGAAATCTGGTTCGAACCATCAAGCCGAAGCATCTCCAATATTTTGGAGGCATGCAGACGTGGCTCAAAGTAATTATTTACCAAATGGGCCGGACAACTACGTAAAAAAATATATTCTACAATAGCTCTTTGGTTAAGAACTAGTATGCGAGATTCGGCGTGCGCGTTGAAATTCATTTTTATTTTTATGTATTATTATTATTTTTTTTTTTTTGTCAAGTATTGTGTTTTCAATCACACGAGATTTTGAATTGAACGCTATTGTCAGTAGTGAATATGCTGAAATTTGAAATTTACACTGGTGGTCAATACTCCCATACCGTAATTCAAGATATAAATAAATAAATTATAAAGGTTGGAATGGTTGATTGTCTGGTTTCTGAAGGCACAGGTAGACAGATGGAAGCCGTTGAACAGGTCGAAATAGTTTCACCTCCACCTCAAGTGTGTGTGCAGAACGAAACATAAATACACACACACACACACACACACAAGCACATACACATGGTATTCTAATGAAATGCTATCCACTCGCCAATGATCAATTGTCATTAAAAGAGCTTTGACTCCAAATTCTGACTTTACCTATTACACAGGTAAGGTAAAGAGGCAAACTTATTGTTGTGGATTGCCTCTCTATTGCCAATACAACATATTCATATACTTAACTGACACATGTGTATGTATGCCAATACAGAATTACCTATCTAAGTATGTTCTTAATCGGAAAATGTAATTAGGACAAGCAAATATTATTATTTAATATTCGTCTAGGAATTTTGAACAAAATCACAAGAACATTACGGATAAGTTTGTCAAGAAAAGACCAAAATAAATATCTACGACTTGACCTACGTAAAAGACAGTAAAAAAGGAGACATTTAGGCGACCGACAGGTGAGATTCAAATTTTGCAAGAATTTGCCCATCCCCCAATATTTGATACAACTGTCACAACTCGAAATTTGCGATATTCGAGCTAGTTCCTCAAGCTATTCATCAGATTAATATACTGTTGGCAAAGTATCTGTTTTGGCAGACTTGGCAAAAAATTCGCAAAAAATATCTTGTCTCTTTTTATTTAATCACGATTTCTTATTTTATTTTAAAATCTTATGATTCTTGGAAAATGTAAAAAAAAAACAATGTCCAATGGGTCAAAAAATAAAGAAAATTAAAAAACATACTCGACTATTCATTTTTATACCCTGAGGGTATATTAAGTTTGTTCAAAAGTATGTAACAGGGAGAAGAAAGCATCTCCGACCCCATAAAGTATATATATTCTTGATCAGCATCAACAGCCGAGTCGATATAGCCATGTCCGTCTGTCCGTCTGTCTGTCGGTCCGTGTAAACGAAAGGATCTCAGAGATGGTAAGAGCTAGGACCACCAAATTTGGAATGAAGACTACCTAAATTGTCAGGCAGAACAAGTTTATGTTAAAATTTTGCCACGCCCACTGTGGTGGGCGTAATTCATCAAAAACTTTCATCACCTTTAATCTAGGGTTTTAAGTTAAAATTTTAAATTTTTTTTACACCAACGGGTGTAGGATCATGTGCTGAGACTAATTACCAACTTTCAACATGATTGGGCCATAAATAGTGAAGATAATAAGCTTTAAAGATTGGCAGCATCATATGTATATAAATAGAATTATTCGTCATTTAATTGATTTAACATTTACTCTGTCAGAATGGACATCGAGAATGTTAACCGAATTTGCCAGCATCAGTCTAAGAGGCGGAGTGGTCGAAGTGATAGGTGCTAGGCACGCGAAACGGGAGATCGCGGTTCGAGTCCCGGTCTGGTCGATGCAAAAGATTTTTAATTATTTAATATTTTTCGTTTATTTGAATTTTCCGTTTAATGGTAGAGTCACGCAAGGGGCGTGGGTTCAATTCCTGAATAGGTCAACGGATTTTTTTTTTCGTTTTTAAAAATATTTTTACTTTGAATAAATTTTTAAAATTTAAAGATAATGTATAAATTGCCGTAGCCTAGGCTCAGGGTATATTACTGTCGAGTGCACTCGACTGATCCACTTGTTTTTATTTTTTATGTCAAAACAGTTACTTGACATACTGTACATCAGTACAATCATTTAAGAGCGATCTAGTCAAAAGTGCCCGACTACGAGATACCTTGTACCCACTAGCACGTATTGGCACCAGTAATGCCAGATTATCTTATTTCAGGCTAGATCTAGCATATTTGTAAATGGAAAACCTTATAAAATTTGCCATAAATCTAGCATATTTTAATGACGTGGTCAAATGCGGAAGTCGAACGATTTTTCAGTCAGATGAATATTGTAAAAACAAAATGACGCAATAAAGTGCACTTAAAAACTTTCAATTTAATGCAATTATTTTTTTCTTATGCATTTTTTTTTTAATTTCATAGATATGAATGGCGCCACAAAAATGAGTTTGTCTTTTTCAAAAAACGATGATTTGATAACTAATTTAATTTAAATAAAAACCTAATAATTTTTTATGTCTTAAACTTTAAGCTTATTTTAGCTCATTTTTACTCAGAATCTAGCTTAAGCATGCGTTCAAAACCTGGCAACACTGATTGGCACACACATGTGCACATTACAACAATAACTTTGTTGTCATCGCAAACATGCATATCTGATAATTTAATTATATGATAACTTAAGTAGACTAATCTTCTAATTTTAAAAACATTCGGATCGCTTCGCTCGAGAGACGTGTGCCGAAAATTTGATGTCCTATAAGAGCTATATGATATAGTTACCTGATTTGAACCGAATTGGGCCAGAATTTATAAGACAATAGAAATTTACTTATCTGCGTGTTTGGTTGAGTTATCTTCAGAAACACCTGAAATTTTCCTACTATATGTCAATTTCCGACTGATCGTTCATATGGCAGCTATATGATTTAGTAGACCGACTTCAACCAAATTTGGTTAGGATGTATAAGAATATCCAGGTTGCATATTCTGTCGGATTGGTTTAGCTTTTATAGTCACTGAGGCCGACGCATTTAAGCAATTTCTCAAAAGGACGGACATGCCTAAATCGACTAGGCTGTTGATACTGATAAAAATTTTATACACTTTATGCCAGGCCTCCTTCTGCATGCTACATACATTTCTCAAATCCATTGTACCCTTATTTTGCAGAAATCAATCAAACTAAATTGGCGAGCTCCAGTTTCGTAGTAAATAACGCCATCTTGTGTGGATTCCTTTGTTGCCTCTGGCGCCCTCTATTGTAGACATCGAGCTGCTGTAAAAGCACTGGGCACCTAATTAGGCCAACAGCCAATAGATGGCGCATAATCAGTTTACAATGAAAATATTTATCAAAATTCAAATTTTATTACCGACCCGATTAAAAATTTAATTTCGTCGTATCTAATATTATTATTAAATGAAAAGATTATATTGTTTGTAATTCAGTGAACGCACACCCCTCTTCAGTCAATAATATAAGTTAAAATTAATTTAATTTTTTACTTTATAATTCTTCAATAAATTGTCAAAATTATTTACTATTGCCGACTGCTCTTAGTCGTGCTATAATAAACAGGTAAAAAAAAAATAATATTTTAGCTGCGTGTGGAACATATTTTTAATGTATGTGCGTAAATGTATAAGGATTTGAAAAAAAAAGTATACTTGCAGTATGTCAAGTAATTTAATTTTTAAAGGATTGAGGTAGGTTTAATCTTAGCAACTCTTTATTAACAGCTTTGTAGACGTTTTAATTTTGGTCTTTACTCTGGAGAACTGTTTGTTAAGAACTCAATTAATTGAATCAACATCAGGACGTATATAAACACAGCTACGACTACTGACGATTGGTTGCGATAGTGAATGCTTTGCAAATACTTAAACACATACAAGCATATGTACAAATATGTATGCATAATTGTAAGCGCGGGAGCAGAGATTTGATTAGTTTTTATAAGAAAAAATGTATCGTCTCGTCTCCGACATTCCTCGCCGATGACGTAACAATTTGGAGTAGTTAAACAGTAGCTATGGCCACAAATTGGCATCTGTCTGCTGCCGTTATTACTAAAATTACTACATCAAATCGTTCCACTTAACCGAAAATGTTCCAGGTCTCGACTGCCTCGCGTACGCATTCGCATTCGCATTCGCTTCATTTGGCTGCTGGCCGGGCCTATATTTGAGAACTGCCAATTAGGCCATATTCTCGAGCAATACGAGTACGAGTATGTGCGAGACGGCTCTAATGCTTCTTATAGGAACATTTATCTTTTTAGCCTTGATGACAATTTGAATCAGAATGAGCAGAATCAAATACTTCAAATATATTTACTGAATTATTAAGCAGGAATAATTAAATTTATATGAAATACATTTTAGGAAAAGCAATCGAGCTTTACATATACTCGTATTTTTAAAATGTTTACATGTTATTAAGGAAATAGAAATACAATCTTATAATATTACTGCCGGATGTGATTTGAATATGAAATAGAGGAAGCGTTGGTCAGATCCTTTCTTAACATTTTCCCTTTTGACTGGACGTCCGGTACAACTATGTAGAAGAGAAGTGAGTTGGATCAACCGGATGGGCCAAAGGAGTTTTCGGCTATAAATTAAACGAATTGAAGAAGGAGCGCTCAAACTCTAAATATTATATTCGTAACAACAATGGATATACGTGGAGAACGATAATCGATTTTTGTTTATTACGCTCTCGCTGCTTCTTGTCTCTGTCTCAGTCTCAGTCTCAGTCGCAGTCTCCGTTTCTGTTCCTTTACTGCATGTGCATATGCATACGCATTCAGTTCATTCCACCTTCAGCCTTCGTCTTCAGCCCTCTTATCCTCTTTCACTCCCACTGCCATGACGAGGCCGACATCTTCGTTTTAATGAAGTAGTAAAACTCATTCATAAATGTATTCAACCGGGATGTACGCACAACGTTGGATCAAGTGAAATTCGAGGGAAGGGACATGGACATGGACACCGACTTGTGTTCTAGCAGCCTCATGACGAATAGCAGAATTCGAATTTATTTGCCAAGCAAGCAGCCAGTCATCCAGGTAGACTCGACCAGACAGCAGACCGGCTCGAGTCCAACAGCCAACAGCCAACAACCAACAACCAACATCGACGGCAAAAAATAACTGCGATCTGCAGTTCACTGCACAACAGTGTAAAACTGCACTCGTCTCTTTCTCGGCTTTGGCTCTGGCTTTGGCCTGGACAGGTCTGGCCTGACGAGGCCCAGCCGGGACTGCGACTTCGCCTTCGACTGGGACTGGGACTGGGCCGGGCCAGGCGTATTCCAAAACGAACCGATTGCTGCTTTGCCACGAGCCTAACACACGCCGCAGTTTCGACACTTGCTATCGTTCGAAGTTCGCGGCCACGTTGCGAAAATTTACATTTATCTTGCATTTCAATTTCATTTTGTGTGGACTTTTTAATTTCCTCTTTGCAAATGAAATCAATTTTGATGCGATGTTCGAAGCGAGCGCTTACACACTCATATCGCAATACTCGAACTTACATACATATGTACATATTCCCATACTGATAATGCCAAAAAGCTATCAAAATATTTATTTCGTGAATGAGTTGTGAGCTGATTCGATCTCAAATTATATCAACTGAGTTTGAATCAACTCTTGAATAGAACCGAAAATTCAATTACTGTTTGTTGTTTATACATTGGGCATTTCCAGGACCGAGGCGACAAAGACGAAAATATTCAAATTGATCACCAACTCATTTTCTTTTGTGAAATTACTAATTTTAACAATTTAGAAACTAATTATTTACCAAGATAAATAAAACGATTCCGCATTGACGCAGTAAAACTGTCGTGTTTCAGAGAATTTTACAACGGTGCTAATACAACAGCTAAAACATAAGAATATGTATGTAAAGAGCACACTTTAATATCGATGGAAACATAAGTTTGATAAATATTAATAAGGTTTTAATAGGCTAAATACTCATAATACTGTGGAAAATTAAAAAATAATAATATTTTGACCTGGCTTGACTCACTGATTATGTGAAACCCAAACAGCTTGACCTAGGATGCTAAATGATTGCAGAATATATCTGAGACAATTTTATTTTAATTCATAAGAAGGAGTTCGGATAGAATTTGTTTTATTTTTTTACCTTAGACTTGTCTGAACCTGATTTAATTAGGTCAGTTTATATTATCTATCATATTTATAAATAACATCTTTAATCAAACTAATATACTATTAATAATGTGACAAAAAGCTAGAGTTCCTTTTATTTTCTTTTCTTAAAATCTATTTAATCTCTTTCAATGCACTATGTTAAAAGTCCGTAATTTTGGCATTTATTCAAATTCTTTTTTATTCAGTATCTTAAAAATTCGTTTTTTTGCTAAATCAAAAAACTCCAAAGCAGGCAAAAATAAAGTTTTCAGATAATTCGGGACTGCCCTTTATATTTTAAGCGCGCTCAAAGTCAGCTGATTGAGCGAATCCATATGAAAAGTAATTGCAACCTTCAGAGCAAATTGTGTTTGTTTCGTAAGCATAATAAAAATTGCTAAATATGGGTAAAGCTGATGAAGGTATTTTAAAAACGGTAGTACTAGAGATTTTTAGTATTTGTGTCTTATTGTGCAATTGTCTAATGTGTTGCTTATGTGTATTTTAAGCTTAAAACTAACAAATGTGTTCCCGTTCCGTTAAGCTCTACATTAGTACATCACACAGCCTCACGAGAGATTTGCGTAAAAGTTATTAACGAAACCATCTAGAATCAGATGCTAATAATCCTTTTTGTTCCCTTTTGTTCCTTTTCATGAAAAATTACTTGTTGTAGGTGTGAGTTTTGGCTGAAAAATCGGATTTTTCTCAGATTTAAATGGGGAGCTGAAAACATAGTCAAATTAAAAAAACGAACTACATTGTAAATTTTACTTTAGTCTAATTAGCAAACATGCAAAGCTTAAAATATATTGCTTCCTTATTTAAGCTTAAAAAAAAGTTAAAAAGTTAAAAAACTGAAGAAGACAAGATCCAATTAAAAATCAACAAAAACTATATATTTTTGAATATTATAACTAAGCTTCGTGTCAAATTTTAAGCCTCTAGCTATGTATTTAGTTTTTACATAAAATTGTTTTCACTTTTTCGCATAGTCGTATGGGGAGGGGGAGCTAAATGCGTGGTCCAAATCGAAAAAAAATTTAAATTTCTAAATCAGTCTAACTAAAGTTCATGCCAAATTTCAAGTCTCTATCTTTATATTTAGAGTTTATGCCAAAATATCGGGTTTTTTACCATAGTGCAATGTAAGCCTTTCTCAATGCAATTAACTTAGGCCAATGCTCTTTTAGTCTTCAAAACAGTCAGAAAAGTCCTTTACCGGATGGTCTTCAGAAAGGCCCCTTGAGTTTGTTGAATAGCGAGAAGTCAGGCGAATGCTGTGTTTGTGGGACGATATGAGTTCTTACACCTGTTACTTAACAAACAAGTTTAAGGGTATACTCTATGTGAATCTGTTAAAATTTGTGTAACAAGGAGAAGAAAGCATCTTCGACCCATTATAGTATATACTATATAGATTCTTAAACGGCATCAACAGCCGAGTCGACACATCCATGTCCGTCTGTGGAGGGCCTAGATTTTTGAGACTTCCTTCGCCACAAAGATCGGATAAATAGAACGACATTATTGGCTCTTTCAAGTTTATTAGCTGCTTAATCGCCTGAAAGTATGTAACGGGTATCTCACAGTCGAATCCTTTCCCTCTTGCTTTTTATTTTTGGCACTAATCCATACACAAATCGTTCCTTTAAATACTTATTCGAATCAAACAAAACAAAATTTGAGCAAGCATTTTGGATAATAAAAATCAAAAGAAATAAAAATTCACCTATGGTTGCTTATATAAAGGCTTGAAACCTAATAATGAATATGTATATATTATGGAACTAATTGGAATTATTATCGCCCTACTTGTTTGTTCTAGTATAATTCACACATGCAGTAACTTGCATTCAACTTTTAAGACTAACTTTTAAAGACTAACAACAACAGTGCAAGTCCAAGTTCTAGGTTTAATACAATTTTTCTCAAATTTGATGTGGAACATTTACCATTTTAGTATCCATAAAATGCACCAAAATGCTGTGCGAATGCAGTCCTATTTACTTAACATCCCATTCAATAATTTTCAAAGCCGGGACTTATAAAAATTACAAAGAAAGGCTTGTTTTAAAATTTTTAAGGATTTTCTTTAGTGATAATGATTAATTTTGAGCGAAAAAATAAAACTTGCAAATTATCATTATTTGTATTGTACTGAATCTTAAATACCGAAACATATTTAAGTATAACGGTTAGTTTTTCTTCAATTAAGAATTAAATTCAATTTATTTATTAAGGGGTTACCATCGTTTTGAAACTGGTTTTTATTTTTTTTATCAATTTAAATATTGATCAAAATAAATATAGCTTCTGTTTTCTTAATAAAAGAATTTGTGTTTATTTTATTTTAAGCGCTTGAACCACAAGTTTTCTTTATTTTGTGAACCGGAATCATTCCAGTATTTCAAAACCGAAATAAAGAGCATAAACGATACCGATACTCGTTTCGGTTTAATACCCTGTTCTAAACACACTTTTTCTAAAGGAGTATTCTAAAAGTTGGAGGGAAAATTCTAAACAAAATTGAGTTTTATTTTGACCAAAAAATGTAAAAATCAAAGAATGATTATTTGCAAGTTTTATTTTTTGCTCAAAATTAATCATTATTACTTATTTTTGTACATGTAATCTATGTCATTAATATTTTTGATGTAAAAAATATCAACATTTGCGGTCCCTGGTTAAAAGAAGTGCAGGTGTTTTTAATGATTTCGGTTTGGTTTGAGTTAATACAAAAAAAATAAATTTATAATTTCGTAAACTTTTGAAGCAGATTAAAATGTTAAAAAACCATTTGCTAGTTTATAACTAGCTTGAAAATATAATTTAATTACATTTACAGAGAAATTCAAGAGTCATTTAATCATATCAATTTCAGGCCAAATGAAAACGACGATATCAATAATTCAATAAAATTGCGTTTGTTGCTTGGTTCCAGAAGCACGGATAGTTATAATTGCATTGGCGTAGCTTTAAGGCCGAATTTTATTTTGTTTTGTAATTTAAATATATAAATATATTTTTTACTTTCATACTAAATTTTAAATTAATTGTTGTGTCGACTGCTTTTAGCCTGACAATAAATAAATATTTATTTATGCAATGCACATCTTACTTTGCCGAACTTTCATTCAAAATTATTCCGCATCTGTAATTGGGGTTGACTTGGAGTTATAATTGTCCTCTTTGATTTAAGACTTCTAGTATAATTCACATATGTATAAGCTTGCATTCAACTTGCTTATACTAAACAGTATGTTTGTATTTGTGTATGTCTGTATGAATGCACTTAAGTATCTAGCTTGGGCTTTAGGTTTTTTGAGGTAGCTGCCAAAAAAAGTTACAAATTGGATGAGAATGTTTGAGCGTGAAACCTAAGATGGGAATTTAGGAGCATGAAACCTAAGAATTCCACAGCGTTTTTTATCAGTACGTTGCACTGATGTGATGCATATACATATATCAAAACCGCACGCAGATTGGGCGCTACGTTTTGTTGAGTTTGTTGTGCTTCAATCTCATAAATTATTTCGGCAACGCATCACGCGAGAAACTTTTACCTGATTTGTGCAGACTTCAGTCTGCAGTCTTCAGAAAGACTAACTAAGGCAGATAACGCTAACACATTCGGCATACCCACTTCAGCGGCTATGCGAAATGATTTTTGTGGGCGATGACTTTTGCTCAGCCTCTTTGCTGTGCTTTTGTTTTGGTTTTTGTTTTGATCTTTGGCCCTTGCCCCGTCATTTTACCCTATATTTTTGAGCAGGGATCAAAAAGTTCTCGGAATGCCGATAAACCATATAATTTTACTAATTGAATGGGGGTGGATAAACGTAGACTGTGTAACCTCCAGACGGACGAATAAAATCGTAGCCTGAACTTGAACTTGAATATACCTAAACAAAAAGGTATTTGAATTGCTAAAAATGTTGTATTTGCAATGAATCGAATTATAGAAATAGATATAGGACCTCATCTATTCAAACATATATACTGAGCATTTTACTAAGTTTTGTTCCTTTTTCCGGATACAGTCACGAAATGAGATTTGACAAAAGGTGTTTTTTAATGAACCCAATGCATATTATACGTATAAAACTTAAGGCATATGCACATCTCATACAGTCCAGCAATATAAATATAAACTCTCAAGCGATTTAGTTATTTTAGCTTTTAATGTACATTGTACACATAAACTCTATTTAATATATGGGCTAATCCTGCGTGTCGCACGTTACATTCGTAAGTTTTTGTAGATAAAGGTATAAAAAAATGTTGGGCTTTTGAAAGATGATGAATATAAGTGTACTTTCGAATGGCATAAAATATAATTTCGTTACAGTTACTTTTTGCGAAATAAAGTTACTTTTATTTTTCCATGTCTTTTGTTATTTTTAGCGAATTATGCATAATAAAGCACACAAAACCCAATATCTAAAAGTAATCTGAAAATAATAGAATGCAGGAAAACTTCTTTGAAATCAGAAGAGTTTATGGTTTTTAGCAAACAAAGTGCACCCAATTGTCGCACGGACAACATATTTATGTTGTTTCTGTCTCTCTTTTTTAACCCATTTTCTGCTGCGATACAAAATGAAGTGTGTTTTTCGATAAAAACCACCACTGTTTAAAAATTAAATTTAAATTCACATTTTTTTAAATTTTAATTTTTTTTTAAGTTCAATTTAAATAAATACATTTTTTTAAATATGGGATGACCAGAGTGAAAATTTTTTTGATTTTCTAATTTTCTTAACTTTCCATTTAGAATTGAATACATTGGTTCACATAAAAAAATCACTTTGAATATTAAAATTTTTGCTGTTCGACTAGTCGAACTGCGGCAGAAAATGGGTTAAATTATATATCAAAGGCAGCTTGCAAAACTTGTTTTAAATTAAGCTTTCAATATATTTCTAAGAGTTAAAAGGTTCATGTTACAGTCTTACGGTCCTACTTAGTGTAATCTCTAAAATACAAACGGTCCATTTCGGAAGTCAATTGTTAAGAAAATAGACAAAAATATATACAAATTTAATTTATTCCAAAATAAAATATATATGCTCATCCTAATGAATTTCTTCTAGAGTATATTGCTTAAATACGTAACTTGAATACGTTTCTGGAAGAAAATTTTACAAGATGTGAATTTTTGATCAATTCTACATTTTTGGTCGCGGTGGACCATAAGTATATTTTCAAATTTGACTTTATTTTGTATCCTTATTTTGTATCCTTCACAAATCTCTTCAATAGGTTTCAAATACATTTTCTAGACATTAGTATATTAAATACCAAATTCACAAATTTGTGCATTATACAAATGTGGATAAAACCCGCTAACAATAATTCGATATTTAAATAAAATAAAATTTTAATATTTAATAAAATTTTTTAATATTATTAATATTTTTCAGTAAATCAAATTGTCAACAAATTTTTGGCTTAAGTTTCATTATTCGATTATTCATTTACGACCCACACTTATTTCTTCAATTCTCCTACTGTCTCTTACTCCATCTATCTCACTCTGCCCTTCAGCGTTTCTGGCGTTTCTGCAATCCTCGCAAAAAAGGTTGAATTAAAAAATTATATATCATTTAATTAATCTGTTAATTTTAATTATAGTTCCAAAATGTATTTTATATATTATTTAGCGCTAATAAACTGTTTGAATTATCCCTACAAGACCTTCATCGGAAGTTGGTGTAAAGCCTGATAACTCTTTGAGAGAGTTTGTATTGAAAAGAGTATTTAATGTATCTTTTGAGAAGTGTGAGAGGACTTTAAAAAATGTTTAAAATACTAAAAGCTCGCCCTTTGTGGGATTCAAAATAAAAAGCTTAAGTGCGCTCCATTATTATAAATTGAGCTTTAGCTGAGCTGCTAAAATGTATGGTAATCAATCTGCTCAGATCGCAGACATGGTTCACTTGAAGTAGTATGGTATGGTAATTGCCCTGACTGCTTGCGTGCACGAAATTCTTATGTCAATCAGAGCTCACACAGCCCCAATGCATTGGCCTTAGTGGCTCAATATTGGATTTTCAGTATTTTGTACAACCGTACTGATACTCAACTGATTATGGCTGACAGATAATTTGTGAGTGTGTAGGATGCCTAGGACTTTATCCTTATCCGAAGGTTGGCTCTCACGCATCAATTGCTAGTTGACACAGATAGATTATAAATGTATTTCGATAATAGGAGTACTTGCAAACCGAATGCCGACTCGACATCTCGCTTTACACACGAGTACAAGTATTATACATATGTATGATAAACTATAGCTGAGAGCTGATTCCTGTCTTACCATCATGAATTTTTGATCCTCGAATTGATGGTCATTGGTCCGGTGTAAGATATGCATTTTTGATTGATTTTATTGGAGTTCCTAGAGTTGTGGTTACATATAGTACGAGTACGTTCGGTGAAATGTGATTCCTCGATCGATTGGCGTTAAATGTGTCACTGTCATCAATTGTAGCACTTTGATTAGATGCAGAGCAGGTACGAATGCTTAGTAGATAGATATATTTTGGCACTGAATAAGGCAACTATAAGTCATCGGAGTTCATATTAATATGAAATTGTATATTAGTGTTAAGTACTTCTTTGAACATCGATGAACGCTTGTACATATATATGTATGTATGTACGGATGCACTGGTGTCTGAATGTAGTATCACTAGTCCGAAGTGAAAGTGACGGCAATTACAGGTGCACTGATTCTAAGTATGTGAAACTTGATGCCTGGATACGTGTTTACAATCACAAAACCTAATGTTATTCAAGCTGTTTGCAATCATAAAATATTTCGAACACACTGCATACAGCATACCCGTAAAATTCAGTTGGTTTCACGAAAGTCCCGCAAATAAACTCTGCCTTTGCGCAGCCACTGACGGTAGTTCTCTACTGAACTAAATTTTCTGGTTGGACGTAAAAACCTTCAGGGGATGTATTGCGATGCTGCCGATGCTGCTGCTGTTTGAATACAGATGTGTACACCCATACACGGACACGCTGTTCACATGCATGCAAGCATACATATACAAGCATCTAAATACATACGAACACCAAGACCGTTCGTCGCTTTGTGTTCGCAGCACACACACATACACACACACACATTGACATTAAGGCACTGACCCTCCCCGAAGCAGGTTTCAAAAGCGCGACTCTATTCACTCTCTCTCTCTCACTATCTCACTATCTCTCTCCCTCTATCTTTCTCTTCTTTAAGAGATAAGCCTAAGAGAGCGTAAATTTAAATGCTAAGAGTAATGAACACGCAGCAAACGGTTTGAAGTCGAACCACTTTGAGCTGATTCGCCTTGGGTTATATTCCCTTTTGAATCAGATTGCCGTTCTTTCATGATCATTTTAACTTGAATCTAAGCAGATATTTTTCATCTAATTCTTCGACTTATATCCAAACTAATTTATATGTAATATAAATAATGAAATCTAATTGTATACGTATATCTTCAAGTGTGGTATAGGAGGAAGATATATTTGTAAAGCGAACCAAACCTACATACGTGAACATTATCGTTTTAACGAGAATTACATAAACCTCTAAAGAGTAATACGGTTTGCCTTAAGTGTGAGTATAAATTAAGTTACTTTTTAAGAGTACGAAGAGTAAGAAGAATGAAGCACATGCACAAGAGAGAAGAGAGCGCCAGGCAAAGTGAGTTGTGGCCACCAATACAACTTTGGCTATGTATGTATGCATGTGTTCGTGACTGTGCGCTGGTACTCGTGCTCAAGTTAAAACGCGCAACAGCATCAACTACAGCCATAGCCATTTATATTTTCGGAAACCACGCCCCTCAAGCTGACTACTAGACAATGGGCCGAACCCAGAGGCTGCGTCAGCGGCATCGCTATTGCGTCGGCAGCACAGCCTCTCCATATGTGTAGATACATAGATACTATGTACATACAAGCATACACATATGTGCTTATGTGTATTAATGTATGCATGTAGGAATGTATTATATAAGCGCTTGGGTATATAAGCGCGGTGGTTGCAAAATGCATGCCCACATCCATACATAAGTACATGAATACATACATACATATTCGTATGTAGATAAATATGGAAAGCTGGGGTTGCCAACACACTTCGCCTCAGGGGTGTAACTTATGCTACTGGGAAAAACTCGGTATTGGACGCTTGGCAATGTGTTTTGCCAGTGGTGGTGAGTGCCCTACCAATTTCGCTCTGGGGTTTTATTTTACACAGCATCGCTGAGTGATTATAACAAAAATAATGTGCGTACCTACAAAACATACATACTTAAGTAAATACATGGATATGTGATTGTATAAAAACAGGAAAATTCAACACTTTTTAAATCATATATGAATATATAGTCATAAATTACTACATGTGCAAACAAATATTTTGGTGAATCTGCAGCTTAGATGGATGGAAATTAAAACTGGGTCACTGCAGATCGAAAACATTGATTTGAAATTCAGTTGTTACCCAAAGCAATATAAGTAAATAGAGTGCGTTCTTATATGAATATGTATTGGCTAACAAATTACTGAAATTATACTTATAACCTGAAATTTTTCTTTCCATCAAATTGTGCTTTCATTGTCACATATTATAAATAATTAGATTTAACGAACAAAATTATGAATAAAATCATTCAAATTATAATCTGTAAAAATCTATAACATTGATTGAAATATATCTCAGAATTATACATTAACCTATTATACTAAATTTAAATTGATGTCAATAATTGTTTTTTTCTTTGTTTACTTTCATATCAAGATAATTTGAACTCATTTGATTTCGGGAAGAAATCTTCGATCTGTTTTAATGTTCACACACCACTGCAGTGGAATGATTATACGGGTCGACGAGAGGCTTGCGTGCATGTGATTTCTGTGTTGTGTTTGTGTTGCAGTTACGCGCATTTGTGCCGCAGCGCGGGCAGATAAAGAAGCATTTACTACAATCACTACCACGAAGGAACGAACAACGAACGACAGCAGCCACAACAGCAGTCATGAACATCCTCCGGCGTTCACGAGTTGGACCTGGGGCCATTGCATTTTGGCCCCATCCTAAATTAGGTGCTCAGGCTCGCTAGACGGAGCTGCCAGCTCCAGTCCGCACACTGGTACAGATATCAATTGAATCTGCCATTTTCAAGTTGCATCTGTCCAGCATGAGGACATTAGTCCATCAACCCACCCGACATCAGCTTTGATACACACATGCGTATGTTTGCGAAGACAAACATATACTATTGTAATCCCACATACAGTACATAAGCCTGGCATGCCAATGACCGTGTACCAGTGTGCTGGGCATTGCAATTTATGCGGTACGGCAGCAAAGAGTGAAAATCAATATTGTTTCGGAAAGCAAGCAGGGCATCTGTATCGCGTATCCGAATCGTAACAAAAAATGGCGGCTTGATCATCGATCGTTCGCCTGCCGCGGCCACAAATGAGCAGCCGCAATCATAAATCGTGCCGTTGCAATGAAGCCGCCTAAGTGGAGGAGGGTCGAACACGGCCTGGCAGCGCCGCAATTGGATAATGCACCTGAGCACCCGTTTCGAGTCTCGTCATTTACTGCTCCTCTGTAGGAGAGTTACACGAAATACCAAGACTCTTACACGAGTATTCATAAATCTGTGAATGTGTGGATATATATATGTATGTTAGGATATGTGTGTATTCATATCAAGTACATGCTAGTAGTATGTACAAGCAATTGTCGGTATGTATCAGAGATGTAATTCCGTGTTGAGTCTCACGATTTTTCCAATTGGTGTTTTCGATACCTTTATTAACTTTAGAAATGGCAAACTTTGTTTCAGCCAAATTAGTTTGCGTGTATAGGTGAATTAAGTACGTCAAACCTATCACCAAAGATTCCTTTGGCAGGTTAATGTATATTGGTATCGGCTAAAGTCTACTTAGTATATATACAAATCAAGTTGAATGGAATAATAATTACTTCACTTTTTGATGCAGAAAAAAAATTTACAATTTTAAGTATCTTTTCATAAATTTAATAAACCTGCACGATTATGTTCAAAAAGAATTAAACAGTCTTGCACTTAAAAAAAAATTGAAAATCAAAAGTGGGTATTTCCCCAGAAATGACAACTATGGCTAAATACTAATTACTTGCTCAATTTCCCCTTTTTGGTATCTGCGCAGTTAAGCGCTTACTTGATCAAAATCGGCTTAGAAAAACTTGAATTATCGTTTAAACATGTTTGAAAAACATGGTTTCAAATCGAAAATATATGTGCCGGGCTTTCGCTCATATTCTTATAGAAATTTCAGTTTGACAAAAACTGTGTTCGATTCATTATTTTGGAGCAAAAAAATAAAACTTACCGAATAATCATTATGTGTGAAGTTGTAATTTCGATAAAGCTCAATTTGATTCTCTCCACAAGTAATTTGATTTTTAAATCGATTATGTTATTAGGGTTTGTCTTGGCTTACTGACAAGGAATATGTATAATTTTTGCCTTTATTCCCTAAGAAAATGTCGAAATTACAACAATGTTTTAAAGCAAAATAAAATAATGATTACAGACCCTGGACATTTAAAAAAAAAAAAAAAAAAAAAAAAAAAAAAAAAAAAAAAAACTGACTGCCTTAATGACTGAGTGATCATTGTGCAGCCCTAACGGTAAGACCTAGGAGGACAAAATTGTCACACAACATAGGTGAGGCAAATTTATCGTTTGTCGTTGTTACTTTAGATATCTCAACCAAACTCAAAGATTGTTTATTTGGGTATAAGTACTACACAAATTTGATCGAAATTGGAGGTGTCCGGAATACAGTATAAAGATTGTAAGAAAAAATTCTTATTCGCATTAGCAAGGGTCCAAATTATAGAGATTGTACTGTATTATATTTTTCTTTTAAAATAAGATTTTTCTGGAATACTTTTAGTACGTTTTGAGATAAACTTAAGTCTGTAAGATCGGATTATAGTTGCTTAAGTTCACAAGCATACTGAGCTTATCCCAAAAAGTACTAGTTTCTAGTATAAGACATTCTCATTACAGACAACAACACACAAAAAACTTACTTAAATGCAAAGAGCAATGCTCGAAATTCAGCTGTTTCAAAAGATGCTAGCTTTATGTCACCTTTAAGCATCTCGAATCAGTTAAGATTTGGGCGCAAGAACGACAGACATAACTTGAACAAACATAACTTCAACAAATCCCAAAATAAACTTGTGTGCAGTTCTAAATATTCCTATATTTATGTTCATTTCAATCTTGAAACATACCAGAAAACAAAATTTTAAAACCAACTGGCACTGGGTATCTTGTAGTCGATTACTTTCAACTAGAGCGTTCTTATCATGATGAGCACACTGAGAAGACAATTTTAATTTACTTTGAACTTATTTAACAAATTCTTACTAGCTAAATAAGTAGACGCATAAGGATGTCGTAAGCGCATTTAACTTCGAAAACATTGACATGAAAAGATCAACAAGTTTCAGTTTACTACCAATTTCCAGTGATTGAAGAGTATAGAGAATAAAATTATTTAGATCCAATTTCATCGAAATTACTAAATTAAAGGTATTCTCTATACTATATGCTTAAATTAAAACTGAAGTAAGTCCGATCCGATAAGATAATTAAAAATGTTTCCCCGTCTTTGGAATATTCGTGGGTTGATACATTTTACCTAATAATGCTATTTTATAAAATAGTAGAAGCTATTTCACAACTGTGAAGTACAAGTTTTGGAGAGGTTCCAATTTGTATTTTGTTCGATGAGGTTTCAGATCGGTTGTAGGAAAGTTTTGCTCCGCATTCAGACTCCCTGATAAAGACATCAAAATCTTGAAAGGCGTTGGGTGAAAAGTTGAACATATTGAACAAAGATTGTTATAAAAATCTTTGAACATAAATAGGTATGAAATTTTTCTTTAAATGCATGGAATTTTGTATTGATATATTTTTTCTTGAAAACTTCGATTAGGTAACGAGTTAGGCACAAACTATGATTTGACAATCCAGGATTCTGTATAGAATGCCATAATTATATTGTGAAGAATATTGACGCAATTTTCTGAATTTTGTACACCTTCAGCTGCATCGTAGTCACTACCATGATCCATACAATTTGCTTTTAAGTTATGTAAATTTATTCTTTTAATATCAACTGATGTTTTTTTTAGCTTTTTACCAGCTGTTATGAGTGAAATTAAAAAGCAGGGTCATAATACATCTATGGTAACAGCGCTCGAGACGCCCCAGAGCCACCTCATTTGGAAAAGCCGAGGTTGGACTTTTCATTGAGTTGGGCAAAGACACCACGGGCATGGCCATGTCCATGGCTCTGGTGGATCAGATTCACGCAGTTCGGTTCAATTAATCCATCATTGCATATTCAAATGCAATAGTTGAACTAAGATATTGTTATTAGAATTTAAGATTAAAATCTTTTCAAAACTATGTGCTTCTTTTGTTTTAAATTTCTTAGGTGATAATATCACTTCCATCTTTTAACAGCACATTAAGGTTGATCTTGTTTTATTTTTTTTTAAATTTTATCGTTTTGATATTACACAAAATACGATACTTTCCACATAGTTTTGATGGACTACACTCGATAAATTCAATAAAAATTTAACTAGTGGAGAAAATGTACTTAACTATTCAAATAAACAGCATTTATTACAAGTATTTTATTAAATGATGCATATGTTTTTAGTTACAAGATTCAACTAAATTCAATTATCTTTGACTTCACTGATTGACTTAATTTGTTTATGTTTCTTAGTAGAAATACTCTACTGACAGGGATATAGAGGCTTTTGTTTATGCTTATGACTTTTTGAGACAAAGTACGTTCATTATTTCAATTACGTTCCATTTGTAATATTTGTATAATTTAAAAGGTATTGGAGATTTGACACTTTCCTGATTAATTGCAAAGACACTTACACATACTTTAAAAATGTCGGTAAAACCCCGGCTAAATTAAATCTAAGTTCGTGATAATAGCTAATTTTATTATGCGTCTGAAGTTCTAGAACATTATTGCATCAAAAAGTGAATTTTTGAACAACTTTAGCAGACGATACTCTCGCAATAAGAGGTCACTATGCTTTTAACAATTAATCGTGTAGTTAAATATTTGCAATATCAATCTGGAATTTTTGTGGATCGGTCAATAGAAAAGAACAACTGTGGGTCGACATTATTAGACTTACTGTTTTCCTTTGTATTAAATAAACGAATATATAGTTAGCTGACAATTAATATGAGTGACCCATACCATTGTGATTGAGTATTTGAATCTGTAACTACTTCAAGCCGAATATTTTTTGCATTTTACATTTTTACATACTCTCCCTGCACTGTGTAGTAATATTTTCAGAAGGCCGCGGGCTATTTCGTTCATATTCGTTAAATCCTCAGTTGCAGACAGATTCAAATTTTGGTAGATGCGGCCGTCGCTTCCCGGCAATAGCAGCAGTCAACAGTCGGCAGTCAGTGCTATACCTCTGTATGTATGTAGCGACGCTACGCGACGGCACACGAATCATGACCGTGAGCCAGGCAACTCTGCAAAAAGGCTGCTGCAATGTTGCACGACGTCCAATTGCCGCGGGGAAGATGTGCGCGCTCGTTTTAGCCTTAGCCCCTTGCGTTTCCATTGCTCTTCCCGATGTACATCCATACATATACATATGTACGCGCATACATACACACATTAAGTATGTATTTTCAGTTGCAGTTGCAGCAGGCGGATGTTTACAGCATATTTCCTAAGGCTTTGCTCGTGTGCACCTTTAATCCGCTCTTCTTTTTTTCGCAACCCAACAGCAATAACAACAACAGCAACAACAACAACAACGGGTCGAAAGAGAACAGCCAACAGGCTAGTACCGGACCATTTAAATATGAGGTTGAGAGCAAAAAAACATCTGCAGCTGTATTTACTCGCTTTGGATTACCGTTGGCACATACGAATATTTAAAAGTATATACACTATATACAAGTATCTAGATACTGTGTATTGAATGCCAATACATGAACTTCAGGATAAGAACAGTTTAAAAAAAAGCTCATTTAAATCTAATGTGTCTAACAGAGTGTCTAAACATCATTTCAATTTATTGTATTATCTATGTATTAAAAACAACAAATGTGTTAATGAACACTCGCTTATTTATTTACTTATTTAATGTCAACTAAGAGCAGTTGACCAATTAAGTAAAAATTAAATATTTATAATTATATTTAAATTTAAACTAAAAAGATTAAAAGTTAATTTAAAAAAAAATTAAAAATTAAAAAAATTAAAAATCTAGGGTTGTTAAAAATTATATTCCTATATTTTATTCTTATATTCTTGTTAGACCAGAGACAACCCATAAAACCATAAAGAATACCCCGCGCACTCCGTCTCAAATGTATTTGTTATGTTAAGGATACGCCCATCAAGTTATCTTATTAAAGTTGCATCACGAAAATCATTTCCCTAAACTTAATTTTGGAACTGGCTCTAGGAGAGACAACTGCGTCTGTTCATGATTCGTCATAATAACACGACATGGAGTGTAGATTAGGTAATTCTCACTTTGAAGTCGTCCTCCGCGCAGCTTCAGCTGCATCGACATTACGTAAATTCGTACATGCCATGTACATAGTATATGCAAGTACTTATATGGCAGATATGTAAAAGCAGCGGTGCTAATTGCTCTTTTTATTATGATGGTGACTTATTTTTTTCGCAAGGATGTCGCTGTAACTAATTGGGCCATCGCCTTTGGCGGGGAGTGAGCACTTATGATATATGAGTTAAATGCCCGATGGTATACTTGTCGGCATGTGTGTCTGCGGCCTGAGCTTAAATGGTTTAGTTAGCCGTTAGAAGCAAAGGTACCGCGCATTAGCACCCTCCGCGAGCTGTAGCTTGTTCCCTCACTAAGCAAAACAAACAGCAAACAGCAGTAAAAGACATCGGCTATAAAATACCCTGTGAGCAAATACTATAGGAATAATAAACTGGATATTGTATGTGTACCAGAGTCGAACACTATTAATTTATATACTCCTACCTAGAAGGCTAAGTGAGTACAGGGTATTCAAATGTTAAAGCCGTATTTAAGGAGCGGACTTTTTCTATCCTCATTCGCCTCATTCCGATATACACATGTATAGTTGTTTGTGTGTTGTGCTGTGTTGTCTTGTGATTCTGCCTCTGGATGGCACGTTTGTTCATTAGGTCATAAAACTTGAATACTGAATTGCGTGAGGCGCCTCTCTTAACCGATGAAGGAAAAAAAAGAATTTCTATGTGAGAAAATTATCAATGCGTTGGAGTCCAATGAAATTGCCATTATTAAAACGAGCGAATCGTAACTGCAACGGTTGCCGCAACTGACGCCTTGGCGTCGGCGGTGCACGCTCATTACCTGTCCCCTCCCTCTCTCTCTCTCCGATCTGCCTGTGTTCCACATTGGCAAGATGATCCCGAAAATTTAAAGCCACACATACAAAATGCGAAATTCAAACATGCCTGAGAGGTCGTTAAGGAATATAAATTGGACAATGAAATCATTAAAAGCCTTACTAATTATTAGCGAGCCTTAAATGTTCAGCTCAGCTTTAAGTATCGAAAGTTTTATTACACTCGTAGTAAGTCATACACATAGGATGACTTTCTGAAACTGATGCCTCAGTTGGTTGACGCTACCACGAAGTCTTGTCAATTTAATTTTTAAAATAATCGTGTTGTGGAGCACTTTTATAATATAGTATTGGTGAAGGCTATACCCATAATAATGCAGGGGCATGCACATAGTTATTGTAATCGTTCTGCGTTTCAAATTGAAGCAGTTTAAAATAAATCATAAGTATATTATGCAAAATTGTGTACAACTGCGGTCTCGAGCCTCTTTACCATACCGAATATCCGAAGAGAACACATGAACGCAGTAGACGGCTTTCATCCCACGTCGATCATTTTAATTTCGCATAATATGCGTTCAGTCGACTTTTGGAGTGATTTATGCTTGGATCAATATCATCATTAGAAATTTATGGTTCAATTTTACAAAAAAATAACAGGTTTCACTGATCGTCGAATATTTTGCAATATACCAAGTTTAGCCACACTCAAAGTGAACGACCAGACATTTGGCAAGGCATCTGCTTGGCATAGGTCAATTGGTCTGCAAAACCTAAATACTCTGTACTATTAACACTGAAAGTTAATATTGCAAAAAACAAAACTATAGGAAACCAAAACCCTAGTTGGTGTTTTGCTGCACGGCCTCTTTTCCAAGCCAGCTCTTATAGAGATACAAATAAATGTGAAAGAATCCCAATATATATTCGGCCGGTTGGACTTGATCTAATTTTTGAACGCCTAAATTTCACATGAAATAAATGAAGGTTTTTAAACTTGTGTCAATCATTTCAAAATATTTCCACTTTAAATTAAATTTCTTCTAGTGTTTTTACTTTTAATTTACTGAAATTAATAAATAATATACACTATTAGATGCACTAAAGTCTGTACTGTAAACTGCCAGTGTAGTTACATACTATATCTGTGTCTGCTGTATCTGCATAACATCGATGGAAGTCCCACAACACTTTTCCGTATTAGGAGTATTATGCAATATGTACAAGGTGCAAAAGGTTTTTTGTTTCACCAAGGGAGAAACACATATAAAGTGCCCGCGGATGCGTTTCTGCATCAAGATTGTCCAAGAAGTGCGTAAAAAATGGAATGGCATGAAACCGTAACAGATACTTAACATTTGCGTAGTACGTCTTATACTTAGTAATAGCTGCTTATTTGACTGCGTGTGGGAATACTTTGGGTTTCCCCTAAGGCTAAAAAAACATTTGGAGCTGCGATCTTGCATGTATTTGCCTGTAGAGATGCCATAAGCACAATGCGTAGTTGATGGCCCTATTCAAAGTGCCAGTAATGCAGATGAGGAGAAAAATATTTCCACTACATATATACTTTTGTATATTTGTTAAATACATATATAAAGAGAACCGACTAAATAGTTCAATATACAAAAGACATTTATCGATCGCCAAATTGAAAAGGTTGCTTCAAACTTCGATTCCGAAACTGTATTATTTTAGTTGATACACAACCTTCTTTTAGTAGAGGTTCTTTTCGGATAGGCTCATAACATGGCCCAAAGAAATTGAATACTCTCGGTTCTAGAAACTGATCACAGTTATCTTTTTGGCCACTTACAAATACTTATATGGAGATATGTACTTGGTGCATATTGGAACCTATGTATGCTTAAGGGACACCAAGGGACGCCGTGGCCAAGGGCAGGGCAGGGAAGGGAGCAGAGATTGCGTTTGCCATACGCGCCATACCGAACGCCGACCTGTCGTTGCTTATAACTTCATTGGAAAGCGAGCGCGTGCCGACCCCCACTGACAAATTTGTTTTGCAGGCAAACGGACACTGACTACGCGTGAAACATGATATGATGCCATTAATATAAATCATATAATAAGTTTAAATCGTTCACGGCGCCGCCACAGTCCGTTCCGCTGTTATGCGGTGTATTACATAAAATGCTTAACATCATAAAACATGCACATGAAAGCGAACGCATACATGTTTCCCAGTGTGTGCACACTCGAATAAGAATCGACACAGGTTTTGAATATAATTCAGTATATAGTAGTGTACGATGTCAATGCAAGTCTCTAATTTTCTTGACACTACGGAAATCACTTCCACTTGAATTTCACTTCAATTTCATTTCACTGTGGCACAGTCAACACCCTGACAATTTTTGAGGGAAACGAAATCAGTGCTCAATCCGCTGACGTCCGATGCCATGAGTATCATGTCACATTTTTTGTTTAGAATTTTAGAATTCAGAGTTGTCGAGTAACTTTTATTGTTTGTCGCGCCAATAGCTTTTGAATTTTTTTAAGCTATACAAAGACAATTATTATGTAAATAAATTAAATAATATTAATTAAGAAAGAAAACAAATAAAAACCTATTATTCTGTAAAGATAAACTTAAAAAAGCTCCTAAACAAACCCTTGGGGCCAACCCTAGCAGCCAAGTTCGAAAATTAAATCACTCGAAGTTCTGTGGCACTGTGAAAGTTTTCGAGCGGAATTTCTTTTCTCTGAATTCGGTTTCCCCTGTAATTTCCGTAGCATACCTCAAAATAAGTATATTAAAATTTGTTTTCTTACTTTTGTATCCAAGTCTTTAAGGATTCTGGGCGTTAAATTAGTTTGTTGTCTGCCTCCAATAGAATACTCTGCCTTTCTGAAAATCATCCAAATTTAAAATAACCATCAAATCTTTGATGTTCCAACTTGAGCTTTTTAATTTTGTGTTACAATAAATTATAAAATTAAATGTTAAATAATACACTATTTATGTTGTAAATTTTCATAATATTGATAGATTAATTTATATTTCTAACTTTACTGCGGTATATTCAGATATTCTTTGTTGATAAAAGTATGCATATGCTCCTTCAGTTCACTTTAAATGGGAAGAGGGTATAGTGGATTAACACAGTGTTTAGTTACCGCTTTTATTAGCATCGATACCCATAAGCTAAGTATAAGAGTATGCGAGTGATAAGTACACTTTGTTTGCTGACAAAAGACACTCGCACACGCTTATCCATTTCGCAGCACTGTTTTTTTATAAATTTAATTAAAATGACTGCTTTCAGGTCACGTGACCTGACCGACCTTCGTAATGTATCCGTTATATACATACTCGTACGTATTTTGTTTTCCTACACAAGCCGTGGGCAATTCAAGGCCCTCAATAATGGGTGCTGTTGATTTTCCGTTTCGCCCGTTTCGCCCACTCAGGTGTGTGCGACCCACAACCGTAAGCCGTAAAGCAACAAAGAAGACGGCGCCCTGTCGACCAAAGGAAAAACATATGCGTGCCGCCTAAACGTCGTTCGCTGCCACTCGCACTCGCACTCGCACTCGTTACCGTTTTCATGCTTGGAGTCGAGTCGACTGCTTGGTCGGACTACTTGGCTTTTCACTTTTTAGCATGAAGTGCCCACTAATCACTTCAGCCGAAATTTACTCCACACAAATCTCACTTAGCGAAGAGTTCACTTCACGCTGATGCCAAATCCAAGAGGACAAATCATTCGTTCGATGGTTCATCCCCATTCAGAGCAAGCTTAGCAAAACACACACACATCCTCTCCGCATGTTGATGTTGTCTAGTGTCGTACTCGTTGTTGTTGTGTGCCGCAGAGTGTTTCGTCATGTCTTAAAGCGCATAAATAAGGTCACGTGCCTCACTTTTGTAGTTAAGGGCGTCATTGTTGTTTTTGTTTTCTTTTTTTGTTCCTGCGATTCACGATTCGACTGCCAAAATGCAACATGATGCCGCTGCCCACTGACGTGTTCAATATTAACATATCGAATTATTAGCCTACCCAGAACATTGGATAATGCGAATAAGGATTATAAACGCTGAACGCAGCAGAAGGACAAGTAAGATACTCCGTAATTATCTCGAAAATCCCTTTATGCATATAATTGGCATTTATGTATAATATTCATATCAGTGCGGTTAATTATACCAGTTACTGGCACTACAATTTCATTCGCCAGCTTATTGTCACCCAGCTATCTTATCTATTCTCTAAGGAACTGTCTTGCGCCCTCCCTAATAATAGAAGTAGACTTAGCACAGTTGTCTGACAGTACAAAATGAAATTATAATATTAATATTAAATAAGTAAAGTCCAAATTAAATTTGCTTAAACTAAACCGTCTATATTTAAAACCATTATTCCACGGCAAAAGTAATCTGTGAGAATCAAATGCTTCCAGGATTGGTGGGGAAGGAAGATGTTGAAACTAAGCGTTTTCTTGTGTACAAATTTCTATATATATTAATTAATTTAGAGATATGAAAAACGCAATGCTTAATTTGAAATATCGTGTTGTTCCTGGTGCATGTCTGACGTAAGCCCGCGGGATACTTTTACTGAATTGTCACGTTCCTTCGTTTCTTATACTAATTACGTAAAATACCATATTTTATCAAAGGGAAAATATTGTTATTGGAAATAAAATGTGTATGTCGTTTCTTGGAGCATATTTATGCTTATGACAAATATGGTCAAAATTGGAGACACGTAACGTGAGTTGATATGAAGACTAATATCAAAGCAAACAGACTATAACAAATAAAACAAGTTCAGGATCTGAGTATTTCACCCGATTGCAAGTATGTTTTATAAAATATGACGCTAAAATATTCAGAGAGTACTTGGTGTGTCACAGTGATTGTTTTTACTGAAGGTCGTTGATTACTTTTCAACAAAACGAGTCACAGATTAATATATGTATTTTGAGAGCCGAGTTGTCGACGGTGATGAATCCTTGCAACCCAATTCCAAGCTTTCCATGCTCAAAGAGTAATCAGCTTCACCAACTGCCGAGGATTTGTCACCCCCATTAAAGAGTGTTTGATGTATTATTCGCTTCATTTGGTCGACAGGTCTGGGCAAACAAAACGCGACCACACTAACCACCACCGAAGCTATTACAACAGGGAATGAAATGACTGCCAGTGACAGTGACAGTGACAGTCACAGTGACAGTACATAAGTACATAAAAATTAACGAAATGAATTCAGGCCGTCCCTCAGAGGAGCTCTTCCTTGGACTGTGCGAATATAATCTAACCTTAGCGACTAAGAATACCAATTGTAGCATTTTGGTTTTTAGGCCTTTTTAATTTTACATATCATTTTATTCAATTTGACTAAGCTGAGATTGAGAGACTAAAACGTTTTTCCAAAACAAAAGGATATTTTTTAATCGAACTTCTAACAAATGTCTATTCTGTTAACTGACATTAGCTAATTATCCAAGGTTACGGTTGTAATATAGTTATGTTTATGTTTGCCAGATTCAGATATCTATTTATTTTTTAAACTTAATCATATTTGATTTGACTATATTATTTTAAAAGACATCCTTTCTTTTAATATTATTATATTTATTTGCTAAAGGGGTTAAACATAACGCAGGTTATCTTGATTCGAAAGAGATGTAGGCGTAACCTGTAGCAGGGTTAAACAATCTTAGATGAAAATAGAAAACCTATTAATATTTACTTTTTTTTACTATAACTAAAAAGCAATATTTAAATTTACAGCTCATATAAATATAGTAAATCCAGTGTGAAAAAGCTTAAAATTATAAATATTATTTTATTTAAGACAATTTAATTAAGTTAAATATTTTTGACATTATTCTTTAAAGGACATGCCTTGTACTACCTGTTTCATATACTCAAATTCATTCGTATTATGACAGTAAAGTTGAAAAATATGAATTACTTTCATAAAATGTTCATCAACGAGACTCAAAATGAGTTTTTCCTTACATGCATAAGCGATAATAGGGGATGATTTCGTCCATTTACTTTACTACTGAACCGAAATAACAAAATTACTTGAAACTTTTTAAGAGATGCGGCAGACAATTGCATTCCTCATGCCTAATTTGTCCTGGAAAGCATTAGAGCATCTGAGCTTGTAATTACTTTTGTGAGCAAATTGAATGTTTGCAAAGTCATCTGGGGAAGGTCTCGCGTTCACAAATGAAAATGTGCAAAGCACTATTATCGTGAATCTTGGAACTTGCAACAAGTAATGAAATACAAATTCTAAAATGCAATTAGTATTTGAATAGCGATCCCGTGACTCTCTGTTATGTTACGATAAAACATACCTGCTTGACAAATTCCTACACAAACATAGAGAGAGCTTTTAATAGTGTACTTTCAATGTATGTACATATAATATTCAAATAAAAAACAAAAAATTGTTATAATGATACTATTTTAATATATTAAACGTTAAAAATTTAAACTTGCAAGAAGTTTTAGTAGAGCACGGGGGTTCTGAACACATTTTGAATGAAGTTGAATAGCACCTTCGATGTTCTTGCTTGGTTCGATTCTGTGACACTTCTAAATGATATTTCTGCAAAATTCAAAGTAACCACCTTTACAGAAAAAGATTTTTTTTTTTTATAGTTTTTGGGGGAATTTTTTGAATTTAAAGCTTATAACTTTGAATTTTTACCATATATTGATTAACTATTGATGAACATTTAAAAATTTGTTTAAATCAAAATGTTGAAAACTTTCCGTGATACAGCGCGAGGAAGTAGTACATTAAAAAAGTAAGCTATTGGTCGCCACAATTCGTGCCGACTGAGTCATCAGAAATCAAAAAGTAAAAAAACATTATAATCTGTGTGGTTGTAGCTACAAGATAGTAGCAAAATAGGATTTTACTCGAAATGTAAATAAAGGAAAGAAAGAATTCTTTTGACGAGACCGCAAGACTACGAAATACCCTGCCCTTATACAAGGGTACATATAAGGGTAAAACGTTTCTGCAAACATACAAATGTATGTATATTTGTAACTTATAAAAAAAACCTCTTTACGAGGTAAAAGTCTAGTGACGAAAAAAAATGTTACACATGAATTATTAAAAAAAAATTTTGTCACTGTCACTGCGCAAAAAAGTACTATTTATTAGGTATGAAAAATTTTGCGCAATGGGCCCAGTGAGAAAAAAATTTTTTTTCAAAAATATATATGTGTGTGTGTATATATGCTAGTCGCCTTTCGCACCCTTCGAGCTGCTTTCGCCAATAGCGTGGACTGCGGTCCGCAGTGATTATATTATTAAACCTTTCATAAGCTATGAAATTTGTAGCTTCAGTGCTTCTTTTCTTTATTGTCGCAATGCTATCTCCAAGTGTTTCTTAAAAAACTTTTGAGCTTCACTTTCCTTCACCATCTGATCGTAGAAAAATTCTTAGTGTAATTTTTATACATAATCCTTTTAATGGCGACATAGATTCTTCTTTTCCCTTAAGTCGTCTTAGCTTCTCTGTTCCTTGTAGACCTCCTAGACACTTTCTTCCATTATCTCTTCCTATTTGCACCACTGATTATGCTTTGCACAATCCATTTCGTGTTTTATGCACCTGTTATAAGTCTCTTTTTTATGTGTTCTCTGTGGAACACACTCTGTCTTCTATTAATTGCAACCACCCCCAGCTGTGAACAGGGCATAGCTTGCCGGACCGGCTAATAAACTTCACCCATCGGGTTGCATTTTTCATCCTTACTATACCTATAATTTCAAGTTATAAACAGGGACAAAAATCCTAACCGAAACCGTAACCTTTAACCGGTAAAAACCGATTGAAATTAAAAACCGTAACTAAAACCATAACCGAAAGGAAAATTATCGTTTGACCGAAACCTTAAAACCGAAACTCTTTCTTATGTTTAATTTTGAATTTTTATTTGTGATTTGTTAAATGAAATATTAAGGCCCGTTTTTTCAATGTACAAATAAGGTGTTTGATAACACCAGTTTACAAAATTAAAACTTTTTTTTGCAAAGTGAACCAGAGTATTTTTTTCTTATGGACATTGGCCTGCTAAACACGAAAAAGGCACTTAAAATTTTTTTCATGGAAGCGTTTTCGAAATATTCGAATTTTTTCGAATTTTCGAGGTTACTCCAACACTTTTAAGTATATTTCCATTTCTACAGATCCGATTTAACCGAACAAGGACTTAAATCAAAGGTGAGTTAATTATCTTCATTTTAAAAATAAAGTATTAAGATCGGTTCAGCAGTTCAAGTGCTAGCGATTTTAGAAAGTTTGAAAATGGGCGTTTTTTGCGATTTTTTCAGTTTGAAAGCTAACATATCGTCCTGGAAAAAATGGAAATCACAAAAATAAAATTATTTTTCAAGATTTAACGTTAAGCTTAAACTGTTCCATAGAAAAAAAAGTATTGTTTATTAAAATCCATCGATAGATGGCGAAGAAATGCAAAAGTGAGTAATCTTATTTTTAGCGGTTTCCGCATAAGGCGACCAAATGCACTTGTAATGTGCAAGGGCGTCGGCAGGTTAACATAGCTGTTAACATAGCTGTTAGCACAAATAAAGAAAAAACGTGACAATCTAAAAACGCCCAAATATATATTACTTCGCCATCTGTCAATGGATTTTAATGAACAATACTTTATTTTCTTTGGAGCAGTTTAAGCTTTACGTTAAACCTTAAAAAATAATTTTATCTTTGTGATTTCTATTTTTTCCAGGACGATATGTTAGCTTTCGAGCTCAAAAAATCGCAAAAAACGCCCATTTTCGAACTTATTAAAATCGCTAGCACCTGAACTGCTGAACCGATCTTAATACTGCGCGAAAGAAAGTTGAAAAGAATTAACTCACCATTGATTTAAGTCCTTGTTCGGTTAAATCGGATCTGTGGAAATGGAAATATACTTAAAAGTGTTGGAGTAACCTCGAAAATTCGAAAAAGTTCGAATATTTCGAAAACGCTTCCATGAAAAAAATTTTAAGTGCCTTTTTCGTGTTTAGCAGGCCAATGTCCATAAGAAAAAAATACTCTGGTTCACTTTGCATTTTGGCTGTAAACTAGTGTAACTATTGAAAATATATTTTGACGTAAAATGTATAGAAATTACTGTCAAATTTTAATCATATAGCTCCCATAGGAACAATCAGTTGAAAATCAAGTCTTAGTATGGAAAACTTTGCTGTTTGAGATATTTCAACCAAACTGACAGAATATGCATGTATAATGGTCCCATACATCCTGACCAAATTTGGTTGGAATCGGACCACTATTTCATATAGCTGCCATAGGAATGATCAGTAGAAAATCAAGTCTTAGTATGAAAAACCTTTTTGTTGTTTGAGATATCTCAACCAAACTGACAGTATATGCATTTGGGATGATCATATACATCCTGACCAAATTTGATTGGAATCGGATCACTATATCATATAGATACCATAGGAACGATTAGTCAAAAATCAAGTCTTAGTATGAAAAACTTTTTTCCATAGTAAGTACGGGGTCTCCGACAGTCGAGCATGCTCGACTGTAGCACCGTCCACTAGTTAATTATTATTATTATATTATAAATACAATTATATTTTTGCAAAAACATTTTTTTTTTGAGAACCGTAACCAAATCGGTATATTAAAACCGAAACAGACAAAAACCGGTTCACCTTTTCGAAACCTTTATTCAAAGATTTTGCGTAACCGATAACCGAAAACCTAAATGCGAACATAACCGAAAACGTAACTGAAACCGATATTCATTTCGGTTTTAATCCCTGGTCATAAATTAATTATCTCTGCAGAACTCTCTCTCCCCTCCTTGAAATCCTCCCTTTTCCACTTCCTTTCTAGAAATCCCTAACCTTACTAATTTCTAATATTTTTAATATTATTAACTATTACTACTAATACTTTTGATCTGATTGGGTTTTTCTGGGTTTTTCCCAATCCTTGCAACGAATGTTGGATCATTTATAATTTTAATACCCCCAGATTTTAGTTTTAATTTTCAATATACTAATTTTTTTTTCTTTTTAATTAATTTTCATATTTTCAGTTCAACATTAAATTTTAACTATAAATATTTAGCATAGTTTTTATTTTTTATACTTTATACTTTAATTTTTACTCAATTTGGTCAACTGCTCTTAGTTGACATTAAATAAATAAATAAAAAAAAAATTAATAAAAAAAAAAAAAAAAAGTCTAATTTGTTTATTCTATCTTTCTTTCTTCACTTTTCCTGTCCAGAAATAGGCCCTGATAACGCCACTGACAGACCTTGGCTGGAATAGGGGCATAGCTCGACTAACTAAACTTGTAAGCTCATTTAGGCTTTCTTTTTAAATTCTTATATTATTGAAATATTTATTGTATATTTATATTGTTTTTGTTTCATCCGATAGTGATGAAATTTTCAGGACACATTCGGACTACAGCATAAAATGTACTCAAGGCTATAGCACTGAAATTCCTCCCGCAACTTGTTTATATTTATGACTTGAAAATAAACTTTTTTTGCGTTTTTTAAACAGCAACCTACTTAAAAAATTAGGTAATTCTTGATTTAATAGTCTCAGAGACTGTAGATCACTTTTTGTATATTTTCACGATATCACGAGCACAAGGTACAACTTTATATTTAAGTTTTAAGCCAGAGCATTGGAATTATATAAGTACAATACTCGATTACAATCATTATTATGATTAATAAAATTCACAAATCACTATCGCAAGCTATCAGAAAAGGAAGCCGACTTTATTTGGTAAAATGTACCAAACAGGTGTATTTAATTTAAATCCGATAATCGTTAAAGTAATTGGTTGCTTATTGTTATTAAGAAGGCCGTTATATCGAAACTTTGTAGACCCAGATTATAAGAGAATAACGATAATATAGTTACCTGCCAAGCATTGGCATCCAAAGTAGCCAGAAATGACATGTCCAACTCCTGCGGAAGTGAATGAAAAGTTGCTAAAATAATTTGGCAAAAACAATTGACAAAATGTACACAGTCACCTTCCGTCGAAAGTTGCTTGTGAAATCCAGAATGATAGCCGCAATGAGTGTTCTGAGTGAATGCAAAATTATGCAAATAGGTGGAAATAAGTTCACCGCACGAATCACGTGTTGCCGACGGACTTTTTTGACGCACTGTTTCAGTAAACTTAATCAAATTTGGCGTACGGTTTCACTTAACTGTGAAAGCAGCTTGGACGACTGTGAAGTCGTACTTGGCTTCCGGTTAGTCAATTTCCGCTTCGAACTCGTACACCTCGATAGATAGAGTAGGCGAGTAGTGCACCACAGTGGTGCAGATGGACGAGTACGAGTACTCGACTGTAGCGACGGCGGCAGCTACGTGCTCGATGACTGAATCAACTTCAACTTCCGTATCTTCTTTGTGGTTTTCGACCAAAGGATTTGCCCAGCTTACGTGCCTGATGCTTCTCGCTGTACGACTGCTACCAGGACTCAGCCTTTGGCTATGTACTACCCGGGGGTGTACTGTATGCAGCTTCTGTTGGTCTGTTGGCCCGTCTCCATTTCGTCCAAGATAACGCAGCTCTTCAAACATGCCTTTCCAATACATATGCTTCCTTTATGTACACACCTACATACATACATGCTGAGGTATGTATGTGTGTACTCGACCAGCACATATGTATATGTACGAGTGTATATGCTCCATCGAGCTTTCACTCACACAGAAAGACTTACGCGTATATACAGGTGCTCGTACACTTGTGTGTATGTACGAGATTCAGATTCAGTTTCGGATATGCTGGATTCAATCTTCTGCACTCCAGCATCACCCGAGGAAATAAAGCAGTGCTTTTGCCCAGCCCTCGCAGAAGCTTCTGGACAACGTGTACCCATAATACGCATGTAATGAATAAGTACATCCATTAAAATATGTGTATATAAATCTGAATATGTCTCCTTGTCAGCTAAATATATTGTCCAATTCAAGTGAAAAAATATATAAATAATAAACATATATTTCTATATACATTCATAAATATTCATGTATGTTTGTATGGATGTAGACCGAACATCACAGCTTTCGTTTGGTAAATAATGACCCAGGGCTGTGTACACATACATATTTATTAGAGGCGGAGGCACATGAGGGCAGACTCCAAGCGAATAATCCTAGGTACATCACGTCCGGCGAGAACAAAATCGCATCCCAAGTAGCAGCAGCAAAAGCCCCAATGCCAAAGTTTCGGCGACGCGTCTTTGTCGCCGGAATACATATTGCTTTTGGGGATGCTAACAGAACTGTGTACTTCATGTACTCGTGCACATACAACGGCTATGTACGTTCACCCACCCTTTGTGCAGCCAATCAGCTGTGCTCTCTTTGTGTTCTCTTATTTCGCAGCGACTCTCTTTCTTCGCAAGTATACGCAATCGTATGCGGCAACGCTCTGAGACGTCGCGACGTCCCGACGCCTTTACATAATCCTTTATCCTTCTGCCATATTTTTCCACAGCATTATGGCAATAGATAGCTGACAATACATTAATGCCTTTAAGTAAGTAGGCTGGCATAAACCAATCTCTCAACAACGGATAAACTCACGGAAACTCTTCAGGTCTCTTTAGAATAACTTATTGGAGCAGTGCTAAGTGCCTGGTGAATCGATAAAGATATATTAGTGCTCTAGTACCCAAGAAATAGTTTCCACAGTTTGTTCAATTGAGGAGCTTCAATTTTTTTTTTATTCTAAAAAATTATTTGCAACAAAAATTAATTGAATTTGAGATACAATACAAATATTAAATATGGGCCTATTAGCAAATATGTCCACCATACACATAAATTAATATTTTAAGATGAGAAACCAATAAGTCCGTCTGTAGCACCGAAGTTTTATTCTCCTTATTTTCATTGCAACAACAAAAAAAAGAGTAAAAGTGATCAAAACTCAATTGAATCAAATGTCAAGTTATTTAATTTGACTTGTCGTTTTAATACTATAAAAAACAGTTTAGAAGAATATACCAGAATTTTTCCAAATCACACTAAAAAAGTTATACACAAAAAGGATTGCCAAATTCGCAGAGTTTTGCGTTTTAACAAGTTTGAATCGAAACCAACTTCTAATTCGGTAAATTATCGTCTTCACTTATATTTCCTCATATATTTTAACCATAATGTTAGATTAACATTTTAAATCAAAAAAGTCCAACTTAATTGCTTCTAAGAAATAATAAGATCAATTTTAAAAATTTAAATTGGTTTTTGTTAATTCTAACATTTTGTTGTATGAGTCTCCCGTATGCTGTAATGAATTTATTTAATGAATTTATTTATTTATATAATATCAATATATTCTTAAATTTCTTTCAGGTATTCAGATATATTTTAAATTTAGAATACATTCCTCACCTCTCCAAAAATCAAAAAACAATAAATTACAAGGGCAATTTTAAGTACATATAGTCTTTTTTCTAACGATCGGATAACAGAAAACATACTTTCCAAGCAATCAATCAAAACCTGTTATTAATAAAGGCGATTTTTTATTTGGTGGATTCTTAAGTATAATTAATTTTCAATTTTTTTTTAACTTTTTATCTTTTCAGTTAAAATTTAAACATAGCCATAAATATTTAATTTAATTTTTATACTAATTAACTTATACATTAATTTTTACTGAATTGGTCAACTGCTCTTAGTTAACATTAAATAAATAAAATAAAAAAAAATAAATAATTTATTTGTATGTTGCAACTAAACTTTATTATGACTATTTTCCCAATATTCAAACGTTATTATAGTAAAAGTATAATTCCTTCATGTATCAAAGAAAAGCCTCCAACAAGATTTCGGAAAATTTGAAATAATTCTCTACATAGTTGATTCTTGGTGCTATTAGTTATGACTCAACATGTAAGGCAAGAGAAGAGCTAAGTATAAATGAATTATTCTCTCATAGAAGGTGTTGCACCTAATGAATATTTGCATAGGTAATTTCCCAAAATGATTTTAAATATATAGTAACTACTGAATGCCCGAAATGTAATAAATGAAGTGGCCCAAAATTGGGAATGCATTTGCGTCTGGCGGTTCAGCAACGAGCGATCAGCGTCATTAGGTGTAGGCCGAATGAAATTGAGAATAGATTAGTATTTAATGAGTTTGTATTTTTCTAGAAAATCAAACCTAACGATTCATTCGTGTTCAATTGCAGAGGCCTCACCTCACAGCCAGGGCCAGGCCAGGGCCAGGCCAGAGGCATCGTCAGTGCCCGAGGAGACACGAAAGAAACTGCCTCAGTTGGAGTATGGAGGCAATCAGTTGGGCGCACGTGCGTTCCGTTCCTGCTTAGCCATACTCGTATATGGTAGTAGTCGAACTCGAACTCGAACCCGAAGAGGCATTTACGAGTTTGGGTATGGAATTTTAAATTCATATACATATTTATATTTCCACTAATTCATTTTTAATAATTTGTTTGGTTCTGCGGACCGCTCCTCATCACGCCCCGCTCTTGTGTGTTAATTATCGTTGGTCGACCTGGTCGAGCGGAGACAACCTGGCGGTTGGCGGTTGGCGGTTGGAGAGATAAACGAGTTGGGGCCCGCATTCTACAGGAGCAGGTCGCTGTATGAAGTGCACTACTCTGTGCTACAGATTTGGGGGTGAGATCGGCTCTTCTTAAACAATTTATTATATTCTTTAGTTTTATTTTCCCATTTCCCCTTCCCCTTCCCATTCCCCTTTCGAATTGTGCCTCTGTTGCCAGCAAACGTTGCATTCTACTTTTGGCTCAACCCTACCATCAGGAGACAATCTCTAAATTCGCATCGTTGTTTAGTTCTATCCATTTACACCCTAATAAGAGAATGTTTGACCAAGTCAAAGTCAAGAAGAGTTTAGAGCTAGTGCACGGTATCTTTCAGTCGGTCCGATTGGGCTAGATCATTCTTACCTTCTCTCTTAAGTTAGTCACTTCAAGTCCGTTTGCTCTGTATATGCCAATGTACGAGTATGGCCCAAAATCAAAGTTAAGCCCGCTCTGTGTCTGACAATCAGACAGGGGTGGAGCACGAGCTTCTGCCACAAATATGTGCCACATCTGCAACATACTGGCAGAAGTACTTGCCGTCGCTCCTCCTTTTTACTCCTTCATTCCTTCAGAGTGCTGCCTTCCACCCGAACCGACTTGCAGGCTGCGACCGTCATGATCTCAAAAAGGAGGAGTAGTGCACATAGTGCAAGGGTCCAGCTCCGGCAAGTGGCCCCAAGCGAAAAGTGGGAGTTGCAATAATTGTTTAATTATAGGATTTTGTTCGTTTGACTTTGCATTTTGCGCGCACAACATTTGCTTTATATTCTTATGTCTTACACCTACACCAAATGGGGTCCTTCGCTGATCTGCTGCATCCTGCGCGACTGTGATCAGTTGCATTCGGGGACCTTAAACCTTAATATACTTGCTGAGAACTAGTAATATACTCTTGAAAAATACATAACGTCGAGTAAAAAATTAATAAACTAAATAAATTTGCTGGGCTTATTTAAGTTCGTTTGGTTCTTAAGAGTAACCAGAAATCGTCCAGGAAAATAAACTTAGCTCGGTCCGCGAGACCTGGAACATGTCTTGGCCTTCCCTTCTACCTGCCTTCTTCTTTTGCCTGGAATTCGCTGTGTTGTCATCGCACTCAAATCTGCAACCGCCACAACAACCAGCTCAGAGCGAGCAGCCAACCAAGTTGCGACTATCTTCGTTCCCTTTCCTGCGTGGCTTCTCCGTCGCATCTCTCCAAGGAACGACTATTGATAGCTCTGTGCTCGGACAGCGGCTTCAGAAATGGCGAAACGTGTTGCAGGCTGCATGTTGCATGTTGCTGCTGCTGCCGCTGCTGCTGCTGCAACCAGTCGGCAGCCCTCGTCGTAGTCGACTGGCTAATAAAAATTCACATTTTCGCTATTTGTATAAAGTGGATCCTCAGAAAAGTCGTCTGTCTGTCTGTCTGTCTGTCTGTCTCTTTCCTGTGTGTCCATTGCTGGCACGTGTTGTAGTTCTTTGAAATGTTCTTTCCTTGCATTTGGTCCGAGTAAGTTTCTACAAATGTATCCTAGCTATTAGTACTATGTTAAGCACTTTTGGCTCCAGCGAACCAATAGTTACTCAAAATCTCTTGACTTTGCTTCGAAAATTCCTCACATTTTTGCATATCCAAATTCTATCGTCATCGACTCCTGCGACCGCGGGCCTCGTGCAATCGTGCTCTGAAAATATGAGCATAAGCCCGTGCCAGACTCGATGCTCATATCTTTGCCTTCTCATTTAATGCCTGATGCCGCAGGGCGATCAGTTCGATCTCGAAAGAGTGTGCAGCCGTTTGCAAATGGGCTCCAACCAAGAGACTGATGATGAGGACGAGAACGAGGCCGAGACCGAGAACGAGACCGAGGATGAGTACGAGGACAACGACGCGTTGTTTCTACTCCGAGATATCAAAGCCTCTACTCCCTCTAATTACTGCAAAGCGTCCGAGTTTCTGAACAAGCCATCGAGCAGCCTGTCTGCCAAAACACCCACAACGAGCCGGCGCGACGCGTCGTCGCTCTCCCAAGTGCCCAGAGCAATCCAGAGCTGGTCATTCAACACGGTCTAACGCAAGTATGTACTAAAGGCGAAGGGCAAGGGCAAGGGGAAAGGCACAAGGCACAAGGGGAAAGACGAACGCGTATCTTTGCCTTTCGACAGAGTAAAGACGATGGCAGCAAGTAAATTGGCGGGCACTTGGCGGGTACGACGATGCCTCATAAGAGACGTTAGACGTGACGAGAATAATTTGCGCGATAAGGATCTCAAGTGCCTTCTCTTGAGCAGGGCGCATGCAAATTTTGAAGATTATGCTATGATTACCAGCAGTTAAAGTGATTTCGGGCACACTACTATGTTGCACTCCTCATCGGATTTGTATCAAACCTGGAGATAAATGCCACATGAATCAATGGTTACACATTTAATTTCTGTACATTTAACTGGCAGACTCGAACATTCTGTTCCTGAATGCACCCAAATAATGCGACTATAAGCCAACTAGATGGATATGACGAAAAGTTAACAAACATTCTTAACACCTTACGCAATAATGGCGGTGTTTCCAAGCCCAAAAAATTAGTAACTTGAAGAAACGGACTCCAAGAACAAATTGAGACAGATTTCATGTGCATATATAAGCACAAGTTTTCATTTAATATTTGTCTAAAAAGGTATTTTAAGATTGAGAGTTACATATTGATATATGAGTATCGCAGACTGTGATGAATCCCTTTAATTTAATTATCGCCTGGTTTCCGTAAGTTTATAGAAAGCATGATTAAACATCTAACACTATTGTTTATGCCAAATGGTAGCGACTTGTTTTGGATATGAGAAAATTTGAAAAGAGAAAATAATACTTATTAGAGCCATGAAACCTCTCCAACTTACGGCGGCATAAGAGGAAATTGGAACCGGGCCCCGCAGTCGAGGGACATAGGTTCTTCAATGCGGTTAAAATCGCTCTAAAAAAAAAAAAACAAATTAATAAATAATTACAAATTTGTTTGGCGAACCTATATACAAAATCGTGAGACTCTTGCCGAAATATATAAAAAATTATCAAAAAAACAATTGATGAAATAAAACACTTTTAAATCCTTAGAACTGTTGCTTTTATCTGCCTCTTTTCGGGAAAAGACATTCAACAAATTAACTTTGATAAAAAATAGATTTAGATCCACGGTATCAAAATTATATGACAAACTCTAAAAAACATTTTTTGAATTTGTTTATTAAGTTTAAAATCGTCAATAAAACAAATAAGAAAATGAGGCAATTCAATTTTGTTTGCCCCGGGCCCCGAAATATCTAGCAGCTTACATTAAAATTACGTAATAAAAAAGGGAATGCATTAAACGAGGCGTGGCGGTCCCCATATAAAGTATTTAGAGTCGATCCGTCCGTCTGCCTATCTGTCCGTCGGAGCCAGCCGGATCAGATGGCTGCCATCGAATCGGTATTGAATTTGATGATGTTGGATTTTGATTTACTACCTGACATGCTGACTAAAATTGCTTTAGATTGGTCCACTTTATCATATAGCTGCCAGAATACAGGGTATCAGATCTTTGGGGTGCTGAAGATAACCTTTCTCTCTTGAATTCTACTTGCATTTTTATACCCTGTGCCCATTGAAAATGGTCAAAAAGGGTATATTAGATTTGTGTGATGTATGTAACAGGCAGAAGGAAGCATCCCCGACCATATAAAGTATATATATTCTTGATCAGCATCAACAGCCGAGTCGATTGAGCCATGTCCGTCTGTCTGTCCGTCCGTCTGTCCGTCTGTCCGTCTGTTTGAACGCGTCGATCTCAGAAACTATAATAGCTAGAGACTTCAAATTTGGCATGTAGGTTGCTGGATACCGGACGCAGGTCAAGTTTGTTTTTAAATTTGGATCGGACCACTATATAATATAGCTGCCATAGGAACGATCAGTCGAAAATCAAGTCTCGGTATGAAAAACTTTTTTGTTGTTTGAGATATGTGAACCAAACTGACAGAATATGCATATGGGATGGTCGCATACATCCTGACCAAATTTGATTAAAATCGGACCACTATATCATATAGCTGCCATATCAACCATCAGTCGAAAATCAAGTCTTAGTATGAAAAACTTGTTTGTTGTTTGATCCTTCTAAATCAAACTCACAGAATATGCAAAAGCGATGGTCCCTTATAACCTGACCAAAATTGGTTGAAATCGGATCACTATATCATATAGCTGCCATAGGAACGATCAGTCGAAAATCAAGTCTTAGTATGAACAACTTTTTTGTTGTTTGAGATAACTGAACCAAACTGACAGAATATGCATATGAGATGGTCCCTTATAACCTGACCGAAATTGGTTGAAATCGGATCACTATATCATATAGCTGCCATAGGAACGATCAGTCGAAAATCAAGTCTTAGTATGAACAACTTTTTTGTTGTTTGAGATAACTGAACCAAACTGACAGAATATGCATATGAGATGGTCCCAACCAATATTCTATATTATGGATACTGGCACAGGGTATCCTCCAGTCGAGCAAACTCGACTGTAGCCGCGCCCACTTGTTTCTTCTCTATTTACAAGACAATTTAAATAAACTTGTAAACAGATATGAGTGTTGTACTCCTTAGTCCGTATATAACCAAAACATAGATATTTATGAGCCTAATATAATATTGTGTAATTTATAAGACGGCTAGTTGGCAATTCAATTACTTAGTTTAACAGTGCACCGAGTAAGAGCCCAACAAACCAAATTAGCGACTGTTGAAGTCTAATAACAAATGTGTTTTTTTATTGGTAATTGGTAGCTGCAAGTAGCTGAAGGTTGATGCACATAAGTATGTACACATATTTATGTACAGATGTACTGTAAGCAAACGTAAGCAAGTTAACAGATGGCGCCCATTCAGTGGCTGAATAAACACACGGATAAACGGACATTCATTCCAATTGAATTTCATATTCACACAGTCACAATCACAATTCAATTGGAGATTGACAGGTTCATGAATGGATATTGTTCATTTTGTTTGTATTTGAATTTCATGCCCAGCAACAATTGCTCTTTTAGTGTCCCTGCACTCATTCGCAACTCAAACCGAGCCGAATGTGAGCGGGAGGATTACGCACTCGAGTAAATATTGCTTATTCATGGGAAAGCCAATAGCGGCAAATGCTTGAGCTGTGCGGTTCATTATTTTCGGGCTAATCCCACTGCAAATCCCTGTAGCAAGTGAATTTCGCTCTGGAACAATCATTCTTACATAAGCAGTTAAATTCGTATAACAAATAATTGGGAATCCACAAATTGATCCTTAGACAAACTGGCATATAAATATACAGATAAAATGCACATTTCATGTTGGGTTCTAGTGGATCAGGAAGTCTACTGAATACCAAACATTTAATTTCTTGCCCAATCTTCTTTATGCCTTCCGCTTTTAAGCAACCCTATTCCGCTAGACACGAGTACGAAAATACTTAACAACACATATTTTCATAGGGTACAAGCTAGTCTACCTGCGATATTTCGATAAATTCGAAACTTATCAAACTTACTGGTTTCGGATAATCTTCATTCTAATCAAAGATCTACCATTTCTTATTCTATCTTGTTCATGAAACTCAGTATTAAAGTTATACCTTAAATGATGTTGGTAATATCCACTCCAAGTGTCAGAAAATTTATGAAATATTTGAATAGAAAATGTATACTGAACTATTTACAACATTCAAACCTGAACAATGTACATTTTTATATTCAGTTAAAGATTACAAAAGAATTATCTTCAAAACTAAACTTTTTTTCCTGTTGTTTACTAACTTGAGGTCGCTGATTTAAAATCTATACACTTTTTTTCTTTAGCAGCTTCAGTTTTTGAGATTCAGCTGTCCGACAGTTGTATTAAGTCCCTCAAATGGTATGTAAGACACGTGTGGATTCTTTGTGATTTTGTGCCAATAAGAAAAGACCCCATTTTATGTATCAATGATTTGGCTGGATAAATAAATAAATCATCAAAATGATTTTTATTTTTGAGTAGTTGATAAACGGGATTAAATGGTTTTACCCTAACTTGTTATCTGGTACTCGACCAGCGGTTGATTTTCTAATGGTTATTAAATAAAACAAAATTTTTCTTTAAGACGCGTTTAGTTTGATGTCAAAAACGGAAGCACACCATCTGACTTTAGATTTTTCTTCAGAACTCTCTCTCTCTCATTCTTGAAATCTATCCTTTTCTTTTTAAGGAATCCCTCACCTAACTAATTCTAATACTTCATTTACCACTAATTATTACTACTAATTTTTTTTTATCTGATTGGCGTTTCTCTGTTTTTCCCAATCCGTGCAACAAATGTTGGATCACTTAATTATTATTTTTTTGAATATCCCCACATTCTAATATATTAATTCTTAATTTAATAATTTTTTTATTCTTTCAGTTAAATTTAAAGTTGTTTAAAATTCCTATTAAATTAATAACGTATAATATTACCTAATTTTATTTTAATTTTATAAATTCATTTGGTCAACTGCATTTAGTAAAAACTAAATAAATAAATACATTTATTTAAAAAAAAAAACTAGCACGCCGAGATAGAATAATATTAGTCAAAATATTTGAAGCAACAAAAATGCTGTTTCCTTGTGTAATCTTAGAGATTCGGAGCGTATCCTGGTTGGAAGAATGTACGATAATGAACAACACATACATACATAACATACATAAATCAATACACATATCCAATCGATAGAATAGATATTTTGCTGTCTCGTAAATCCATTCAATAAATAAACACAAACATTGATGTTTATGCAACATAGATTAAAAAAAATTGATTTGTGAATAAATTTCAGCAGGTATCGAATTGAATTGCAAATATGTTGGGTATTCGAGAAATTGATTGAATATAAAGTAAAGGTAAATGTGATGAATTCCTAGGAATAAAAGAACAGAGTCTCAACTGTTCCCTGAACCTTTCTCTCTCTATAATAGCCACTTTAAGACTAATTGGGGGTAAGAAAGACTTTAAACGCCACAACACCCATCGTTAGTATGTCAGTTGAGGCCAAAGGTAACACATTACAGTGCACAATTACTTAACTGCTTCACCCCTCTTTAGTGGTTGTCCGTGAGCATGTTACAAAAAATCGAAGGGGTATTTTTTAATGAGAGCCTTGGGTTCAATCGGTATGCCAACACTTGACAAGTGCACCAGGAAAATGACACACAAACACGATGATAAGTGCCGTATAGTAAATGTGTATGTATGTATGTATATGCAATTATCTCCGTCCAACTGAAAGGATATTTCCACAATGTTATTCAGTGGATTAGCCTGTTCTGATGGGAGACGAGTTCAGCATCAACATCAACATCAACGACGACAGATTGCCTGGAATGACGTGAATTTTGACAGATGGTAATTTTCAATTTTTGTTTTTGATCTTACAATTTGTGTTGTGTGCTCAAATTTAAAAGTGTTTCGTTGTCCTTCACAACGATTTACTTGACAAATAGGTAATTTGAAAGAGTAAAAGGCTTATTAAGGGATTTCAAATTGTGTTCAAAGCATGCTCAATGTCACAATATTTAGCCTGGATCTGTAAGATTAAGATTGGTTTAAGTATCTGCGAAACTCGCTGGCACTTGAATCACCAAAAGTAAAAAGTGAAAATATTTGTAGCATGAAATGATATTCATTGGAATACCTAATGGTAATCATATTGATAACTCCCTCGGCGTAAATTATGGGTTACCACATGTTGGTACAATTTTCGGGTTGAAATAAAGCGACCACGAGGGGCGATTCACTTTTTACTCCGTCCAGGGGGTGTCGACACACACAGTGTGCGGCGATGGGGAGATTCGCGTAACAACAAATTGTCACGTAGCCCTCACTTAGTGACACGGATAGGCAAAAGCGAGGAGAGCGTTTTTTAGCACGCGCATGTTAACAAATGCGGAGGCGGAGATGAAGGCAAATGAAGAGAAGGCGGCGAAGGCGGTGGCGGTGGCGGTGGCAAACACCATTCCAGTCTCCTGTTTCGCCAAAGCGTCAGGAAATTGTAATTACACTTTCATGTTGCAACCACTGCGGACTCTCGTATACCCGTACCTCATCGTGCATCTTGCCCAATTCTTGGCTGGGGTGGCCAGTGGTTAAGCGAGCGTGTAATTCACAATTTGCTCTGGTTACCCACGTTTACGGCCAACAAATGTTTTAATTATGGTTTATTTTACATTTGCAATTTAAGTGAAATGACAATGAAAGCTCCTAATTGTCTTCATGCCCAATGGCTAATTACCACAATCCAAGGAGGCCTTCACATCAAAGACTCAGGTGTATCATCTCCATGTCTCATAAACAACTATAAATAAACTCAAATTCCCGGTAAGCACAATGCAATTTTTCAAACACAAAAGCATGTCTTCAGTAACAAAGCCCTACCAAATACCCCGATTTTCAAATATTTACATCAACAGTTAAATATAAAATACTATTCCATTGTGACTATGTGATTGTCAAGTCTTCATTGGCTTAGCATCAATCTAATTTTTAGAGATCTGGACCAAATATCAACAGTCACAGTTCCCTGTAATTTATCAAATTACCCGGTTTGATGTTGGCAAACCGAACCTAAGGTTTACACTGCGCGACTGTGCTCAATTTATTTTAATTTAATTAATCGATTTTAAGTAACTACTTGTCCAACGGCAGAACAAACAAAAACTTACACCTTTACAATTTTAAAAGGCTAATATTGGTACAAACAAATACGTAAAAGCAAAAGTAGGTAAAGCCCAGGAGTCTTTCTGAAATAGATTTTAAAATTGATCAAAACTCAACATATTCATGTTACGTATGTCAACAATTTAGACTTGGTTTAATTTATCAAAATCCACATTTGACAAATGCTATTATATTAACTAATATTAATTTCTAACTTTTATTCCGTAAAGTCTATATTGCAGCATCAATAATTTTGAACATTTAACATTCCTATTACCAACTGGTCTGATTGAGCTTTTCTGGATATTTCCCGAACCCCTATGGGCGTTTTTCTTTTAATTTCAGCGCCATAAAGTCAAAGAATTGATGGCATTATAATCAAAATGTGACTAGTTTTTCTTATTAGCATGTATATACATAAGGTAGTTTCAAAAGCAAATAAATATTTATTTAAATAGTACAATAAAAATCATTTATTTTCAAATTAAATACATTTATAAATAATATAAATCTATAACTGATGTCTAATATTTTAATTCTAATTTTTATTGCTGTGCAGACTGCTTATACTATAATTTAAAAAAAATAGAAAAACTAACCAAAATTTAAGAAACCACTTCCATCATAATAACTTTAATTCTGAACCTTCTAGACCATTTTAAGCAAAAAAAAAAAAAAAAAAAAATATGTCAAAATCGTGTAAACCATTAAATAATAAAACTTTCTGCATTAAATTAAATTCTACAATTCTGCTGGTTGCCGTTAAAGTGACTTATGTTTTAATATACATCCCGTTTTTGTTGCATATATTTAGTATATATTCACCAATATAAAATATAGTAAAATATAAATTTGGACTGAAAATATGTGCACACAATCAATTAGCCTCAAGTCCATTTTGAACAGATTTTTGTAAAAAGAAAAACGAAATAAAAATACAAGATACAAAATTTTTCAAGATTCTGGTCGAATCGTTATAACGTTTAACTAAATTTTAGAGCTTTACACGAAACTATAAATAGTTTCATATTTTTTACTTCTATTTATACTATTTTCATATTTGGATGAAATTTACACTTGTACACACACACTGATATTAAATTATTATATAAGTATTGATACATTTTCACTATGAACTAAGAGCTATTTAAAAATATTTAAGTCAGTGCAAATATTGTTATGATTATCATGACCTCTCAAAGCCACGAAAATAAAAAATAAATTAAATTATCGAGCAAATGGGTTGATATGTATATAATTATATTATATGACTTCTGATGCACAATTTGATTTTTGCGCCCCTGCTTCGCGCGCGTTGCCGCCAGCTGGGAACTCCAAGGGCTGCCAGGACTGAGTCATTTGGTCCTGCCAACAAATCCGGGGTCTTCCTCTCCTCCGTCGTCCGCCTTCAACGGAATCAATCACCTTTCGAGCTGGAGATTCTTTTTCAATATGTAGAAGCCCTGGAAGGATGAGCGCCTTGTAAAATGTTGTCTTCGTTTGTCCATTGGCCTATTGGCAAGTGTTGTTGTTCGCAAAATCTTCAGGCTGACATTATTGCAATTAGTCACAACAGAGCGAAGGTAAATAAATTCATTGACTGACTCAGAGCTATAGCTATAGCTTATAAGTAGTTATTGCGGCTTTAAGTTGTGATCGAGCACGAAAGCGCTCTTATATTCATACCGATTAGTCTAATCTAGACACAGGGTATCCTTATTGTCGAGGGCGCTTAAGTGTAGAAACCGCGAGCGAATCGAGCAGGGGGTGGAGTATAGGAAGTATACACGTAGTAAAGTATAGGGGGTCTGGTAAATAAAGTTGCCTTATTTTCTGCTAAAAAGAAAACATTTTATTTAAATTTAGTTTTGTTTCCTAATAAATTAATGTTTAGTTCTTTGCTTGTGGATTGTGGCTTGCACAAATATCTCAGCCGACTCTCCATAAATTGTAAAGCTTAGTATCTTAAGCGTCATGCTAAATAACAGCAAAAGCTTTGAACCAATTTTAATAGAATTTAAAACCGAACAAGTGGGAAAGGCTATAGTCGAGCTCCCGACTATAGGATACCCGTTACTTACCTAAATAAATTAAACTTTTGTTTTTATTGCATGCTTTTAGGCACTTTTATTGCTTAAAAGCTTTAATCAGCCAGTACCACCTTTATCTTTGTCCGATCTTGTTGGCATTTAGTAGGATGATAGGTAATAATAATAGCTAACGTTCACCGTTTAAAAAAACCTAATATTTTGAAAACTGTGCGTGTGGTGGATTTTCGCGATTTACGGAGGCGGAAAGGGGCGTGGCAAAATTTTGAAACAAACTTGACCTGCGTGGGGTTTATAGAAATCTGTGTGCAAAATTTGGTTGCTCTAGCTCTTATAGTCTCTGAGATCTAGGCGCTCACACAGACGGACAGACGGACGGACGGACAGACGGACAGACGGACGGACTGACAGACGGACATGGCTATATCGACTCGGCTGTTGATGCTGATCAAGAATATATATACTTTATAGGGTCGGAGATGCTTCCTTCTCCCTGTTACATACATTGCAACGAATACAATATCCCCTTTTACTTATTTTTAATAAGTAACGGGTATAAAAATAGGAAGTAGCCCACAAATAAACATAATAATCTTAATTCTTAATATGTACTGATTCAGAAAGTAAAGTATCGAGACGAATGTCTCAAAAATGCAAGCTCACCTCTAGGGTGCTATATAGTATACGTATGTATGTCAGAGAAAAAGTGAATTTGGCAAGTTTACAAGACTGATACTTAATGTTACCAAAGATCCACATTCTCATCGATTGTTAAAGACAGTTGCCTCTCCATGCCCTTGGCTACGAGATTCCCATAGCCGATGACTGGACTTTAGGGCTCTTATTATATATTTACCAAAATGTTAATAAGTATAACGCTTTTGCATACCGAATTGGCGAATGGTAGTTATATAATATACATATGTGTCAGATTCTAAACATACTTTGTCTGGTTTTATAAAATTAACTGACAATAACGCTGCTTTTTATTTAAGAATCATGTTTTTTAAATTGTGAGAAATGCTTGTCGGCGAAAAAAAAACCTTCGTGGGGCAGCTCATATTAGAGGACTTGGCGAGCAATCCACAAGAACAATATTTAGGTTTATACTCTCAGGAAAGCTGGCTACTCTTATTTTAAATCTAAAGTATATATTTGTTTAATAATTATAAACAGGGTTCGTAAAAACTACTCCGTAGCAGCAAGAGCTATAAAAATATTGCTACGCTCTCGATTTGAACAAAGCCATAGCCGAAAAAAAGGATTTGCTCCGCTCTGCTCGGAGTTTTGTCGCGTCAAAAACTATAGCAATAGCAATAGCAAAAAACTAAATTATGTGCGCTACGGCTACGTAGCGGTAGCTAAAACACTGGGAGCGAGATGAGAACATTAACTACGGCTCCCGAGTGATTTTGTTTTTCCTCCAATTCTGTGATCGTTTTTTTCATCGCAGGTTCGACAAGCCCAAAATAACGTCGTATTACTAAGCAGCGATGAAAAAAAGAATCACAGAACACATTTTTGAATTATATTACTTAACTTTACATATATGTAAAAAAAAATCAAATCAATATTTGTGTATGGTGGGCAAAAAGTAAGGTGAATTTTCCGTTCAAACTTCGCGCTTGCTATTTTTTTCATGAGTTGGCAGCACTGTTAATATCACTGTCATTATCAGTAATATATTTACGATTAGTTTTGTACGACGCCAAATGTGCATTTGTCGATTTTGGTGCCAAAAACGCTCAATTTCATGGAGAAAATCCCCGCGTGGAAGTGTGTGAAACAATGTTTTCTGACTATCAGGATAAGATAAAACTCATTATTCCGGGCGATATGGAAACTACCGATCAATCGAGCGAATATCGACTAAAGGTGAGCCGAGACCGAAAATTCCTTCCACCTCGCCAAACTGTTTATCTATCTATATATATAAAACTCTTTGTCCTGACTGACTGACTCACTGACTGACTCACTGACTGAGAATCAACGTGCAGCCCAAACGGTAAGAGATAGAGAGCTGAAATTTTTACACAATATAGATGAGATAATTTCATCATGCAATAAGAAGGCGTTTTGCGAAATTTGACCTCTAAGTGGGTCAAATCGGGGTCAAAGGTCACGGAATTGCTTAGTATGAAAAACTTTTTTGTTTCTTAAGATATCTCAACCAAACCCACAGATTGTATGTTTGACTCTGTTTTTGACTTCCTGAACAAATTTGGTCAAAGTCGGATGACTATATCTTATAGCTGCCATAGGAACAATCCGATGAAAAACACTATTAGTATGAAAAACTTTTTTGTTTCTTAAGATATCTCAACCAAACTCACAGATTATATAATTGGTACTGTCTCTTACATTCTGACCCAATTTGGTCAAAGTGGAATGACTATATCTTATAGCTGCCATAGGAACAATCCGATGAAAAACACCTTTAGTATGAAAAACTTTTTTGTTTCTTAAGATATCTCAACCAAACTCGCAGATTGTTTGTTTGATACTGTCTCTAACATACTGACCAAATTTGGTCAAAGACGGATGACTATATCATATAGCTGCCATAGGAACAATCGGATGCAATCGGAGATATCCTAACAAAACTCTCAGATTAAGACTTTTGCCAAATTTTTACTAATTCGCTTAATTTAGCTTTTTCACGCCAAATTTAGCTTTTTCCCGCCAAATTTAGCTTTTTTCCGCCAAATCCCCAAATCCGACTTTTTAGCCAAAGTTCAATTGCAGGGAAAAAAATTAAGGCAGCGGACAGCGGAAGCTAAATATTTCCGTTTTTTTTTTAAGAAAATATGTTATATTATATACAGACCTGTTCCGAATTTCACTTTCGGTAAGATTTGTCGGAATTAAATTTCTTTAACCTGCTCTAATACCATTTCGGCGATATTCAGCGGATTGATATCACTTTGAGATGATGAGTTTAAGTCCGATAAAGCGAAAAAACGATCATTTTTATAGACTTCGTCTAAATTCAAAGTGAATAAATCCATATCACTAAAAGCTAAAAATGAAAAAAGTGAAAACCGGAACAGGCCTGATAAATTTGTTAAAACAAGCAACTAAATACAATGTTGCGAGCGAAGCGAGCTGGGGGTTGGCGAGCGAAGCGAACAGGGGGCGTAGCCCCCTAGTCTATATATATAAAACTCTTTGTCCTGACTCACTGACTGACTGACTCACTGAGAATCAACGTGCAGCCCAAACGGTAAGAGATAGAGAGCTGAAATTTGCACACAACATAGATGAGATAATTTCATCGTGCAATAAGACGGCGTTTTGCGAAATTCCACCTGTAAAAGGGTCAAATCAAGGTCAAAGGTCACGGAATTGCTTAGTAAGAAAAACTTTTTTGTTTCTTAACCAAACTCGCAGATTGTTTGTTTGGGACTGTGCTTTACATTCTGACCAAATTTGGTCAAAGTGGAATGACTATATCTTATAGCTGCCATAGGAACAATCCGATGAAAAACACCTTTAGTATGAAAAACTTTTTTGCAGATTGTTTGTTTGATACTGTCTCTAACATACTAACCAAATTTGGTCAAAGTCGGATGACTATATCATATAGCTGTAATAGGAACAATCGGATGCAATCGAAGATATCTTAACAAAATTCCCAGATTAACTCTTCTTGCAAATTTGGACTAATTTTCTTAATTTAGCTTTTCCCGCCAAATTTAGCTTTTTCCCGCCAAATTTAGCTTTTTACCGCCAAATCACAAAATCCGACTTTTTAGCCAAAGTTCAATTGCAAGGAAAAACAAGTGGGAAAGGCTATAGTCGAGCTCCCGACTATAGGATACCCGTTACTTACCTAAATAAATTAAACTTTTGTTTTTATTGCATGCTTTTAGGCACTTTTATTGCTTAAAAGCTTTAATCAGCCAGTACCACCTTTATCTTTGTCCGATCTTGTTGGGATTTAGTAGGATGATAGGTAATAATAATAGCTAACGTTCACCGTTTAAAAAAACCTAATATTTTGAAAACTGTGCGTGTGGTGGATTTTCGCGATTTACGGAGGCGGAAAGGGGCGTGGCAAAATTTTGAAACAAACTTGACCTGCGTGGGGTTTATAGAAATCTGTGTGCAAAATTTGGTTGCTCTAGCTCTTATAGTCTCTGAGATCTAGGCGCTCACACAGACGGACAGACGGACAGACGGACGGACGGACAGACGGACAGACGGACAGACGGACAGACGGACGGACGGACAGACGGACATGGCTATATCGACTCGGCTGTTGATGCTGATCAAGAATATATATACTTTATAGGGTCGGAGATACTTCCTTCTCCCTGTTGCATACATTGCAACGAATACAATATCCCCTTTTACTTATTTTTAATAAGTAACGGGTATAAAAATTACCGCAGCGGACAGCGGAAGCTAAATATTTCCGGTTTTTTTAGAAAAAATGCTATATTATAAAAATTTGTTAAAACGGGCAACTAAATACAATGTTGCGAGCGAAGCGAGCTGCGTGTTGGCGAGCGAAGCGAGCAGGGGCGAATATTATGTAAATTTGTTAAACCGGACAACTAAAGACAATGTTGCGAGCGAAGCGAGCTGGGGGTTGGCGAGTGAAGCGAGCATGGGGCGTAGCCCCCTAGTAAGGTATATTATTTGAGCGTTAAGCGCAGGGATTAAAACCCTAACCGAAACCGTAACCTTTAACCGGTAAAAACCGATTGAAATTTAAAACCGTAACTGAAACCGTAACCGAAAAAAAAAACTTTCATTTGACCGAAACCTTAATACCGAAATTCTGTAAACCGAAATAACCGTTTAGTAACCGTTTCATTTATAAGGGTTAATTTCGGTTTTTTATACATTGAAAAAAAAAATTATTTCTCATTTTTTATTATGATTTTTGATTTTAATTTTCTTATGTTTAATTTTCAATTTTTATTTTTGATATTCATGATCGAATTTTCATAGCACTGAATATGCGCAAATAAAATAAATTTAAAATAAACTGAAGAATATATGAAAGAAATGTGTGAAAGAAAATTTAAGAAAGTAATACATTTTTAATTATTATTATTATAATATTAATATACCTATATTTTTTGAAAAAAAAAATTTTTTTGTGAACCGAAACCATACCGGTATTTCAAAACCGATGCATACAAAAACCGGTTCACCGTTACGAAACCTTTATTCAAAGATTTTGCGTAACCTATAACCGAAAACCGAAATGCGAACATAACCGAAACCGTAACTGAAACCGATATTCGTTTCGGTTTTAATCCCTGGTTAAGCGTCGTTTACGTGAAGCCATTCGTCAAAAAAGACTAGAATTATGGGCCAACAGCTCTTGGTTTTTTCATCACGATAATGCACCGTCTCACACTGCACTCGTTCTTTGTGACCATTTCGCCAAAAATTCCACGCATATCGTTCCGCAACCACCGTATTCGCCTGATTTGGCTCCGTGTGACTTCTGGCTATTCCAGAAACTAAAGAGACCACTCCGGGAACGAGTTTCGAGTCGATTGAGGAGATAAAAGCTGAATCGAAGAAGGTGCTGATGGCTATACCGGAAAGGGACTATTTGGCATGTTTCGAGGATTGGAAAAAACGTTGGCATAAGTGTATTTCATCGAGAGGGGATTACTTTGAAGGCGATGAAATTGATTTACAAGAATAAATAAAGATTATTAATTTTACAAACAAATTCACCTTACTTTTTGCCCACAGTAGTATATATTAATAAAAGTTCAAAAGCTAAGATTTTTCAAGGGGCCTCAAGGCGAAGCGGTCGGAATTAGGCCCGGCCCGACCCGAGCCCGAAATTCCCGATGGAAAAAAGGCCCAAGCCTGTCCGACATTTTTGTTGTGATGCCCGAACCCGCCCGGCCCGGACCGAAAAATTAAAAAAAAAAACCAGTTTTAATTTATTTCAAATTTTTATTTAAAAATAAAATCTTATCTAAATTTGAGCTTAGCAATTAGAGAACATTTCCAGAACATTGGAAATTAGCGCGTCAACTAGATTATTCAATCATTCGTGAACTTTATCGATCATTTCGGTCATTTGGTTGGATGCTCATAAGCGAAATGAACGTCAAGCTTATTCAGGAATTGAATCAAAAATTCACAGAAATAACGGATTTTTTTGTAGCGTGACCGAATTTGGGTAGCAAAAAAATGCAATAGATTTTGGCGTGTTCCGGGCTTTCGGGCTTTGAAGTTAGGCCCGAGCCCGGCCCGGCCCGACCCGAAATGAGATTTTTCGGCCCAAGCCCGACAATTTTGAAAAAGACCCATGGGGCCCGAGGCCCAGCCCGTCCCGTGCCCATCTCTAGTCGGAATACATTGGAAACATAGAAAATCTTTTAAATGATAAATCATACCAAAATTAAAAGTTCGGTAGATTGGTAGAGCCTCTTAAAGTAAAACAATATTTTCACAAGGGCGTCGGCGTGAAAATTGAAGAAATTTTTCATTTTTGTTTTCGTATGCTTTTAGTAGCGATATTAGACGGTTGTCACCCTTTCATATTTTCATTGTTTCTTTTCGGGCCTTTCTGCGGCGTGTATTTGAATAATCTTAATGTATCGTTCATCTTGCTTTTTAATGAATAATGTATATAACTAATCGAAAGAATTTAACCAAAGCACACTGGACGGAAAGCCCGATTTTTTGGCATAAAGTCTAATCCTGAAGGTAGAGAGTTGAAACTTCGTACAGTTCTTAGTAATAGTGTGTGTAGTAACTGTTTAAAATTTGAAACAGATCGGACCACGCCCACTCATGCCGCCCCTATAAGAAAAAGTTGTGAAATTGTCATTTTTTGATTTAAAGCTCATTTATTTCATTTTTAATGAACTGCTTCTAAAATTTATCACAATATATTATTTAAATTTATATTATTATAATATATTGACAAAACAAATCAAATATTTAAATTTTTTTTAAATTATACATTCTTAAAAATCTTTAACATCTAATGAGTATGGAAACAAATTTAATTCTAAATCATCGTTGTCATCGCTTGGAGAATCGTTGTTGTTTTGATCACAATCAAATTCGCGTGCTTCTAAAAGCTCCACGAGTGCCATTGATAATGCTTTCATTTCCCTCGTATACTATTATACTGCTTTTTAGAAAAAGAATTCTTCAGTAAAAATGCTAGAGCTTCATGTGGTGTAAGCGGAACTGGATCAGATGAAAATATTTTTCTTTTTATATAGCTGGGACTTTCTTCGTCTTGCATACATTTCCTGAGCACTATTGACGTATCCTTATCGTTGGATTTCTTTGCTGAAACTGCTGCCGCGTGTAGCAGAAGAGGTGCGGGATTATGTATTGCCAAATCGGCGGCCAATTTTCTCTTCAATCTTGAGCCTGCTTCTGAATACCCTAGATGGGGACGTCCCATTTTACTTTGAAAATTTGTAGCATGTCTTTGAGGACCCAGTTGAATTGACGTTTCCACCGAAAGCCACTGTGAGTGCTTCTTTTTAAAATTAGAAACATTTCGGCCACATTTTGGCAAATATTTTCTCACGTAATTGTGAAAACTTTTCGCTTTTTGATTTATTTTGGCTCTCGTGTTTAGGTCATCATCATCCAATCCGACTTGACCGCAAGTCCACTCAGATATTGCCTCTTCTGTCCTCTTGTTGCTCCATGCTTCGAGCAACTGAATATTGCTGAAGACAAAAGTAGCTGCAATACATTCAATGTTCCGGAAAACGCGCAAATTTGCGCAATGATAATTATTATTCTCTTAAACTGTATATTTTCATTCAAAACGAGACATATTTACTTTTTGGCACAGACTGGCAGGGAACTAGTTCTACTCCATAATTCACGAACACTGGATTAAACTTTTCAACATAAATCGGGTTAACAACACAAGATCCATAAGCAACAAATAAAACATATTAAACAATTTTTACTTAGGATTAATATTAAACATACCTTGCTCTTCAATATCCATTTTAAATATAATTTAAAGATAATAACTGTTCAAAATTAGACGGCTTGAAACTTTAAAAACTTTCGAAAGTATCAAATGTAAACAAAGCGCTGATATAAAGTTTGACTTTGAAGCCCTAGTACAACACCAGGGTCGCAACTCTGCTTGTTTAAACTATCGATTAAGTGTGTTGGGAATATCTATTTTCAATATTTAAAATCAAAATCACAAAAGCTTTTCATGACTTTTTGGACTTTATGCCAAAAAATCGGGCTTTCCGTCCAGTGCACATTGGGCCAGAATCCCTTTTTTTTGGCATAAAGTCTAATTGTAAAGCTAGAGACTTGAAACTTTGCATGAACTTTAGTTAAACTAATTTAGAATTTATAATTTTTTTTTTTTTGGATTTGGACCACGCCTTCATCTCCCCCTCCCCATTCGACTATGAGAAATATGTGTAAAATATTTTTATAAAATCCTTATGTTAAGATGGGGACTTGAAATTTGGCATGAATCTTAGTCAGGCTGAAGTCGAATTTATAATATTTTTTTATTTTTGGTTGGACCTTGTCTTTACCCCCTCTCTTTTTTCCTACTCATTGAAAAAGTAAAAAAAAAATTATAAACTTAAATATAGAGGAAAATATTTCATTCTTTGCATGTTTACTAATCAGGCAAAAGTAGAATTTACAATTTTTTTAGTTTTTTAATTTGACCATGTTTAAACCCCCCTCCCTATCTGACAACGGAAAAAAGTCAGATTTTCTAGCAAAAATGCCTGGTTTCAACATGTGTTTTTAAAGAGAATGTGCAAAATTGTGCAAAAAGTGTAAATGACAAATTCAAAATCATAGTAAAAAGTTAACATTTGCATAATTACTTTTTGGCAGAAAGTGGCAGAAATTAGGTTTTTACTCCACGGTACACGAGCGCTTTGGTAAGTTTTTTTCTAAAATAAGACATAACATAGACGATCCACAACTACAACATTGAACACATATTTCGAATAACTTAACACCAATTATATTTGGCATATGTTGACCTTTATTTTCCATATTTTCAACAAAGATTTGGATAAATGGTCTTTTCACAGCCGAAGCGCAAAGTTGAGTAAAAGCTTCCAGCCAATTTCGGCTGGAAGTCACCTGACAAAACATCTGACTTTGCTAGCTCTCAAAAAATACAACGTAGCCACCTTAAAATTTTTTTTTCATTGATTCGATATACCTCATGTATGCCCTTTTAAAATATTAAGTCAAATTCAAGATATATTTGAAAAAAATTTTCGACTTTATGCCAAAAAAAAGGGATTCTGGCCCAATGTGCAGTGTGCAAAGACAGAAAAACCAAAGATACTTTCCAAATTTTTTTTTTTCATAATATTTTTGAAATGTAGTTGAAATTCCTAATTTATGATTCCTAATTTTTTCTTCCTTATTTTGGATTCGTATAACTTATTTTTGGTTTTTTCCTTAAAAAAATTTCGGAATTTTTATGAATCACGATCCTAGCATATGCACGAGTCATTTTCGAGTCTTCTTTTGATCGCCAATGAGATTAATCTCTTTTTAACCATCAAAAGACTCCCCAAGGTGATTTTTTAAAAACGATCTTTCAAATGCTGGCAGAATTTAGCTTCCGGAATCCAGCCAGAGTAGTTGTGAAACTGTGAAAAAAAAATTTTGGCCCCGCCCCCCCTTATTGAAAATCTGCCGACGCCCTTGGTTTTTCAAGTCCATTTTAAATCTCGGCTTTAAATTTAACTGCTGAAAAGCGCCATCTATCGGATTTACATTTCAAACCCAAAGCATTTTCAGGTGTGTGTCCCTACTACAGCTTTAAGTTAGGTTAAAATATTCGGATACAACTCCGGATAAAATGAGATTGGTGGAAAACCTAGCTTAAAGTATGGTGATGAACTTTGCTAACTTTGCGTGGCGCGAAATTTGAATGAACTGTGTCAAAAATTTCACACAAAATTGGCCAAGCTGATTTGAAGATTACCAGTTTTGTGTATTCCGCTAACGTATTGAGCCCTCTAGCGGCGGCGTGTTGAAGCACAGTTTAGCACAGTTAGCAAAGTCAGCAACCCTAAAAGAATGCTTTAATTTTCGTGAAGAACTGTGAAATAACGTTGCGCATACGCCGCATTGATCCAGTTATCGATGATCAAGTTATTGATGATCAAGGTGTTATTCGTTTTTGATTAGAATAGTAAAAAATTTAAAACAAAATCAAAAAGGCTGCAACGGCCCCATTTGCTCCAATCATTTAAATTTTTCCCCTTCCTACTTACACCTGTTTATCTCACAAACCGGGTGAGTTTCTAAAAGTCTTAGTATGCACATTTGTAAGTTAAACTGATACCTTTCGATCGGTATATAACTCGACCTGATCAGACAGACATAGCAAATTTTCCATTCTTCCTGTGTAAAAATAAATATTTATTAGGTATGAAAAAATAAGCGCAATGTGCCGAGTGACAAAAATTTTTTTTAGTAATTTATAAGCAAAACTTAATATTATTCGTCACAGAATTGGATATCAGAAATTTTGGCGCATGAAAATGTTTTCGTCACTAGACGTTTACCTCGTAAAGAGGTTTTTTTATAAGATTTAAAAATACATACATTTTTATTTATTTATATGTATACAGCGTGGGCCCTAATAAGTGTCGCACCTAACCTATTAAATAAAACAAAATCTAGTTAGAAATTTATATTGAAATCTTTTTATCTATATTTGATGAAGTATTTTCTTATGTTTTTACATATTTAGTTGTATTTTTTCTCCCTAGCTTTCTTTACCAGCTTTAAACGCTTTTGAAGTCCGTTGTGGCATGGACGCTGATCCCAAGCCATCCCAGTTATCTATTTTCGATATCCTTGAACGACTTTCTTATTATTCGGATCGTCTGCCAAGCTTGTCGCATAAATACTGTCATTCTATTGGTCGTGGTTTTTCTGTAGCATCCGTCAAAAAAACAGTATTGCAGCTTGTGTGCAACTGAAAGATCAAATTGCTTCCCTCCTGTCTCATTTTTTTTGACGGTGTTTACGACCGTGAATCAATTTTTTTTTTTTTGGAAGCTTTAATTTTAACTTTATTTTTAATAATTTTTCTAATGGTCTTACTGCTCAGATTAAGCTCCTTTGCCATTTCTCGTCCTGGAATTGCTTAAGGAGCATTTACGGTACTTTTTCGAACTTCGTTTTTTGCTATTTTATACTTCTAAGTTGCCTTAAATCGAGCAACAGGGAGTTGCCTAAATCTGCGATTTACTCCTATCTTATAAAAAAACCTCTTTACGAGGTAAAAGTCTAGTGACGAAAACATTTTCATGCCCCAAAATTTCTGATATCCAATTTTGTGACGAAAAATATTACATTTTACACATGAATTATAAAAAAAAAAATTTTGTCACTGGACACATTGCGCTAAATTTTTCATAACTAATAAATACCAGTATATACTAGTAGTACTTTTTTGCGCAGAGCCAGTGACAAAATTTTTTTTTTAATAATTCATGTGTAAAATGTAATATTTTTCGTCACAAAATTGGATATCAGAAATTTTGGGGCATGAAAATGTTTTCGTCACTAGACTTTTACCTCGTAAAGAGGTTTTTTTATAAGATATCAGAAATTTTTTAATAAGACATAGGAAGTTTTGACAATTGAAATATTTTTTTACAGTGTAACTTTGTCAATCGGTGTTTATTGTTTGTACAAGCAAAAAGAAACTGTCTGGCAACACTGTTTCTCTTTACTAACACACATGCCAACATGCCAAGCGCAAAATTTATCAGCACTCTCAAACTCTGGCTGCTATGACACTTTGTTGCTGCTGTCCTTTTCCAATTCAAAGTAAAACGTATATATTCAGTTAATAGGTTATATCTTCCAAACCAATCAACAAAAATTTATGCATGATGTATCAAAAAACGCGAAATATTAAAAGCTCAAACATATTCAAAATTAAAAAAAATCGCTAGCGGCGTTTTCTCGAAAACCGCCAAAATGTGGAAAAAATTACCTTTTTTCACCTGTAGCTTTTTACCTGTGTACTTTAGAAAAAAAGTTTGAACATATGCTTAAGAGCCCTTCAAAGTACCTTTCCAACGACATATAGATCATATCTGTAGCTTTCATAGTTTGGACACTATGGGGGTTTTTAGTTTTAGCGGTTTTTAGCGATTTCCCGCTAAACTAGCGATTTTTCGAAAAAGTCGTAGAACAAACGTTTCTAGATTTTTGAGCGGGAACAAGTCCTCATTCAAACTTTTAAGCTAAATCATCGCTTTGATACAAACAAACAAACAAACATACTGACTTTTCATCTCATTTTCGGAAGGCGACTCAAAATTTCAAAATTAATTATTTTTTGAACCAGTTGTCCGATTTTGATGATCGAGGTGTCATTCGACGCGTATTTTTGATGAGAATTGTAAAAAATTCAACGAAAATTCAAAAAGGCTCCAACGGCCCCATTAGCTCCAATAATGTAAATTTTGCCCCTCCCATTTACACCTGTTTATCTCACGAACCAGGTGAGTTTTCAAAAGTCTTAGTATGCACACTTGTAAGTTTAATTAATACCTTTCGATCGGTATATAACTCGACCTGATCGGACAGTCATAGCAAATCTTCCATTCTTCCTGTGTATATATGCTAGTCGCCTTCGCACCCTTCGTGCTGCTTTCGTCACTAGCGCGAACTGCCGTCCGCAGTGATATTTTTCAAAGATTTCAAAATGTTGGTATGTTTTCCCCCTCTAAATTCAGTTTTTGCATTAGCTCTCTTTTTACTTTTATTGCTAACAAACTTTCAACAGACAATATATAAAATGACTTTTAAGTAAATTGATTTCAAAATATACTTATGTGGAAGAAATAATAACGAGTGCTTATCAGTGCGGGTTTGTTTAGGCACAGTATAGCTTCAAAAAATTGAGACACTTAGTAGGACCCACGCTGTACATATTTATTGAACGATATATTTATATCGAAAGTAGACCTGCTTCGGTCAGTGCTGCCAGTTTAGCAATTTAGTTGCTAGATCTGGCAAGTTTTGAAAAAATTTGCAACTTTTTTCTTTAAAATGCTATTAGCCACAAATCTAGCAACTTTTAATTTTTCTTTAGCAATTTTAGCAACTATATTACAAAACTAGCAATTTTTTATTTTTCTTTAGCAGTTTTGCTTGTTTTTACTCTTTTGCAAATGATTGCAAAAATTTCGATTAATAATGGTTCACATTGATATCGGAATTGGTATTTAACTCAGTTGTTCGATATATGAACAAGTTTTTGCGCGCTCTTGCTTCCTGCGTTTTAAGATGCCGAAAGTTTATAAACAACATTTTCGAGATGCCTGGCTGCAAAATGAGGAGTTTAAGCAATGGATTCGCAAGGATTCCACTGACCCAACGAGAGCATATTGTGCGTATTGCAAATCAGTAATTGGTGCGAAGCTTTTTGACATCCGCCACCACGCCACCTCAAAAAAACATGTGTCTAAAATGGGCGGATTTATCCAAAAAAATAAGTTGCCTTTCGTTCGAAAGTCAACAAAAACCGAGGAACAGGAAGCGGCACTATGCCTACACATTGCCAAACACACGGCGATTGCGACAACTGATCATTTGTCAAAATTGTGTTTGGAGCAATTTTCTGATTGCAAAGCAGCAGCAAATATAAAATTAGGCAGAACGAAGTGCACCTACATTATTAAAAATGTTCTTGCAATGCATTTCATGGACGACTTACGCACCGACATCGGAAACGTCGCTTTTAGTCTCCTGTTGGACGAGTCCACTGACATTGCTGTGACAAAAATTCTTGGTAAGCTTTTTGTCTAAAAAAAAACAAAATATTTGTGAATGAATTTGTAATTATAAATGTTCTTAAATCTTTAGGAGTCGCTATTAACTACTTTAGTAAGACTAAAGGGGATATAGTGTCGACATTTTTAGGTCTCGAGCAAATCGAAGCTGGAGATGCTATTTCCATAGCAAATGCCGTTAAGAGCTTGCTGTTAAAAAATAAATTAAATATATCTAATTTGGTTGGCATTGGAACGGACAACGCTAGCGTTATGACTGGCTCAAAGAAGAGTGTTTACACAGAGTTAAAAAAGTCAGTTCCCTCTCTGAAACTTCTAAAATGTGTATGCCATTCAGTTCAGCTAGCCGTTACAAAGTCTTGCACAAAAATGTTACCGGAAAGCCTAGAATTTCTTGTACATGAGACTTACTCATGGTTTTCCAAAAGTTCTAGTCGACAATTGCATTATAGAAAAATGTACCAATGTATAAATGATGATCAGGTATACATACAAATACATGTATTAACAAAAAATAATCCGAATTGTGATTGTCCATTACTAATGTATTAACGATGTAGAAGTATAGTTTAGCTTACAGTTGTGGGTTTGTACAAGTTATATGTTTATTTTCTAAGATTTGTTCATTTTAAACTAATAGTTTTTTCATTTATTACATTAGAATCCCTTGAAAATACCAAGAGTATGTGACACAAGATGGTTGTCGATAGAGAGTGCTGTTTCCCGTATCTTGGATCAGTGGACAGAGTTGAAGCTTCATTTCGAATTAGCGGCTACTTCGGAAAAGTGTCACAAGGCCCATATTCTAAACGGACTTTATAAGGATGAAATAAATTATCTATATTTGGTGTTTTTAAGGCCCATATTAAAGGACATGCAAAGCCTCAACAAAAACTTTCAAACACGGAATGGAAACCCAACCCAATTACTATCGGATGTAATGGTTGCCATAAATTCACTAAAATCCAAGATTATACCACCTGATTATGAAATTGATATTTTAAAAGATGATTTGGAAAACGTAGCAGTGCCAAACTTGTATTTTGGCTATGCTTTTGAAAAAAAAGTTAAAGAGGCTCAATTTCAATCGCACGTGGTCGAAATTAGAAAAAATTGCATGGAGTTCACAAAAGAGTTGATAATCCAACTCCGCGAAAGGTAATATGCTGCTTTTTATCCTGGTACATATATTAATAGCTTTTTTTTTAGATTGCCGGAAAATATCAACATAATGGTAAAGGTCAATTTATTTTCGGTTCAAAACATGCTAAAGCCTTCCAAGAGTAAGGACATTCTCAACGTGCTTGAATACTTTGAATGTGAAAACATTGACGATATAAAAATTCAAATTGATAAAATCAACTTCATAAAGTGGGAGTTTGTGGAGGACACCATACAATTTTGGGCGGAAGTCCTGAAATACAAAGACGCTGGAAACAACAACCCATTTAGTGGCTTAGCGGAATTCGCCCTCAAAATTCTTTCAATGCCATGGTCGAACGCCGAAGTGGAGCGTATATTCTCTCAGATGAATATAGTAAAAAGCAAATTACGCAACGCGATGAGCCTAAAAACATTAAATGCGATATTGTATATAAGGTGAGCTTTAAATTTAAATAATTATAATAGAATTACAAATTTAACATGAAACTTCAAATATTAAAACAGGTATGGACTACACAGACATGGAAAATGTTGCCACAATTATGTTTTGCCATATGAGTACTTGACTCAAATTACTGGAAATGAAAAGTACTCCGATTTAAGTGAAGCTGACGACCTAGACAACATCATAAGTTCTCTTAATCTTGTTTGAAATAAAAAAACAAGTTCCTTTTTAATTAAGATCTGTTGTTTCTTAAATACATAATATATAATTGTTGAAAACAAACATTTAAGTAATTTAGCAATTTTTTTGGCAATTTTTTTAAAATTTTTAGCAATTTTTAGCAACTTTTTTTTTAAATCTATCAATTTTAGCTAAAATGATTCTGGCAGCACTGGCTTCGGTTGCTGACGATAGCGTGCATAAATTGATAAAAATCGCTTTCGATACATACACAATATCGACGTCAACGAAAAATGCATTAGTAACGTGAACGTCAACGAATGTGGATATCAACTAGTTTAAACTACTCTCAACTTCATTATCAACGCGTTGGCATCTTGTGCGTTGCGTTTGTTGACATTGGATATCAATTGATGATAGCTAGAGCTAGAATTGACGCTGCATCAACTAGTGTAAATGCACCATTAAGGCTTCGGCCACGCTTTGAGCGACTGAGCGGCTGAGCGACGCTCTCTCGAGCGACGTAAAATATTAAAGCTTATGAGACACCATTGGTGTGGCCACTGGCCACGCAGTCGCTGAGCGACGAGCGAATTTCCAAAACGTCAGAATCACGCGTCGCTCAGCGCTAGAATTGATTTTAATTTTTAGTGCATCCCTGAGCGACGAATTGCAAACAATGCAAAAATCTAATAAATCTTGGTTTATTAATTCAGTTTTAAATTTTACTTAACAACAAGTCAAATGACTCTATTGACATGCGTAACTATTGCCAAAATCGATCTGGGTAATTTGGAAAGTTTCTAAATCAGGGGTGCCCAGCGCCTATGCACACAACGCACATTTGTTTTTGCTTTGCACATAGGATACGGGAATGTGTGAGAATACACATCGGTAAGCTTTTCGCGCACATTGCAAATTATACTAACAATTTTGCACATTCCGCTTTTCGTCAACTTTCGTCGCTGGCAAAACAAAAACAATTGTATTGCGTCGTTTTGCTTTTGCTAATCCGAATGTATTTTGTTGTTGTCCTATCGTTTGGTGTACACTGAAAAACGAAAAGCTTCACTTCGTTGTGAAACGTGTGACGCTTGTATTTTATTCGAATTTTTTAATTTAAAGAAACATGTTCTTTTTTTCAGTGCACACATTGAATAAAAAAAAAACGTCGTTGCATGTGTGAGTGCACATTTCTTTATTTGTATTGGTGCGTGCACATCCATAAGGCTGCTTTGGACACCCCTGTTCTAAATAAATGATGAAACTTGCCATACTCATCTCTTGTTTGGTTTATATGATAAACACTAAATCCACACTTTCTTAATATGTTCTTCAATTACCTGTTTTTGCTAATTCGACTTTTGAAATTGCGTAAAACTTCTCTAGAAAAGTTGTATTTACAACAAAACAACTCGAGCGATGTCGCTCAATGCGTGGCTACCTCACTCAAAGCGGTCACTCATTAGCTCGAGAGAGCGTCGCTCATACGCTCATCGCTCAATGCGTCGCCGAAGCCTAACTCGGTGCGACAGTCAAAAAACTTCTGGGATGCGACCTAGCGTAGGTTGTAGATATAGTTAAATGTAACGTTGTGGCATACTAAAATTTTTAAGTGGACATCGAAATTTTAAATTACGGTAAGAAAACCCTTTTTTCGAGGTTGACAGAGTTAAAATGTCCTATGTCTTAAACTTTGCATCCTACAATAAATTGCAATACGTTGGAAAAAGAAAAGTAACACCTTTCTAACGGTGTATTACACTGCAATCTCTGACTAATATTGAGGGAGCTACTCGTAAAAATATATGGATTTTTACAGATTTTTGCGACTTTACCGTACTTTGAACGTAAATTAATAAGTACAATTTTTAGAAAGCAATTTACTTTTGTTATGCAGTTTCAAAAATCACTTAGATTTGCGTCTTCTGCAATTTAGTTATTAAAATCGAGTAATATTTAACTAAGATACTCACACTTTTATGAAAAAAGTCATGAAAAAAACTTCGTTTTGTTAACTACGCAACATACAAATGGAAAATTGTTGCATTCTTTTAGGTGCTATCACTTTAGCGCCAATGCACATTGAGCGATTTGACGATTTTTCTAGCATAAAGTCGAAAAATGTATGGTACTATTTTCAAAATGTGACTTTATTGAATGTAAAATCTTTAGTTAGGATAAAAAATATTATTTTATAATTTCACAATCAAAGTAACCAAAGCTTTTGATTGTAGTTGCTTTTTAGCTTCGGCTACTTTGATTGTGAAAATTTAAAATAATTTGATTTTAACTAAACTGTCATAAAATATCAGAAATATTAAAAAAAAATCAAAAATAATCAGAAAAAAATCCAAAATAACCCTAATACTCAAAAAGATTATTTTTAATTTTTTCTGATTATTTTTAAACAATTGCAATAATATTACATTTTTTTATTTTTTGTAATCGTAATCATTAAATAATTGGGAAAAACCGAAAATAATCGTAATTTAATTAGATCGACTTTTAAACAAAAATAATCTAATTACTAATGATAATGATTACTAATCACTATCACAATCATGCCAAATTTGAAAGCTCTAGCTTTAAAATTGTAATTAATGCCAGGAAAATCGTCAGATCGCCCAATGTGCTTTGGCCCAACTTTGGCAAAACAAGGTGGCAGCCTTGGCTACGCAAATTATACTGTGGTAAATTCACATTTTTGAACAGAGTGGCAGCGCGCTAACAGAAATCAAAAATTTGTAACTTTGGCGCGAAAGCGACAAGTGTGGCAACCTTGGTGAGGTTGCGTCGCCGCCGTTGCGTTTGTCTTCAACACGATGACTCCGAAAAAGCAAAATCGACGGACGTTTTATCAGCAAGTCGCTTAGTTAGTCTTGAGTGTCGGGCGGTGAAACTACTTGCAGACTTGCTCTCACTTTGTTGTCTTCGCCGGAGCGCACAGGCAACTTCGCAACAGTTTAAAACAAAGAAAAGAAACAAAACTGACTGCATTTGATGAAATAGTTAAAGTAATTGTCTTGTTTTTGGTTAAATTGACAACTGCACATTCATTCGCATGTTCACATATTTATCGTGGTGTCGACGACGGCGTCAATCAAATTAAAGTGTTTATTCTGGCCGTCTTATAGTTTTTGTTTTTGAGTTGCAAAGTAACGGTAACAGTTACGCGAAAGTGGACACCAGTGCAAAAATGCAGCAGTTGTATTATTCAAGTACCTGTATTAAATAATACACTTGCAAGTGGTTTGTGGTGAAAGTGTGTTAACTGCTTCTCTTATGCACTATCACATACATACTACAGCAAAGCAGCAACAATATTGAATTAAGCGGCGGCCAATGAAACGTGTAGACAACGGACGGACAACGGACAACAACAAACAACAAACTGACGAATGCAGATTAAAGAAGATTGAAAGTGCACCAAAACAAAAACAAAAAGTTCAACACGCGTCTGTTCGTTCGTCCATCAAGCATTCAAACATAAACACATTCCTGACCGGATTCGGAATATACAATATATTATCTGTTTAGGTACATGCACAGTTAGATTCCGTAGATAAATAATTATGAAACTTGAAGTTGTTAAGGAAATAAGTAGCTGAAAACTCAGGATACAATAATGTATATAGACCATCATACTTATAAATCCTTAAATACATACAGTAAGTCAAGTAACTCTTTTCACAAAAGTAATATAAACGTATGTTATTAAATATTTAAATCCAATTAATTTTGAATAAACTTGTTCTTGTACCTTTTTTTGTAACTTGTCAAAACAGATACTTGGCTAGCTGTATTAATTTGTACATATATATATGTACATATATATGTTTTTACGAAATACGAAATTCGTTACGAGACGAACCGGCGCGCAAGCCAATTGATTGTGCAAAAGAAACTTAAAAACAAAAAAAATGAAATAAAAAATAAAACATAACTGCAAATACGTTGGGGTGTCACAAGGTCAAAGCAATGCAACAACTTACATACATACACTTGACGGTTCAAGAAAACTCTACTTAAAAATTGGAGAAGCAAAAACAAAAGACTTGCGACACGAACTTGTTGCGCAGTCACACTTGTTATTTATATCGTGTACTAACACACATACTTACACACTTGTACATACATATATGTACATTACATAATGAACTTACTCAGACCACCTTATGAAATGAAATCCAATGGATATTGTTAAAACCTGCGAGTTACACATTTATCGGAGTATGCTAATTAAGTGTTTAGTTTGGTTTCATTCAATGTCATTTTCTGCCATGATTTCGGGTTTTTCCTTTCTCGAATTTGTCACATCTGCAAATAATTTATGGGAAAGATTTGGCACAAAAAATCAAAATCATACATAATAATAAAAAAAGAAGAAGAAACAAATGATATACAAATTGTAAGTGACATTGAAAAAGGAATGATGATGAGAAACAAAAGTTTCTTTTCAGCCAAATAAAAAACAACACAGAAACTAAATTATTGTTTTGTAGGAGTTGTGTCATTGCATTAACGTTAACGTGTCTTATAAATATGTTTTCAAAACTTGTTTTTAATTTCTGTGGTGTACTTGCGCAATGTTTTTGCACATCTAGAGATTTACTGTTTGGTATATCTGCCTAGGTGTGCTTGTGTTTCTGTTTCTGTTTGTATGTTCATATGTGCAACAAAAATCGACACATTTTTGGGCATTATTTAACTGCGCACATAAAATGAACAGCTTAATTCGCTGTGCTTCTTGCAAGCTTTCGAACATGTTCAGCCTTTTTATTCCCTTATATAGTACATAAGGATAAAATATCAGCATGTAAGAATACAAGTGCAAGTTGAAACATCTTACAGAAATTCGTTCCGCAATCTTACAGTTCTTACACTCATTTTTAATACGATTAAATTTTGGCTCGAAATGTGTAGCTTATTGAGAATGGTGTTTCTGACCCCGTAAAATATATGTGTATATGGGTAGTTATTTTTATTAGGGTGACGAGCTGAGTTAATGACAACTTGTCCCTCTGCCATCTGACTGTCTGACTGAAACATTCTCTATATAAATATATTGATCATTTTAGAATAAGTGTATCTGTTAGTGTATTAAAGTTACAATGTTGGGTAATCATACCGAGTATAGACTAGTTGGTCATGTACTCACTTGAACTCGAATGGATGCAATTCATTGAATCCACTCGGCACTCTGTTTGCACAGTGTTCGACCACGAAACTGGTTCTGTTGGAAAACTACATTTGTGCTAATCATAGACCTGTGGTCACTTTTGCAACTGGAAAATGATTTTACGCCATTCACTCAAGATTTTAATTTAGTTTATGCAATTTGACCTAAAAACCATATACTGAAGTCCTGGAACATCCTGAGATAGCATTTAATAATCATATGAAAATTATTGCTAGTGTTTATTTATTTTGTTATTCTTAAACTAAGCTGAATTTAATTCGGATGAAATCCGAAATGACTCCGAGTATTGGTATTCAGTTGAGAATTGCTTGAAAAGTATTTTTGTGACACCCCAGGTTATGTTTTTCCACTTTTAGTTGTAGAAAAACTTTAACAGGGTTTTTCACAAAATACTTTTCAAGCAAGTCTCAACTCAAAACCAATACTCGGAGTCATTTCGGATTTCATCAACACATCAGCCGACTACTTTGCTTTCTGATCTAGAGTTTAGCAAGAAGAAAATAAGAGAATCTTATCTTATTCTAGTAACCCTTTAGTTTATTTATGACTTTCAGAATAGATCCTCAGAAAAGATATTTGGCTTATGTATGGAATTTTGAAGGAAGCATCCCTGGATTTCAATACGCCACTAACATCTTCGGCGCCAGTTGAAGACTGTTTTCGTTTGCCGGTATTATTAATACTATAGCGCTAGACGGCAATAATTGTCTGACTTTTCTTTTGAAAAATTAGTTTTAATGAAAGCTAACTTAAAAAATAGTTTTTAAATATGTATAAGAAACTTATGTGTGATTACAAAATAATGAAGAAACATTTTTGTAATAACCTTAAAAAAAAAATAATAATTTGTTTTTCACTAAATCTTCAAAAAAAAATCTAAAAGAAAGCTAAAATAATCATAAATAATCCAACTACTTAAAAAGATTATTTTTTAATTTTTCTGACTATTTTTGATATTTGTAATAATTTTAGATTATTTCTGATTTTTTGTAATCGTAATCATTACATAATCACAAATTTTTCAACAAAATAATTTGATTGATTAGGAATTCTAATCGAAATTTAACAGGAATGGTTGGAACTATGGGTGAAAAAAAATTAAAATGAAAGGTTGATAGTCAATAAATGTATGCTTAAAAAAAAATTTTAAAATTATCTACTCTTCATCCCTCGCTTATTAAGTGTTGTCTATTGAAAGTTTTTACAAAGAGCATATAAACATTAATAACACAAAAAAGATGATAAAATATTTTTCAGTACTGATAACCGTGCTGGGCAAGGAATTCAAAATATTTACAATGTTAAATGTCGGACAAGTGGACTTATTTTCGTAGTTACTTAACAATTTTGTAATGTCGTAAATTTCCGAGCGAAACTTGATAATTACAACGATTGATCTTCGAGAGCTTAAACTCTTTGGCATTTGCATTGTAAATGCATTATTATGACGAGTCTTGTAAGACTTTTTTATTCATTTGACCTGTTTAAGTTCATTGTAAACACACAAACACGTACTAAGTATCTAGTTATATAACTAAGTTATACTTTTATCGATCCACAAAAACGTTATCTACTGTATTATCGTTCGTCGAAAGTTGCGCTTAAAACATAAATGTACATTATAAAGTGTTTTTCCGGCATAATAATGTCAGCTACGCTTGGCTCAACAACGCTTTTTATGTGTGCAGATCTATTGTTTGTATGTTAAACTGACCTAAACGGTCAAAGATATGTGTAAAATATACACCACACACAAGAAGAAATACAAACAAGTACAATTCATACGAGTATATACGAAGAAAGATATTCATACTTTCACTGCATATTCTTTACTATCCCATTGTCTAAATCAGTCTGACTGACATCTCTCTTGCAGATAGACGAACTTGACCTCTTTTATATCATATTCCCACTAAAAATGGGTTTAATAACTTTGAGCAAATTTATGAGCAGACTAAAGGAGGCATCCTCGACTCTGATTGGCATCGACAGCTGAATCGTTTAAGTTTGACCTTCTATAAAGGTTCCTGTTGCCTTATATATATCAGGTTTATTTTAATGTATCGCAGGAGGTTCAGCCGAATAATAATTGCCACAAACGTCCTTCAATGAATATCAGCAAGGCTCATCTTTATTTATTTATTATTAAAACAATTATTTCACAGAAATTATTATTTATTGTAAATACAAAAATGTATCAGAAAATCATTTTATTGAGATTTATATACATTATTATTACCAATATTTAGGATTACTGTACTTTATTGATAATTCAAAATAAGTAAAGAATTTAACATATTCTTTTCCATAATTTGCCTGCCCCACTAAAAATAAATCATACCCCACTGTGCATCACTAGCTAGACCTGCACTTTCGTTTTTATTTTCGGCGCATTCAACCCGATACACGTACGATGATCATAATTATTACAGTCTTTCGTTTAATGCTGAAACTGGTTGCAGACAATTCAAGCTCAACGTGGCGCGAGTTACCCTTACTTGATTGTTGTAGCTGAACGAGAACACTCGACTGGAAAATACCCATTTCCCTTCTCGACTTTTCTCAATTTAAACTTATTACTATGTACTTAGTTCGAAAGACAACTTTGACTTCACATGGAGTAATATGAATTTTAGCCGCATCACCATGGATATTAATAATTTTTATTCTAAAAATCAATTTGTGCAGGAAAAAATGCAACATGTTTTTGCAATTTTTTTAATATTTATTTTTTTAAATAACAACAAAATTATTAACTACCCAACTGTAATTGACTACTCCCACTCTACTCGAACACTCTTCGTTTGTTATCAATCTCTCTTATTACGAAAGTTTGATATAATTGGTTATCCGACTTTCCTTTGCTGGAATTCAAGCTATTTAAAACAAAGAACTCAATTGGTTCTATTTAATAACTTTTTTCTAAGTCTTTCCGGGCTACCTTTGGAGTTCCCCAAAGTAGTCATCTCGATCTCTTGCTTTTTACACTGTTTAAAATTGATCTACCAACAGTTTAAGCACACTCTAGTGTACTCATGAATGCTGATGATGCTCAAACTGGTCTGCAACATAGTTATTGGCCATGCCATATTTAGATATGGTGCCATGTGAATCTTCTAAATACAAACCAGGGATCGTAGCAATTATCATTTTACTAATTTAAAAAAAAAAATATGGAAAAGTAACTTTTATTTTTATAGAAAAAATTGAAAAAAAATTACAAATTTCCAATTTTTATTTAAAAGTTAAACTATGATTTTAAAAAGGTTTATCCTGTTTCCCATTACCCTTATTTGCAATCCCTGTCCATAGCTCGCTATATTATTTCTCTTCTTGAGATTCTTGAGATTCTGCATTTCTAAGATTTTTTTTTTGTCCGCCCGCGAACATGTCCGATCCGCGCATAACGAGTTTAGGCTCGGTGTCGCCTGGACCACTTGAACGTATGTACATACATACATAGTTCGTGCACGCTCAACGAATAACTATTAGACTAATTATTTGTTTTGAAAAAAACAAGCTTTTTTTGACCCATAATTGCTCTTTAATATCTTATATTTAGTATACTTCTAGACAAACAATTAAGTCACTTGAATAAAGCTGCGGTCATAAGTTCTTGGTTTTTACATTAAACTCTGCTACTGACCGCACACTCCGCAGGTACTTGTATCTATTTATAGTACAATGTTGACGAGTAATTTTATTACTTATTACTCCTTCCGTAATTTACTTTAAACAATCTAAGGATATCAAATCAGGTTAGCTTCACATTATGAATAAATGTTTATTTGTATTTTGATAACAGCAATACATATATATAAATACCAAATTTATAGCCATGTTCTTAGTAATGGAGCTACTCATACTACTTTAAAGGCAATTACTACAAAATGCTTTTACACATAAACATGTTCGTACATATGTACATACGTACATATGTGACGTATCTATTGGGATTTATCATTTGTGAATATTTTGTTAAGTTTAATTGCTTTTCATGCACTTCACTTCACCCTTCACCTTGCCCGACAGACCCTGACGAAAACCAAATTAAGAACCGAAACCTGTTGTGTACTATGAATAAGAATATCTAAATACTTTTGGTGTGTTTGTTAACGTTTGGCACTGTGGATATAAAAAGACAAATTAGCAAATGTAGGACACCGTAAATTGCCCCTTATAAAGTTATTAGTTAAATTGACCTGATTATAATAACGTCATCTTAAGTCATCGCTAAACCTGCATAATCAATATGTACGTATCAAGTTTGGCTTTCTAGCAACGTTTGCAGCCCTAACGGGTGTTAACTTTTCGCTAATACTGTGCTGAAGTCCACTTTATGAGTGTCTAAATTTTTTTTTGACAACAACACATAAATTGCGAATTTACACTCGTATATATATTTTAGTTATATAATTTGTGGTTGGAGAACTCAGGCATTACACGCTCGATTACTTGGCTTAAATAGCCTGTCCGGTCTAAATTCGTATTCACATATCGGTACATAAATATCATCATTAGAGCTATAAAATGCCGTGCAGTAAAAGGGCGTTACGAGTATTTTCAAAACGGTTCTCAGTCGTGTCACTCTGTTTGTGGCAACTTCCTTAGAGTTGGTTTAATTTCATTAAAGATAATTTTAATTGCCGAAATTAATAATTTATTATTTATCCTTTGCAGCAACATGTATCGGATAAGCACCCTGTTGATTATCATATACTCCAGCCAGGCCCTGGGTGCGGACATTTTAATGGCCACCATGGGAGGCACAAAGTCACACAAAATACCCTTTTGGGAGCTTGCTAAAGGACTGATCAGCAGGTGTGTATTGCGAATGCTCAGAATTCACTAAAACTGCAAACTGGCCCGAAAAAAACCAAAAATAAAATTAATGCCAAATTATTATAATATAGAAAGATTAGCCTTTTTTAGCTTAAGCAGGTTTAAAAAAAAAAGCGAATAATATCGACGAGACATATACGGTTCCATTATCGAAACCTAGCAAAGAAATATGTTAGCATATCTAAGAACAAACAAAAACATTTTCGAAGGCATTAAACAACTATTATCAATTGGATAATTAAGCAGCTATTAACTAACTAAAAGAAATGTTCCCTTACCTATAAATAACTTCTTATGCCTTACTTTTTTTTATATTTTGTGTATAATTTTTATGGGTTAAAAATGCCTTTGCCATAGACTTTTTTTTAAGATATAAGACAGGACATTTTTTAATTTTCATATGCTTTTGACTTTGTTACTTTGTTAGAAGGCTATCAATAGATACACTCTAAGTTTAAAAAACAAATCGAAATTAACTCTAAAACAGTTGCAGGAAGACCGTAACAATATTATTCCCTTTAACCAATAAATGCCCGCGTTTCCACAAAACAAAATCAATCTGTCTAGCACAAATGATGACATCTTCTGAGCAAAATCTGCTAGCTTTTATTGCTGATGTTATGTTTCTGTTCTAAGTAAAATGTATTGTATATGTATGGAAATAAGTATATATAGTAACAGTAATATCTTGATAAAATTTGAAAGAAATGTCTCTTATAAATCGCTAAAATATGAGACAAAAATGTTTATAGCCAAATTTAGCAAATGAGCTCTACATCAACATCAAATGTACACATAAGAGAGACACATCTTAATATGTTAACTCCACGAATCATTTACTAGTTTGCTTTAAAATAAGAGGACAAACACCAAATAGAACTATACTCTTTTCTTGTTTAGTTTTCAACACATAATCTTTATAATTCATGTTAAATAATTGCGTCGTCAACTTTATAGATACTTATGCATATTGTGCTTATTAACAGTATGTTTAATTAAATATGTATTTCAAAACATTTTGCAGAGGTCACAACGTAACCTTCCTCAGTGGATTTCCAGCAGATTTTCATATCGATGGCCTGCACGAGGTAACACCGACCAGACTTGTTGAGTATATACAAAACTATACAAATTGGGATCTGCTCGGTGCCAGAATGAATGGCGAAATGCCCATTAAACCCTGGGATGGATTACGCTATGCGTTTGAGGTGAGCATGGAAATTCAATATATTGAATATTTCTAATCATATTCACAGATATGTAAAGTCTTATAAGCTGTACTTTTTAAGATTGGATCAAAATTATCAAGTACAACTATTTTGGGATTTAAAACCATTTACTTAACGACAATTTCGCGTTAAAAGCTAACAAAATTTTAGTATACAGTTTTTTTAAATTAACTTATCGGGATTGCAATAAAATTACTAGTGATCCAGGGTACAGCACGTCGCTTGAAGAACCTCCGATTAGTAATAAAAATGCCCAAATGTAATGAATTTTTTTGAGAAACTCGTGCTTCAAAAAGGCTCTCGTAACGTTTATAGAACAGTCGCAGTTATACTAGAACAACAAATTTATATAAAATACCATTTTTTTTAAATAACCGAAAAATTTAACTTCTGCTGTTTGCTGATTTAATTATTTGTTCCCTGGTATTGAAATAAAGTCAGTTTTGGCGGGAAAAGCCAGCATGAAAAACTAATCTGAGAGTTTCATACTAAAGGTTATTTTGCATCCGATTGTTCCTATGGCAGCTATATGATATAGTTATCCGATTTTGAACAAATTTGATCAGGATGTAGCGGGCAGCTATATATATCTTAAGAAACAAAAAAGTTTTCCATACTAAGAAATTCCCTGAACTTTGACTGCCGCGTTATACCGATTACCCTATGCTACAAAGAAACACAAAAATTAATCAAATAATATTAATAGCAATTAATAAAGATGAAATTATAGCTTCCTCTTTTGTAAATTGACGTTAACGATTTGTTTTGCCTTACAGTCCTGCGATGCGATGTTGAGTGACGGTGAGACAAAGGACTTGGCGAATCGCACCTTTGGCCTGGCCATACTAGACGGCGCCTTTCCCGAGTGTGTTCAGGGTCTGGTACATCAGTACAAGGTACCTTTTATGTACATTAACACCGTTGGATTCTACATGGGCAGCTTGTCGCTTTCCGGGAATCCGGCCAGTTATGCGATAACTCCCAACTTCTACTCCCACTTTACGGATACCATGAGCCTTTACGAGCGAGCACTGAACACTGGCATGCAGATTGGTCAAAATTTATTGCACAGTGTAAGCACAACAGTCCTGTACTATGTGATTTGATCACCTAATCAAGTTTCTTCTAGTATGTCATGCGTCGTACACATCGTGTTCTGCAGGACCACTTGGGTTCCCATATCCCGCACCCCTACGAAATGGCTCGCAACGTGAGCTTCATCCTCCAGAATGGGCACGCGGTCGTCTCTTACCCCCGCGCCTTAAACCCAAATGTGGCGGAGGTGGCTTGCATACACTGCAAGCCGGCTCGACCGTTGCCTAAAGACTTGGATGACTTTATTGAGGCTTCAGGTGCTTCTGGCTTCATTTATGTGTCAATGGGCTCATCTGTAAAAGCTGCCAATATGCCTGAATCTCTGCGTCGTATGCTTGTGAAGACTTTCGCGCGATTACCCTACCATGTGCTGTGGAAATATGAGGGCAACGCGGCAGACATGAACGATCTGACACCTAATGTCAAGCTATCCCGCTGGCTGCCACAGCAGGACATTCTTGGCCATAGCAAGTTGCGCGCCTTTGTGACCCATGGAGGTCTTCTGAGTATGTTCGAAACGGTCTTCCATGGTGTGCCGGTGGTCACAATGCCAGTGTTCTGTGATCACGACGTCAACTCGGCCAAAGCGGAGGTCGATGGTTACGCCATTAAGCTGGACTTAGAGACGCTCTCCACCAATCAGTTGTACAAAGCCATTATGAAAGTCATTCATGACCCGCAATTCAGAAAAGCAGCCCGATACCGTCAGAATTTATTGAAAGACCAGCGATCCACAGCCCTTGATACGGCCATTTACTGGACAGAGTACGTCCTGCGGCACAACGGTGCTTACCATCTTCAGTCTCCAGCGCGATATTTAAGGTATATCTTCAAACAAACAGATTTGGCTTACCTAAAAACAGAAATAATAATACAAATTTGCTTTTTACTCAGCTGGTGGCAGTACTATCTCCTTGATGTGCTTGCCGTCTATTTAATGACCCTCTGCATTGTGGTGCTGATGGTGAAGCGCCTGGATATTCGATCTGAGAAAGGGCGCAGCCAACATTTTCCACACCTTCTCCCAAGCACGAAAAAGAAAACAAAGAAATTGTAAATCCAGCAAAACAGACAATTTTTACCTTTTATCATAACGCGGATATTTTAGAATCTAATACTAATATCACATCCTATTTAATTCATTGCAAAGTGATATAAGTAGTTTGAAACACGGTACACAATGCTTTACTGGTTATCGTATCCCATTAAAAGTCAGCGACAATCGCAAAAGCATGGGTTGGAATTAAAGCATGTGCCTGCTTAATGTATCTGGGCGATTTATAACTGTAGTACAATATTTGAGATACCGACACCTCTGAATCTCAACTGAAAGGTAATTTTAATTGAATACACTTAAAGTTTGTAATACTTTAAGGTTTTTCGCTCTTTTGGATTAAGTGCCTTGTAAATAGTGTCTTTATTTATAATTAGAATTACTACGCAAAATTAAAATACAAAAAAATTCATTAATTGCGAGCAACCTCAAAATTTTGTGCAACATTTGCAAATGCGGAAATCTTAAACCAAAGTCTACAAATCGTTACTACATTTATTCAATTTAATTGTTAAAATACTATGGGAAGTTGAAATAAAATAAAGTTTTAACTTAAAAAAAAGCATCTTTCTACCAACACTAAAATGAGTTTGTTCTGCCTGAATGATGAGACGAAACCGATTAGAGAAACGGGACCTTCTTCAAGAAAAATCATTGTCTATCGACAATGATCAGAAACCGAGCGCACTTAATCAAATGGAGGAATTAGATCAATGTGATCAACAATTTCATAAAATGCTTGGACAGCTAGAAGATACTTTACGTGTATCCACGTGCATATGTAAACAGTTGTGTATCTAAAAACAAATTCATACAATCATTGGTTTGCAGATACAACACTTTCTTCCCTGACCATACGAAATAGGTTCGCAAATAACAAAAGGCCTAATAAATACCTAAGATGTACAGACAGATAATAATATGACAGCTACAACAACTGAATTTTGGCAATGGACGTGTGTATATTATTTAAAAATGTATACAATTATACTAAATTGATTGTTTAACTAATTTTGCCATCATTTTTTCCTCTTTGACTTTTCGCTTAGCCTCCTTCTGCTTTCGCTTGTCTTCCCTCTCCTTCTGCTCAAGCATTTCTTTGAAGCGTTCATCACGTGTATCCACCTTGAATCCAAAATGCCTGCGAACCTCCTCTATCAATCTTTCCTTGCGCTGAATTGCGGCTGTTGCATCAGCTTCCCGCTTGGCAACCTTTGCGTTAAGATCTGCCTTCCACTGCTCAAGTTTGTCAAGCTTCTTAGCTATGGCTTCTTCACGTTCATTAATTGCATCTAGCTTCGCAGCTTTTGTGACTCGAACCTTCTCCAACATTTGTTGAATTGTATCGGGTTGCGTAATGGATTGTAGCTTATTCGTTTTAGTATAATCCGATTTTAGACCAAAGCAAATTTTTGGATTTATTTCACTACTTGCGCCAAATTTGCCATACATGCTCCTTTGATACTTCTCTGTCAAATGTATCCAGGAGTGTGCCTCGTGATACGGAGTTGTTTCGAACAGCACATTTTTATGTTGTTTTCGCAATCCTGATTTATCCCGCACAGGTTCGTACTCCACATTTTCATTGACAAATGATGCCGGTATTTCGGTCTTGGTAGAACCAGTAGAATACTTTAGACATCTGATTGAAATCCCTTTTGTAGCATTTAATTTACGGAAATTCATTTTAAATAAATAAGTCTTATAGTTGTTTAACAATTAACATATCGATAACTCGACTTCAATGTGTGGTCCAGTGCTGCCAACTCTTCGGGTCATTAAAAAGCTAAATTAGCCTTTGAAAAAAAACCAGAAATAGCCAGAAATTTTTGTTGGTAAAAAAACCGCTAGAGTAGTAAAACGATATTTTTATTGATTTAATCCAGTGTTTTTGGTTTCGCACAACAATCCCAAATGGTCAATTGGGCTGACAGATGAATGTGTGGCAATATAAAACCATAATGCCGCCTCTTGTTAGCAGGTGTTTACAGGAATAGATCAACAATCGGTATTTCGTTCGTCTGTGCTAAAGAAGCTGAAGAAGACTTACATACAGTGGCCCACAGCCTATTTCAACCAGCACAAAAAGCAACTTTAATCAAAAGTTTCAATTACAACTAAATAAAATACAAACCTTATTAAAAGTATTTACAGAAAACTAAAGTTATATCCACTCATCATTTGAAAATTACTTAACATTTAACTTTTAACATTTTTAACTTTTATTGTCGAACAAAAAATAATTTGATGCAAAAAGTTTCTTTAAACAATTCTAATAGTGACTGCAAAAAGACATTTTCAAAAATCTTTTGTCTAGTATTTTTATAATTTTTTGTATGCGATGATCTCAGAAAAATTTCGTATGAAAAGGAGGAAAAAATGGCCTAAAAAGACATTTCAAAAAATTTAAAAAATACAAGCGAAGAGATTTTTTGATCGATTCATAGATTGTGAAATACCTCTTTAGTGATGGTATAAAACTCGATTCAATTAATTTCATAGTTGAAAACGATAAGGTTTAATGCTCTTTTGGCTTATCGATTTTTTTTTTTGTTATTCAAATGGAAAAAATACTACAAAATATTTAAGAGTGGTATCATAAAGCATAAAAATACATGAAGTTACGAGATGTTTTTAAAAAGCTAAAATTATGCCAATTTCAAGAGGAAAATAGTTATAATTCCCGCTAGCCGCTATTTTACAATTTATCAAGCATTTGCCTATTACAACTCACTAGATCTAGAAGTAAAATAGCTTAATTGACAACACTGGAGTGCACATTATATTCGATAATGATTTGTTTTATTTTAATAATAATCGATAAGTTTAAACCGATACAAATACCGAAATGCTTAAAGCATCCAGTATCCAGTAGCTGTAAATCCAGTTTGAATGGAATCAACTGCATATAAAAAAAAAGGGCTGCAAACTGGCTCAAAAATATTTACTGAGGCTATTTCTAAACTCTTGCATCCATAAACTAAATTTGGGATGCTCAGAAAATTTTGTGGCCTTTACAGCACTGTTTGGTAAACAGATGACAGCTTTTTTTAGCTTTCAAAACATCGATTGAATCAGTGCTTCGACTAGTCGAAATCTTTTTGAACAGAAATGGCGACCAACAAGAAGCAAAATTGAAGCCGAATTAAGATCTTTGAACACAAAGAGCGACTAAGACTAACTGAAGAGGTGCAACAGAGGCCAATATTGTGGGATTTGACAAAAAACATTTTGATGGGATTTTTATAATTAATAATTTTAAATTTAATCATTAGGGTATTAGTCGCTGCTAATTCTCTTATCCTGTCAATTTGGTTCATTTTCTCTATTTTGTTTGTGCTCAATGTTATTCATATGTTTGTTGTGCACAGCTGACGAACAGTGTGACCACAGCAGCATAAGACAACAATCTCTCAACGTTTTAGTGATTTTTGGATTATGCTGTTACAAACATATTTTCAGCTAGAGCGTACTGTGCTTAAAGATGGGAAGGCTTTAGAACAGGGGTGCTCAGCTTTTGCTCATTCCATTGATTTTCGGCCTCAATTGTTTTTGTAATTCCTCAAAGCATAGGAAACAAAATATCGTATACAGGCACGGCGTTGAGCATACAAAATGCCAACACATGCAAACATTTTCGTGTGTGTGCAATGCGTAAAACCAAAACCGGTTTTGTTCTCTTCTTTGATTGGTGTTTGCGATCGCAAGAGAAGTGAGCAACAACAATTTCAATGTGATTTTGTTGTTGCCTTTTCTTCAAGTTTGCATTTCCTTTCTTTGTATTGGTGCGTTTGCTATTAAGTATTGGGGCGAACTCTTTCGTATGCTGGCTTTGAACCCCCCTGCTTTAGAACATCGGAAATACATCGATGCATCGAAGGTCGTCACGATTTATCAACCCAACATCGTTTTTTCATTTCAAATTTACATCACTAACCGAAACAACTATTATTACCGGTACGTAGCTGTACAAAAATACAATTAAAAAAGGTTTTAAATGCTTAAAAAACAAATAAATTTCAACAGAAATGTGCATGTAAGTATGCATTTTATCAAGATAAGCCTAACTTTAATATTAATATTTTTTTAAAACTAAATCTATATCATCGGTTTCGGTCACGGTTTTAATCCCTGGCTAAGGCAAATTAAAACGATCGGATAATATTCACTTATGTTCGACGTTTTGAAGGCAGGCCTTACAAACTTCAGTGTGACAGCAAAATACCAAAAATCACTAAACATTTGATAGATTGTTGGTGTTTTGCTGCTGTGGCCACACTGTTGCGTCAGCTGTGCACAACAAACAAATAAATAATATTGATCAGAACAAAATAGAGAAAATTGACTAAATGGACTGGATAAAAGAATTAGCTGCGACTAATACCCTACTGATTAAATTAAAAATGATTAATTACAAAAATTTCATCAAAATGTTATTTTTTCGGTCAAATCCCACAATATTGGCCTCTGGTGCACCTCTTCAATCAGTCTAATTCGATCTTTGTGTTCAAAGAGCTCAACTCGGCTTTTATTTTGCTGATTGTTGGCCTCCATTTCTGTTCAAAAAGATTTCGACTAGTCGAAACACTGCTTCAATCGATGTTTTGAAAGGTCAAAAAAAATTACATCTGTTTACCAAATAGTGCTGTAAAACCCCCGAAAATATTCTGAGCTGCCCATATTTAGGTACAGAGTACATAGGTTTAGAAATGGCCTTACAAAATAATTTCGAGCATGTTTGCAACCCTTTTTTTTATATGGAGTTTTGGCCTTGCAAACATATTTTCGTCTAGAGAGTACTCTGCATAATACTAAATATGTACATGATTAGATATTTTTACTATTATTCAATTTTATTACTTCAATCGGGAACTTTATTCATCTGATAACAATAATTATAAAGTTTTACAGTTTAACAGCGCCACGGTGGCAGATGCACACGTTGACTGTGACACTAAAATATGAGGCAGTGTGAACCTATCATAACGCGTCGAAGCTCGAAACCATTGTTGAATTGGTTGCGATATACCAGGGCAAAGCAATATATCGATATTTTTCGATAGCAGGCTCAGTGGAAAACAATCGCCGCCATCTGACAAAGTAGTTTATGTTTCTTCGAAACTGCGTAAATTAAATTAGCTCAAACACGGAACTAAATCGTAGGTTCAAGCATTCGTAAAGGGATTAAATCTAAACAATACCTCTTTGGACCTATCGTAAGGAAGTATGGATAGGTCGAGGTTATTAATTCCGCCGCATATGGTTGGTCGGATCTATTCAGTCTACTGCAAGAATTTTGTGTAAGTAAATTGTTGATTCTGCGTTCGTATATTATATTATTTTTATGTTTACAATGCTTCGTATGTCGATAGTATACATATGTGTAGACACAAATGTGTAATGACAAATCACATTAATCCCCTGTTGGTCTTTGGTGTGTAATCAAAGACTCCACTCTAAAGACATCTTCGATTGTGTTGCTGATTGTTGTTGTCAGAAAGTGCGGCCCTATCTTCGTTTTTGTTCTCAACAATCTAGCCAGCTTCATCGATGATCGATCGCGGATTTCAGAAGTGATGGTCATTGGACGCGCTGACCGCTTCGCACATATAGGCGCCTGCGTTTGCATTTAAATCTTGCTGTCCAATATTGCACAGCTTTGATCTCATCGCGAATAATTTATCACAGCCACACTCGATTAACTGTTAACTTATAGTAACTACAACTTATGTGTATATAAACACACAAACAAAATCAAGACAGTATATGTAAATTTACGAAATACGTAAATCTAAATTAATAATACCACTATTTTTTTTTTAGGTCTTATAACGAAATTACTTTTTATCCGAAAGAATACCTAAATGTCTTAACTGGACCAAATGGAACCGGCAAGTCGACAATTGTATCTGCTATCATATTGGGCTTGGGAGGCGACCCGCAATTGTTGGATCGCTCTTCTAGCATTTCTGATTACATCAAGAGCAATAAAAACTCAGCTACAATCACTATTACCATTTATGGTCGCGAAAATGACTGCAAAGAAGCTTTCAAGCGTATAATAAACAACACTGGAGATTCTCGTTTTTTTGTGAATTCTAAGGATATGTCTAAGACAAAATTTTTGAAAATCATTGCATCATACAATATTCAGGTCAGCAATTTGTGCCAGTTCCTACCACAGGATCGTGTACAGGTAACTATAATATGGCAGTTTTACTAATTCTATGTTTTAAAAGTAACTTTTCTAACCTGATAAATTAAAGGCCTTTTAGGTAATGTCGAAACATATCATTTTCTAATATTTAAAGTTTTAATCTTTTTCAACTAAATTTCAATTAGACATCAATCACACCATATTGGTACCCACAGGAAACCTTTCCTTTTAATTTTATGAAATTTCAAATAAATATCTAAATTCCAATTGCAAATTCCAATGCACAACTTTGATTAAATATTTATTCTTAATTTTCATACCCATTTCAACATTTGTCGTTCGATAATCCATTTTGTTTATGGGAGTTTCGAGTTTGCTATAATAACATGGCTGGAGAATTACTGGTAAAGAGAAAAATAAATAATTAGGATATTCTATTTATTTTTGGTGCATAATAACATCGATAACAGATCTTTCAATAAGATAAACACAGAAAGCCACATTAAAAAAAAAAAAACAAAAATCAAAATGTTCCTTGCTTAATTAATTTATAATTTTTATTACAACAATTTTTTTTATTTTAATTTAGGATTTTTCAAAAATGAATCCCCAAGAGCTGTTAGTCAATACAATGTCTTCTGTGTGCGACCAAGAGCTAATACAAAACTTTAACGATCTAAAAGAAATGAGAGTAAAATTATTAAGCGCTCATGCTGACCGAGCAAAAGAAAAGGATAGCCTTCAGAAAGAACAAAAACGCTTGGAACAGTAAGTATTAAAATTATATAATAAAATATTTAAAATTACCTATGAACAAACATGGTAGACTACAGGTTACAGTGGATCAATTCCAAGAGCGACAGGGAATATTACAAAAACTGAACATCTATAAGGCGAACAAATTATGGACTGAAGTAACTGTGGGAAAAACAAAAATCAAGAACTTAAAAGATCAGTTGGATAAAGCTCAAGTGACTTGTAAAACCCAAAAGAAAATGTATGAGTCGCAAAAGCGGGCACAGCAACAAATTTCACAAAAAACTTCTGATCTCAGAAATAAGACTCTAGAGCAAGTAAGTAGATAAGATATCTTAAAAGGCATATATACTTTTTTCTTTCTATCCTATATTCAGGTCCAGCTAATATCACAAACCAATGCAACTAAAAGAGGTTTGGAATCCCAATTAGAGAACATAAAACATAAAATTACCGAAAGCAAACGCGACTTGGAGGTTGGTTATTTCATTTAAATGGTCATGCAGAATATTTAAACGAGCATATATATTTTATAGAGAAATGTGCAGCAGGCAACTAAAAGTAAAAATGAAGTGAATCAAATAATGCAGTTAGTGGAAACTAAAAAGCACGAACTGCAGGAATTTAACAAGTACAAGCTAGATGTTTTAAAAGAGCTAGACGAGCATAAGAATAAAATAAATAAGACTCGTGAGACGACGATGAGTCAGTATAATAAGCGCAGAGAGCTGGAAACAATGCTAAACGATGAGAAAATTCCTGAAATCACTGCTCTCTGTCATAAGATTGAGAGATTGCAAAATATTAAAACACAAAAAATTGAGGTAAGATATAAAAATAAGTAATATATAAATATTATATCAAATTATATGTTTTCAGCAATTACGAACCCAAAATCCTAACCTGGTCGAAGCTATGAGTTGGGTGGCGCAAAATAAGCATAAATATAGAAGTCATATTTATGACCCCATGATATTTGAAGTGAGTATATTAATAATCGATATGAATACGTTAATATTTGAGTCAATGAAATAAATGAAATCAAATCGGATACTTTGGCCGATATCGACGATCTTCAATAAACCTCTATACGAAGTAAAAGTCAACTGACGAAAAAATTTTTAACCCAAAAAATTCTGATTTCCAATTGAAGCGAACAGTATTAAATTATTTAAAATAAAAATGTTGGCATTTGCCACTGCGCGAAAAAGCTATGTAAAAAGAATCTCGACCTTATTGCGCATGTTGTCATTTACACCAGTGTGCTTCGTAACGTTAATTCGTCACCGTTAAATTGCATATTAAACTATATTCTTAAGAAACATTTAGGTGTTTCAATAATTTCTATAGATTATATTTTAGAAATCAACCGTACGAAATGCTGGTGTTCCTCGAATGTCGGAGACTTAACTAATTTGTTGCTTGCCTTCAGAAGCACCGACAAGTACAAAGGTGTTGCGTTTAGTCTGAACATAAAAAAATTTCAATATTAAAAAAAGATAAACTGATTTCAATAAGAACAGCATATGCGAAAACTGAAGTTGCTAAACTCTAATGTTATATCTATAGTACATATATTAAGCTTTTAATATCCATTAGAATTCATATACAGCCATGACCTTACTTCAGTTGTGCGAAATAATAAGAACAAGGAGATAAAATAACAGATTGTCGTTTCTTACAGCAGTTTTAACAATTTATTAGTATTCACTTAGTTGCATACTTTTAGTAGGGGTGCTCAACCCCTTTTCTTTATAGGACCAACAAGAACGCTGATTTTCGGCTTAACAAATGATAAGGACATAAAAGGATATGCATTTCTTTAGGATATACACAGCTTACAATGTGTATTATTAAAATAATAAAAGGACATTATATATGTGTACAGTAATTTTTTTAACAAATGAAGTTTTTAAATAAGTTGTCCTATTTCGTTGCACACATTTGTACCATAAAATACACTTATTTAAATGAGCTCTTTTTTTACAGCTAAGCATTAAAAGTGAGGAAGGAGCTATGTATTTAGAGAACGTTGTCAGGCAGCGAGACCTGTACGCTTTCGCATGCGAGGACAAAAATGATATGTCAGATCTGATTAACGAATTATGTGTGAAGCAAAGACTATCTGTTAATGTTATGTATTGTGCACCAGGAAACAGATGCTTGTATACTTCTGCTGTGCCAATTACAGAAATCACGTAAGCATAATAAAGATTATATTTATATATTTCCTAACAATATATTTAATGTCTAGATCTATGGGATTCAGTTCGTATCTCGTGGATCTTGTCTCCGGGCCGATTCCAATAATAAACAAACTTTGTGGAACCTACCATATTCATAATATTCCTATTGGCAAAGATGATGTTGGTAATTATACTTCGAGTATTCCAAAATCTATTCGATTATTTTTTGGAGGTGAGTAATAATATTTAAATATCTCGTTATATTGTATTCATTGTTATGGAACAGAAAATTATTTTGGCTGCTTACAAATTTTTATAAAACAACATAATTTTGGCTGTTAAAAGAAAAATACGAAATGATTGAATATGTTGCTTTTTTCAACGTCTTAGTAAATTTTTGGCTAAAATTTATTTTCAATAAAATAAAATTCGTCACAAATTTGGATTTAAGAAATTTTAGGGAATGGAAATGTTTTTGTCACTCTCTTTTACCTCTACAAAATATTTTTTAATAAGATATCAGAAATTTTGGAAAACGCAAATTCTTTTGACATTATAACTTTGTCAAAAGGTGTTTAGTGTTTGTAGATATAGACAACATAAGGGCATTTCCACAGAAATGTCAACCGAGGCCAAAAACGTAAAATTGATCAAAAACTCACATCTTGTGAAATTTTCTTCCAAAAATGCATTTAAGTTGTTTATTTAAGCAATATACGCTAGAAAATATTCAAAAGGATAAACATATAGAGTCTACATCGGAATAAATTCACTTTTTCTATTTTTTTTTCCCCATTTTCTTAAAAATTGTTTTCCAAAATGGACCGTTTGTATTCTATCGATTACACTAAGTAAGATAGTAAGATTGTAACATAAACCATTTTAATACATAGAAATATATTGAAAGTTTAATTTAAAACAAGTTTTTCGATCTGCTTCAATATAAATTTTTTAAAAAAAGAGAGGCAGAAATCAAATAAATATATTGTGACACAAAATTTCGCGAGTGGCATGTCGCGTGCGACAGGGATTCAAATTGATAAGCAAAATAATGTTGATCAGTTGATCGCTTAAGATAATAAACAACATAAGGTTAAAAGCTCTCAATAGCCGAAATTATGATGAAATGACCATTAAGCACGGTGGTCTTAGACCGATGCTACAGAAAAATTTTTTTTTTGTGGGTATGCTTTAAATAGAATTGTGTATATCATGGATCTCAACTTCTATTCTAGAATAATACTGGCAAGTGGTATGCTTAAAATAAGATTCTCCACTTTAGATTTATCCACACTTAAATTATTCAAATCTCATCACAATCAAGCGAAGTAGTACTTAGGATCCCACAACATTGATGTTAAGGAGGGAAAGGGGTGGAGCCCACTTATGCTAAATTGTTAAAACTTATGTAAAAAACGACAATCCGTTATTTTCTCACTTTTTTCTTATTATTTCGCACACCTGAATTTCGACTTAACCCAACCAAGTTGACATTATAAAAGATAACGACATAGCAGGACTTGAACTCTTTTAGGATATACATAGCTTAAAATGTGAACTATACAAATAATATAATGGTTTATTATAATTGTATTTTTCAACACTTTTTTTTACCGAATTAATTTTTCTCATATGCTGTTCTTATTATTTCGCACACGTCCGTACGTAAAGGGTGTCATACTGTCTCGTGTCTCTTAAAGAAATTTTTAAGAATTTACTTTTTAGAAAATAATTTTAGATCTCTCAAGCTGAACTTTGCTTTCTTTTAACAGGTACAAAAAAATTTTTGCTGACGACATCCCGATATCGTTCTGATTTCATATTAACCGAAAGCACAATTCGAAGAAAGTTTCAACTTATTAGTCTTGACTCAAAACAGTTAAAGTCGCTCAAAGATAGGTAAGTATACATATCCTTATGGTAAACGTCAAACTATTAAAATGGTAAATTTTTACGAAATATTGCATGCTTTTCCATATTTTGTAAAAGAACATCTGTTATTATCTACCGTAGACTACTGTATTAGTAAAAAAAAAACCTTTTTGCATAGGAATAATAGCGAAACCGATAACACGGTTAATATTTTATAGTAAAACCGAAAACGCATAAAATCTTTCCCAAGAACCGAAACGTTTGTACCAGTAGGGTTTCAGAAAATTTTTAAAAATTGTTTATTGTTTCCTCTATGTATATTTCTATGTATATACACTGCCGATCAACTGAATAGGTTCATGATCACCGAGGTAGAAATTGGGCTGTAATTCCTAAACCAAGATTCCGATTTACATGAAATTTTTTTTTTGTAATTCTCCAATCTTAAATAAATGCCAAAATATGATTTTCAAAAACTTAATATTTACTGCTTATTTTTTTTTCTTCTGAAAGAGTAACAAAATTAATGCTTTATTTTTCGTTCATCTGAATGATTTTCAGTTTTTTGATGAAATTCGGCGATATAACGACAGAATTTATTTGCAATTAGTAATTTAATATATTTTCTTTATATTAAATTGCAAATTAGTCGTGGATAGCAATGGTCCGAGTACGAAAGAGGCCAAATCGAGGCCTATCATTTAAGTGGTCTTGTCCATATCAAAATCGATCAAAAAATTTGAGGAAGCCAAAATGTCTACTAACATCGGTAGATGTGAATCGGAGAAGTAAAAATATTTTGAGAATTGGTTTCATCACATGCAAAAATGTATTCTACTAAATACTCGTATTAGTGTTAAGCCATAATAATAACATTTAAACATTTGGGTGCTACTGTATATACACAAATACTTTCGTGAAATAATGTTCCGAAAAATAATAATAAAATTTAATCCGATTTTATTTAAATGTATTTTAATTCGAAGTACTTATTCCTTATAGACACACCAAATCTGTATGTGAAAAGGATCAAATTAGAAACAAATTAGTAGAGGTCGATAATGAATTCGATCGCTTGCAAATAGTTCTTCGCGAAGAAGGAGAAAAAAAACGAAAAATTGAACAAAAATTGGCGCATTATGGAAATATGGAAAGCGAAGTAAAAAAACTACTTGAAAAAGTAGACACCATCAACAAATCATTCTCATGTGAGTAAAGTGAAACGCATTTTAGAACATTATTAAATATTTTTGACTTAGCTTTGTATATGCCACACATACTCAATATATACAATTAGATTAGCTTAAGGCCTTAGTTGCTAAAGCTCTTTGTTTACTAATAATTTTACATTGTAAGTAAACAGTTTATAAATAAATAAATATTTTTGATTTTAGCGCTGGTTACCTTACAGGAAGCTTTTAAAAAAACTGTCCTGACAGATCTGAAGAAAATATATACAGTTGAATGTCAGTTAGTACAAATTCTAGAGTCTACAGAGAAATTGCTAACAAAGAAAAAACTAATCCAGGTAATGGAGAACGTCCATAAACAACAACATGAGTCTCAAATAAATACTCTTACAGAGTGTGAGGAACAATTTAAAAACTCTACTGTAAGTATAAAAACAATCAAAGATCAATAAATCCCATTGTCTATATAAGTAAAATTATTAGTGCATTGTCGAGAAATTGGAGAAATCCATGCAAATTCAAGCGCAAGAAATCGAATCAAAAACTTTAGAAGTTCAACGTTTATGTAATGGACAACTCCCTATGAATGACGATTTCACGTTTAAATCTGACTTTGAAGAATTATCAAGATTGGACTTGGATCAAATACGTGAGGCCATCGTCGAGTTTCAAGCAAGATTGGAGTGCATGAAAGATGTGAATTCAGAGGTAATATTAAACTCAACAGTTTTCACTTTATTTTAAATCAAATTATTTGCTTTTTTTTTTATTATTCTAGGCAATCACAGATTTTCATCAACGTCAAAAGCAGGTTCAAGAGTTGAAGAAATTAATCGACCATAAAGCTAATTTTGAGAAAAACGTGGAATCGGAAATATCGAACTTATTCAGCAATTGGGAACCAAGACTTACCAATTTAATTGAAACAATAAGCACCAAGTTCGGCGAATTTATGGAATCTATATCATATATAGGGGAAGTGGTCTTGTCAAGAAAAGATAAAGTGAGTAATTGCAATTTACCCGTTCACACAGAAAGCTCATGTAACAGACATTTTTCTCAAATATTTTAATATTTCTATAGGGCATTTCTACAGAACTTCACAGTCTTTTTTCCAAAGCGTTGAAAATAAGGTTTACGTATATCTGCCAGAATATTTACATGTGCATGATAAGTTGCAGATGTTTGGCAATGTAGCCATATTTTGCGGCCAATTTTGCAACAATTTCTCTATCCCAGAGGTCGATCAACGGATTTTTCTTTAAAGCAAAGACCGTAATCATTACGAGTTATATTTAGGACTGTTACGGTTTTCACTTTCAGCAAGATTTTGCGGAAATGAATTTCCATGACATGTTCCGGTTTTCACATTCGGCAAGATTTTGTGGATTTAATTCACTTGTCATTGAGCTAGTGAGTTTGAACTCGAAAGGGATAAATCGATGATTTTGGCATGCATAGCATAAAATAAAATTAACAAGGGGGCTCAACCCTCTGCTCGCTTCGCTCGCGGTGAGGTGCGGCTACAATCGAGTGTATAGTGTTTCCTTCTGCCTGTTACATACATTACACAAACCCATTATACCCTTTTTGACCATTTTCAATGTCGCATCATCAGATAAATACAAAATTATTTAATTGATTTTCAAATTGTTTTTAATTCCTATTACCTCAAAATCGATGATTTCCGCCAGTATTTGTGAAAGTGAATGTGAAATTAATTTGAGATGCCCTTGTATGTGAAGAAATTAGTGAACATTTTGCTACATATTTCAAACAAAAATTTAAGTGTTATTAAGTATTGCGTAAATAAAGAATGTAATTCTCGTTTTTTAAATGCTAGTTTGGACAAAACTGTAATTAAATGCAAACAAAAATTATTTTTGTAAACTAACACTGTGCACAATTAACAACTCTGCTAAAAGATATAAAAACACAGAAAATATGCAACATTATTAAAATATCGTACAAAGCTTTAATCATAGTATCCAGTATCCAGAAAATTTACCAAATGCAGATGATGAGAGAATACTATAGAAACAGCCTCACGTTATAATTTCGAGCCACTTCGCAACCCTTTTTTATATGGACTTGATACCTTTCAAACCTGATTTTTAGCTACTGGATACTATGCTTATTGATTATTATTATAAATTATACTGCATGTTTATTTTTTTGTTTTTTTTTTTTGTAAAGTGTTTTTTAAATGTGGTCGTGTGAAAATAACACCTCACATTGGAGAAAAAAGAGGTAGTCTAATACAGAACAGACCCACGAAGGATATTGGGGAAGAGTAATTAAAAAATTAAGATGTCAGTAGTAACTGACGGGGGAAGTCCTGGCTGACTAAGAGCTAGCTTCATGGATGTTTGGGCTGGAATAACTCACAAAGCTAAGTCAAGGAATTAATCGGGACTGGGCGCCAGGTGGCGCCTTTTAAGTCTTCTCCTTCGCAGTGGTTACCACCAGGACGTCTACTGCATGAGGTGCAAAAGTGTTTTGGCGGACAACAGAAGAATAGAATAATACTGCATACTTGTGCATTGCAGAAGTAACAAGTGTTAACAGACAGCTTGTTTTTAATTTATTCAAAAATTTAAAATTACATTTAATACATACATTATTCTTCAAAAAAGGTTTGGCATTCGACACTACGCCAAAAGGCTTATTTTTAAAAGGTAGGAAGTATATGGAACTATTTGCGTAAGACTTTTTTAGGAAATATATATGTTTTAAATTTAATATCGTTGGTCTTTACTTTTACTTTAGACTTTTACCTTGTGAAGAGGTTTTCTTAAAAGATATTAGCTAACAATTACAATACATCTTTTTCAGCATGATTTTAATTCTTACGGCATACAAATAATGGTTCAGTACAGGAAGGATGCCAAATTACAAACTTTGGACAAATATATACAATCAGGTGGAGAACGTGCCGTAGCCATTGCGATATATTCTTTGTCATTGCAACACGTTACAAGTGTACCATTCAGGTAATTTAACGATATGATTATTTGGTAACTGTGTTAAAAACAGCGGTCGAAAGAACCTACTGTTCCGGGTTCGGTTTCGGTTTGTTTCGAAACGATTGTTTCGGTAAATGTCTAAAATTCGGTTTTGTCCTTTCGGTTTTGGTACACCAGTTAAATTTAAAAAAATGGGGAAATGCAGCAAACCCGCTTCGGTTTTTTGTATATACATAACTAAACTTACATTCACATATATATGTATATAAGGACTTCTATTCGTGAGCAAAAACACTTCTTAAGCATCGTAGGTTCTAGGTTTAGTGTTGTCTTCTTCGTCATTTGGCCAGACTGCGTCTATTGTCCGATCGTAATGAGTTTTAAATTTAAATTTTTACAATATCAAGGCAATGGGCTTAAAATGGTTTTAGTGAAAAGTGGTGTGGGAAACTTCTAATAAAAAATTAGGATCTGCTTAGTATATACAGAATTAACCTACGTATGAAACGAAAAGCTCAATCGTTAGACCTTAAGCCAATGGAACATCTATGGAAGTATGTCTAGAAAAAATTAAGGGTCACATACGTTTCTTAAATGCCAATATGAGTTATGAAGTGTAACAATGCAAAAATATAGGAATCGACAACTTGTAGATTTTTTTTATTGTTCTTATTTTAAGAACCCCTGATTTTCGATTTAATCCAAAAAAAAAGGGGACATAAAAGAACATTACGAATTTCGGATATGATAATCTCATCATTTTTCCTATTAAAATAATCTAAGGTTTATTAAAAAAATGCTTCTTTTTTATATTTATGTCGCAAGCGACTCTGCATACATTTATGTGTTTTGCAATATGTAGGATTATAATCAAAAATATGTGTATGTACAGCGTGAGCCCTAATAAGTGTCGCAAAATCAAATAAAGCAAAATCTATTGAAATCTGTTTATTTATTTTTGATGGAGTATTTTCTTATGTGTTAACATAATTACCTTGCATTTTTCCCTAAATCTTTTTTTTTTTACCAGCTTTGCACAATTTCTTCTTATTGGTTCACTTATAGTCTTAACCAAACCAGAAGCATTTACGGTACTTTTCCGACCTTCATTTTTTTTTTATTTTTATACTTCCAGTTGCCTTGAAGTGAGCAACAGTGAGTTCCCTAAATCTGCGATTCACTACTATATTTTTTAACGAATTACAAATTTTTCTATTTTTTTCCCTCCAAATGCAATTTTTATATTAGCTCTCTTTTTACTTTCATTGCTGATAAAATTTCAACAGAAAATATATGAACTGACTTCTAAGTAAATTGATTTCAAAATATACGTAAGTGGAAGAAATAATAACGGGTGCTTATCTGTGCGGGTTTGTTTAGGCACAGTATAGCTTCAAAAACGTGAGACACTTATTAGGGCCCTGTACGCTGTACATAATTCTTAAAGTAATAAAAAAATTTTCAATTGTAATATTTTCAGATGCGTTGATGAAATTAATCAAGGCATGGATGCTACAAACGAACGCAATATTTTTGAGTTGCTATTAAAAGAAGCTACTAAAGAGGGCTCTGCCCAATATCTGTTTGTGACACCAAAGGTAAATAGTTCTAGAATATTGTTTTTAAAGTTCTTATTATATTTTGAAATTCTATTTTCCTCAGTTGCTTCGTGATTTGAACTACAATAAGCATTTGTGCGTTTCGGTGGTACATAACTCTGGATCTATGAAGCCTAATGCGAAATTCCCACTATGTTAGATATTTAACGTTTAACGTTTAACGTATTCAAAATACTTTTTTCTCCAGTTAATATATTTGAATTTTACACAGAACGCGTTTTATTTAAGATCTATTTATATTGCTTAGTTTACACGAATTAACTATAGCTATTGTGAACATGATAAGACAATCAAAACTCGTAATTCGCAACAGAATTGAAACACAATGATTTTCGTGCTTCACAGCATACTGCTGTCGTGATCGTCAAAGGTCTTCTGCAATTGTTGAGCTGAGCTGGAACAGCTCATAGTGCACAACCACAAGCTAGTCCCTTTGTGCTCTCGCCTAGTTATTAAAACCATACGCCATGCCGAAGATTTCATATCTTTGAGATATCTCTAAAAAAATTGTATGCTAGCTTAAATTTGTAAAATTTTAGTTTTTGATTATAGTGAACTGTATTTTATTATTTTGGAGCGAAGTTTTCTGAGGATTTCTGATAATGAAATGTATTACATAATTCCAATAGTGCAGCTTGTTCTAAGCAATCTTTTCGTAATATACAGTGGCGAGCAAAAGTGAGTGCATGTTCACAAAACTGACTTTCATGATTCATAAAAACAAAAACATACAAGGGAATCCAAATTTTTTTTTCTAAATTTTTATCATTTCATTCTTAACAAATAGGAGTAAGACAACATTAATAAAAAGACAAATTCTTAGATTTTGAAAGAAAAAGGAAAAAACAGTAAGCTTACTTTTTTAACTTTTTAACCTAGATTTTTTTGCGCACTAGGGACATTCAGAGGGACAAAAGCCACCACCCATTTACTCCAATCATTTAAATTTGTCCCCTCCCACTTACACCGGTTTATCTCACGAACCAGGTGAGTTTCGAAAAGTCTTAATATGCACATTTTTAAGTTAAATTGATACCTTTCGATCGCAAATTTTCCATTTTTTATGTGTATATATGCTAGTCGCCTTTCGCACCCTTCGTGCTGCTTTCGGCACTAGCGCGGTCTGCCGTCCGCAGTAATATTTCACTGTAATTTGTTGTAGTCACTAATGTTAATTGTTTTGATCTAAAACTAGTTTGAGCTGCCATATGGTTACAGTATTCTTGTTAAAATAATATATACAAATTTAAAATAAATTAAAAAAAAAATTTTGAAACAAACTTGACCTGCGTGGGGCTTATAGAAGTCCTTGCCAAATTTAGTTGTTCTAGCTCCTATTGTTTCTAATGCTGCATTTACACTAGTTGATGCAGCGTCAATTCTAGCTACATCAGCAATTGATATCCAACGTCAACGCATTTATTGTGTTTACATTAGTTGATTGAGTTGACAACAAAACCGGGTTGCCAACTAATTTTCGAGTTGAGCAACCGCAAGATGCCAACGCGTTGATATTGAAGTTGAGAGTAATTTACACCAGTTGATATTCACATTCGTTGACATTCACGTTGCTTAGCATTTTTCGTTGACGTCGATATTGTGTATGCATCGAAAGTGATTTTAATCAATTTATGTATGCACAAAAAACATTAATAAACAACATATCATTAATCGATAGCAATCGCCAGCAACCGAAGCAGGTCTACTTTCTACTATTGAAATATCGTTTAATAAATATGCATATTAATAAATTAAAATGTATTTTGAAATAGCTTTTTATTATTAATTATTATTTTTTATAGACTGTACAGTTGAAAAAACAGACAACATTAATAAAAACGGATGGCGAAGCGAAGTGCTGCTACCTCTAATATGTACATAAAGTTTTTCAACACAAAGCAAAAGAATGAACGTGAGCTCAACTGCATTTTGTGTTGTCAACGCGCCGATTGTGTCTTCAACTGTTGACACAAAGTGTTTACACTATGTTTACACTCAGAGCAACAATTGATGATTTTCGCACTGTCAATCTACTGTCAACGCAACAGTTGATCAAGTTGACAGCTGTTCACACTAGGATTGATAAAGTTGATATCAACGTTGACTTGTTTATCAACTAGTGTAAATGCACCATAAGATCTAGGCGCTCACAAGGACGTACATGGCTATATCGACTCGGCTGTTGATGCTGATCAAGAATATATATACTTTATAGGGTCGGAGATGCTTCCTTCTCCCTGTTACATACATTGCAACGAATACAATATACCCTTTTACTTATTTTTTAAGTAACGGGTATAATTAAAGCGCATCGCACTCGTACAAAGGCACTGTACGCTAAGCAGAGCAAACAATTTTTTCATCGAAGCTCAGCTCAGTGTGATCGACAAAACATGATTAACTCTATCCACAGCTAGGAGCGAAAAGTGAATCAATTAGGAAGAATTCACTCACAAAAAGAGACTAATAAGCTTTCATATCAACTTTAAACTCCAAAACAGTGTGCGCACCATATACGAAATTAACAGTACGCTTCATTTTTGACAGTTTGGTAGTAATATTTTAGATTCCACTAAATAGATTCACTGAAATTAAATTAGTCTTCTTATGGAAAGCTGGGAACGACCTAGACTCAAGACTAAATTAGCCAAAAAAAAAAAGTTTTTCTAAAGTTATTCATCAAACAAGGTGAACTGAGGTCTTTACTCCCATTATATTGGGACTTGGTAGGCCAGTAGAAGATTTATGATAAAGGTCTTTATCAATAACTGCTGATCTAAAAAATCCCAACTATAATGAAGGCACACACTTTTTGCACACAATTTTGATAAATTTCAGTACAGTTCTGCTCGTTTATCGCTGATTGTAAGACTAACGATGATATTAAATAAATTGTATCTTTTATATGTTTCTGGCTTCAGTTATTTCATATTCAATCATGCGCTAACTATTGTTGTGCGCGATAAGTTTTCTAGTATTATAAAGAGAGCGGCTAGATTCAAAATTGAGCACAAGGTCCGTTGAGGATAGAAATTTAATATATCAAATAAAATACAAACTCTTACATAGCAAACTACTCTACTTTAAATCTTTTTGAAGAGCGAGTGTGGAACTTGATACTGATTGCAAATCGGAAAAACATATCAGATCCCCAGGATGATTTTTGACTAATCCCGATTTCCATAACGATCTAACATACTACACTTTCAACTTTTTTGATGCATATTCATATATATTAAGTATTCAATATTTAGTTTTTCACTAGAGATAGAGTATATTTGTTGTCGTCAATGCCCAATGTAATTATCTTTAGTGACATATCAGTGTTCAAATGAAATTTGAGTTGAAAGAAGATTGTATTGCTTTAACAAGTTTTCAATAAGACTTTGTATCGATGAGCCTCACTGCATTTAAGAAACTCAATGCTTGTGCTGTAAGTTCAAATAATGGATCCAGTTTTAAATCGATATGTCGAGTTTTGAAACGAGTTTCCCTAAGATAATGTTATTGTTAATTTAAAATACACGCTTACTTTTAATTAAATCGTCTTATTATTGCTTGCTTTTAGTATGCACATTAGGGTGGGTCAATTTTTTGACTAACAAGCGGTTGTCAATATCGTAATCTACGACGAATTCTAAGAAGGTTTGCACAAGAAACCATGGGTCTAATATCAATTTCAAGCTTCCGACTTTATCGATAAACTTTTCGTATTTTGTGTCATTTTAAACACGCTTACATACCTTAGTGAGTGCATAAAAAATAAATTTTTTTAAATATGTAAAAAAAATAAAATTGCCATTTATTTACATTTGACAGTTTATTTACGCTAATTTACGCCCTTTTTAGTGCCACGCCCCCTCTTTTTTTTTTTAAATGCTTTGAAGTATTGATAATATATATATTTCAAGTTGCAACCCGATATCTCACCTAGTTCAAAAGTTACAGATTTTTGCCACCAACATCGGCGAAACGAACCGCGCGCTGGTGCATAATACTTACAAAATACATACAAATTTCTTACCATTTTATATGTATTTTGAATGTATTTTGCGACACGCCCACTTTCATTTTTCTTTCAAAAATTTTCTTTGAAGTATTGGAAATATATAATTCAAATTTTAACCCGATGTCTCATCTTGTTCCAAAGTTACAGATTTTTCCTCATAGTCATAGCTATGACTGGGCTGACAAATGGTACAAAGCTATTGCATACGGGCAAGGGGCTGCTATGCAATATACCGTATGTTGCTTTACTAAAGCCAAAATAAATTTCGGGGGGGCCAATTGTGGCAGTGGTTTTTTGTTTAAATATCTTCTAAGATATGTATAGAATCATATTCAAAAGTAAAACTCCCCGGCACTCCCGGCCTTTTTTTCTAAAGTCAACAGAAAGATCAAAAATTCCCAAAAAAAAAAAAAAATATTTGTTTTTCTCCATTGCATTTTATTCTTTTTTACATGTATTTAGTTTAAAAAATGAGCCAGCTAATATAAATAAATAAGTTTAACACAAAAACTAAGCTCAATTCAAAGATGGACTGCTCTAAACATGCCTGTATAAAGCGAAAAAAATTCTCTCTTGGCATTTTTTGGAAAAATACTTCAACTTTGACGAGCTCCACAGTCTACAAAACAATTTTGTAAAAACATAAAACCTTCCGCATAAAATACTTCAACCATTTCTTATTTAAAAAATATGAACACATTTCAAAACACAAACGGAACAACTCGATAATTGATTTTTGCCACAGTGCGGCGTTTAAATAAAAACTTCCAAAGAAAAACAAGTATCCTACAAAAAAATTGTTTTTTGGTTTTTTTTAATTATTTATATACTTTATATTTATTTTATTTTAAATTTCACAAAAGGTAAAAAAATATTATTAGAAATCATAGCTACGCAAATCCAGATGCTTCATTAAAAGTAAGCTCTTAACATCTTCGTTCATAATAATATTTTTTACAGACGATATTGAAGATAAATTGGACAATGAAGACATCAAAGGATCAGAAGAAGCTAATAGAGCATTTATCATATCATCCCTAGTATTTTTGCTGGAATTTTATCTTGCGTTGTTCTCGCGTATGTTTCGAAAATCCTTGTTTCTGGCTTTATGGGCCTTGAATTAAAATTCTTTGAACAGACGATGGCATATAATTCAGGGATAATCCATTGCGTACGATCTAAATGACTCCGTAGCTAAATCATATCCACAAGGCAATGCTTATAAGACTACACTGAACCAATGTATTATATTATAGTTAGACGAGCAGCCAAATTTGGCTGCTGGAAAAACCTTCTTGTAGTATTGGACGTAAAACATTTCCAGAAAATTATTTTCTTATTAACACTAGTGGTATGGCAGTCGAAAAAAACCTGATTAGCACAGTTTTTCCACTTTTGAATGGCAATCTCGCAGTGCTCCTCCTGAGTAATCTTAAGTTTATTTAGAACAGTGCAAAATACATACGAGAAACTTCTTTGTGGGGATCGCTTCATCGTGCCACACTAAAACAAGAGGGCTCGGCTCCTGCTCGTTTCTCTTGCCTACCCCCGGAGGTGCGGCTACAGTCGAGTGTACTCCGAAGGTTTCAGGCCATTGTAGAAAGCTGCATTAAATGTTCGTCCAATTGTTCCTATGGGAGCTATATTATATAGTAGTTTAGTATGCGCATATATCTAGAGTGCACTGTATCCAGTGCCATTCCAATATCTTGATGACAACACTTAGTCGCAACATAAACAGAATCCAAGCAACGACACTTTCTTGTTATATAATTTAATTTATTTAATTTTAATTTAATAATTTACACTGATTCAAGGTGAATCGGGTTCTACTAGTTATACTCAACGAAAGACAGCTGTACGCTACTATGGGTACGTTGTTAATACACTTAATTTCAACTATTTTTTATAAGCAACACATTTGTAGACCGGCCACTAACACTGTGCTGCGATGTTTTCTTCGCTTCGAGCTGCACGACGCACAGTGTAAGATTTTGAAAATCTAGGGGAACTTAATTCAATAGCAGTCGTAATTTTAAAGCTATTGACTTGAAATTTTGAGAGAATGTTCGAATATCCCCAAAAAATTTTTTGGACTAAAAGTTAAAGTGAGCGTGGCACCTTAAAGGGCGTAAAATACGTGAAAACCAGAAATTTTTCATTTCTTCACACACAAACCGCAATAAACAAAAAAACAAAGTTGTTTAACAAAAAAGTATCAGATTAGTACTTTCTGTTTTAATTTTAGCCAAATAAAAAATAATTTTTTAAAATTAATAATGATGCTCATGCTTTTGCTTGTAACTTCAAAAATATTGGCCGAAAAAAATGGTTTTGTTTTAAAGATAATAAAGTTATTGAAAGAAAAAAGTGGTTTTTATAATTTTCACGATTATTTTTATTTAAAAAAAAACAACTCAAAATTGATAGGAAGACTTGGCAAAATAATTTGTCCAAATTTATTCAGAGCCTGAACTTGAGTCAGAATTTTCATCACTGGATTGATCATACACTGCTGGTCATAGGTTAGACGCACCAAATTTTTTTTTTCAAAAACTGTTGTAGTGACTATTTGGTATGTATTAGCTGTCCCAAATATTTTTTATATCAAAGTTCGAATCTTGTCGAAAAGCATCTGTTCATATTTGGTTAATTTGCGAAAACATAACTGTGCATTCGAAGACTCTAGAAAATGTCTATGCAATCACGTAGTCTTTCGGTTGGTCATTGAAATAGACGCACTTCACGTTTCTAAGTCTTGTGCTAACAAATGCAATTATTTTGATTAAATAAAAAGTAAAAATTAAGAAATTAATAGTTTTTGACCAATATTTATAGAAAAAATGGGGAAAGCTACTATATTGAGTTTGTTAGAGCGTCAGAAAATAGACTTCTTTCACTCACAAGGACTATCAAATAGAAATATTGCCAAACAGATAAAGCGCAGCTCCAGAACTGTTGACAGATATTTGAAAGATCCGGAGGCATATGGAGAACACTTCAAAGGGCGAAAAAAAGCGCTAACTTCCCGAGACGAACGTAAAATTGTTCGAATTGCTTCCAATTCGACTAAGTCAGCAGCTAAAATTAAGGAATTAGCCGGAGTAGACGCAAGCCTTTCAACTGTTCAGCGTACTATCAGAAATGCAACACATCTTAAGCGTCTTAAATCAAGAAAAAACCACCTCTGGATGCTAAACGCAAGGAAAAACGGCTTCAATATGCGAAAGAATACATGACGTGGACTGTTCAATCTGACACTCGACTTAATGATTGGCGTTCGGTGGTCTTTACTGATGAAAAGCGTTTCAATTTGGATGGCCCAGATGGCTTTCAATACTATTTTCATGATTTGCGAAAAGACGAGCTGTATTTAAGCCGCCATCACAGCCGAGAAGGTGGAGTCATGGTGTGGGTGCCATCACGTTTTATGGAACAATTAATTTGATTTTTATTGATCAGAAGATGAACGGTGAGCGCTTTAAAACATTGTTGGAGTCTGTTTTTCCAAAACTTAATGATCTTTTCGGACCAATACCATGGATTTTTCAACAAGATAATGCTCCCATTCACAACGCTCGAGTAGTAAAGTCATTTATTTCGAGTCAAAACGTTAATGTCATGACTTGGCCACCATATTCTCCAGACCTCAACGTAATTGAAAATGTTTGGGGCTGGCTTACACGGAAAGTATATGAAGGGGGAAAGCAATACGAAGATAAAGAAATATTAATGCAGCAATAAAACTTGCCTGGAGCGAGATTTCGCTGAGCTACATAGATTCCCTATATCATTCTATGAAGGACCGAATATATGAAGTTATTACGAACAAAGGAGGCAGTACTCATTACTGAAATTATTTATTCTTTTTTTCTAATAAGTCAAGTAGATACATAAATTAAAAATGAAATTTTTAAATAAGTTACTTTTCTTCCAAAAAATAAATTAGTTTAAGTGCGTCTATTCTAGTGACCAAGAAAAAAGTGCCTTAATTTAAATAGCTTTAAGAAAATGTTTGAAAACAGAATTTTGTTAAGTTTGTATAATCTTTCGAATAGTATACTTGAAGAATCATTGAATAACCAAGGTTTCTGCATTTCAACTTTTTTTCAATTGTATTTAAAATAAAAGTTATAAAATATTTTGTAATGTAAGTAATGGTGCGTCTAACCTATTGACCAGCAGTGTATGATAAAAATTGGACGACATCTCTAGATAAGGGTCCACATTTTGTTTTTGGAGCTGTTCACAAATTTGCAATGAATGGATCGGATGATATTAGTAATCTATGCATTAGGTCTGTGTTCGCGTGTACGCGTGAAGTTTTCCTGGTAAAATGTTCACGGTAACTTCTCACAGGAAGAAATAATTTTCTTCCAATGGAATAAAATTTTGTGCACAGTTACTAGCATGTTGAACTAGGAACATTCCTTTAAATACAGCTCTGCAGTATCTGTCAGCTAGTGCTGAAAAGCTGACATTCTGATTTTGTAACCACTTGCTATGCAAGTCAGAATTGTACGAAGCTTGACTATTCAGTCTGGTTATTTCTGCAGTCTTTTCGGCATCATAAAAAAATCTTCTCGCGATATTGCCATCATTTGTATTGCCAGTCTTTTGTTTTGGCATGTCAATTAAAAGGCCCATTTCTTTTTTAAAGCTGTCTTGAATAGCACAAGAGTAGCTTTAACTTTAAAATTTAAATCATTTAATTCAATCGGAGTAGGAATTAAACATTCTATTTGGTCCTCGAAATGCTTCACCTCATCTCTGATTAGGTTTCGTGTCTCTTTAGCATAAACAAATCGTATTAAGCTACAATACTTAGTTGAGGATGGAGTTGGTATTGCCAATATAATGTTTTGACTGTTCTATTTAAAGAATACAATTTTAGTGGATCCATTGATATTGAAAATATGGATTCGTCTGACAAGTTTTCCTCTGTGAACGTTTGTGTATACCGTCTAGTTGAGACAATGAGTGAAACAAATCTTCGTGGGCACTTATCAACCTTCTTATAATATGATCTATAAGCGATTGTAACCCAATTTGAACTTATGATTCGGTGACAGTAATTCCACTGGGATAGCATAACATTTTTGACTCTTTTACGAGATCATAGCATGGATACATTTTTGGACAGACCATTTTTGTGGGCTGCCGTAAGTTGAAATATTGGTGCATTGACAACTTGGTGTCCACCATTAACGCAAGAGCCTGATCTGATGAAAGACGTTTTGAACGATCTGTGCGTAATCTGACTTTCTTTATGGTTGATCCCCTAGATGGGGAAGCATTAGCCAACTCATTTTTTAGCCTCGCCGAATCCCTTTTTCCGCTCGAACGCAAAGTCAGCTCTGTCGCTGCAATCAATTGTTTTTCATCAATTTTTAGCAGAAGATCTTTACTTTTTCTTTACTGTGTTTTTGGGCAACAATCAGTAAATGGTTTTGTAGCTCTTCCGCTTTGGTTTGAGGTTGAAGGCGCGACATCAAGCCAACTTTCACTTTTAATCATAAATTTCGATTTATCTCTCCTAACACTTCGTTCAATAATGTGTGACTGACACATAGATGGCGGCAATAGTACTAAATCAATATTTTTTTTCGAAAGTGGCAACCTTTTTGGGCTTACTGTCAAAATCATATGTTAATCCGACCATTTGTTTACAAGTTACAGTGCTTTTAGTGACGCTACTTTTGAGTTAAAAAAAAAAATGAATTCAAAGCAATTCCGTGTGCTGATTTATCATTTAATGAAAAAAATACTGTTCAATGCCAGGAATGGCTGGAAAAACATTATTCGGACTCTGCTCCATCAAAAAGAAGCATTTGTTATTGGAATGCCGAATTCAAACGTGGTCGTTCAGACACCGTTGACATTCCATCTACTGGAAGGCCAAATGACGCTGTTATTCCGGAAAACGTTAAAAAGAACACTTAAAATCATTATGTCCGACCGTAAATTGAAAGTGAGGGAGATTGCTGACATTCTAAAGATATCAGCAGGCAGTGTACACACCATAATACACGAAAATTTGGGTATGAAAAAGGTGTTTTCCAAATGGGTGCCGCGTTTGCTCACACCGGAGCAAAAGCAACAACGAAGCGTCGGTACATCACAATGGATGAAACATGGGTCCACCATTTCGCTCCAGAGTCTAATCGGCAGTCTGCTGAGTGGCATGCAGCCGGTGAAAGCCGCCCAAAGCGACCAAAGACGCAGCAGTTGGCTGGCAAGGTTATGGCGTCAGTATTTCGGGATGAGCATGAAATAATATTCATCGACTATCTCCAGAAGGGGCAGACCATCAACAGCGACTATTATATAGCGTTATTGGAGCGTTTGAAAGACGAAATCGCGAAGAAACTGCCTCATATGGCGAAGAAAAAAGTGTTGTTCCACCAAGTTATTGCACCGTGTCACAAGTCAATGAAAACGATGGCAAAATTGAACGAATTGGGCTTCGAATTGCTTCCCCATCCACCGTATTCTCCAGATTTGGCCCCCAGCGACTACTGGCTCTTTGCAGACCTCAAAAAGATGCTCCGTGGTAAGAGATTTCGCTCAAATGATGAAGTAATCGCCGAAACTAACGCCTATTTTGAAGGCAAAGAAAAATCGTTTGACAAAGGCGGTATCGAAAGATTGGCAAAGCGTTGGAATGATTGTATCTCCCTAAAAGGGGACTATGTGGATGAATAAAAACGAATTTTGGAAAAAAAAAATGTGTTTTAATTAATTAGTCACACACATTATTGAAGGAAGTGTTAGATTTACTCCACCTCAACTCAAATTCATGGCACATTTTAGATAAGTGCTTATTTAACTTTTTATGATCAATATTGCCAAAAATCATCGCTGCGTGTTCTAGGAGTGAGTTTAGCTTAACGGTTCTCACGTTGCTTGACCAAACCTCGAAAAATTCTGCGCGAGTTTTTTCACTCATCGCTAAATTAAACTCCTTTGGGCAAAATTTTATTTCTGATCCTGATTCAGAATGATTTTCTCCAAACGATGTATGTTCTGGTTTATTTGAATTCGATTGAGTACAGTTATTTTTTTTTCCATCAAAAATACAATATTGTGAAAAATTTACTTACTTTTTAGCACTTATTTTCAATTTAACTTATTGCAAAAATCAATTATGCCCCAAAAATGATAGAAAAAATAAAAATTGACTGCTCACAGTGACCAAACGATCTAATTGAAAAGAGTTAACTTTGTCAACTCCTGGTCGTTATCTGATACAATTTTGCATGCACCGGTTTAAGAACCGTTTATTTCTGAACACAAATTTTTAGTTTTGTTTTGAGCTTGTTTTCGTAACATTTGAACATTTCTAAATTGACTTATACAAGCTCATTGACCTTAAAAAAAACTTTTTTTTTTCAATTAAGTCCCCCTAGATTGGCAAAATCTTACACTGTGCGACGTCTTCTTGTCACCGGAATGTCCAATAGTAAAAATGTGGACTCAAATTTATCCACTATAGCACGCACAGTCTGCCGGTTGGGACGATTATTACGGCCGAAAATTGGAAAAAGTGCTCTTAAAGTTGCGACCACCGACTCAGAATTTCGGTAGTAATTTTTAATAATTTCCAAACGGTTCATTAAAAAAGTTTAAGGGTGAGTCCATATAAAGATACGAAATACTTATGTCTTTATTGGAAACCCCTATATTTGTTCAAATATTTAAATCTCAACATCATAGGAATTAAAGTCATCAAAACGATTTGTATCGTACAGAGCTTGAAAATGTACTCTATTAGATTTAATCTAGTTTTCGTTAAGGTTTCCTTAAATAAAGAAAAAACAAAAAAAAAAAAAAATAATCATGTCAATTGTCCCAAAAGCTGGAGTTGAAGAATCAATTCCACCATGGATGAAACTAGCCTGGAGTCCTGAAATAGAGCGAAAAATTTACAAGGATTGGGGAAAATATTACTCTCGTAGACGCAGGGAAGGAAACGCCATGCACTATTATGATAAAGCATTCGAGCTTGCCCCAGATGATTTCACGACTCTTTACTATCGAAGTCAAACCCATCGCAAAATTGGTAAGACCCACGCCGCTTTGGCAGATAGTAAGGAAGCGCAAAGTAAGTGCACATACAATATACAATAAGCTTCAAATTACGGAAGCTTTTTCAATTTTTATGAAATTCAAGGGATTGTACAGCGTTCACACCCGGTAAATAATTACTTGATCAATCTGGAAATATGCGATGCCCTGTACGAATTAAATCAATTTGAAAATGCTAAAGCTGAACTTCATAATAATACTCGTCTTTTTTCGAGTAACAAATCGAAATCATTTGAAGATCGATTGATCGTGGTTCGTTTTTATCAACAAATCTGCTTGATATATATTAGTTACAAAATTATTAAATGACTGCTAATTAAGGTCGACGGAAATATAATAGATGCCTGCGGTAACGGACTTAGCCCTTTTATTTTGGAGAACGAAAAACTTTTTAACCATATGAGTGAAGTTCTTAATATTGAAAGGAATGTTGATAAACGTCCGCTCTGGAAAATATTAAAAGAAGAGGACAAATGCGATGTTCTAAGTATTCCTGAGATCGAAGTTGGTTTTACATTATTATAAAGTTACTCATTAGCCCGGTACCCAAAGAGTACAAGACATTATATACATATATACACCATATATATATATACATTATATATACTCTTAATGTCCGACGGTCCGCCAGTAGAAAAACCATAGATCTAGGAACTGCAAGAGCTAAAGTTACAAAATTTATTTGCATTATCGTAGATCATGTTTGTTCTACAGTACATATGTGTACAACTCGACCAGGCCCCATCGAAGATAAATGAGTTACAAGACCAAATCAAGAGCTAAGTTCTTGAGTATGCCATACATAAAAAATATCGTTTAAAGCAGGGGGTCTGCACGGCCCTATCATAGGAAAAGTGCGCTGCTGCTGCGCTGCCGCACACATACAGTATAAACTGCGTCGCTGCTACGATTTGTTTCTGTTAAGTCGCTGTTATTTGGCTGTTAGGCGAAGAAAAATGCACAGTAACGCAATGCAAACATATGACTGTGTAGGTGCGCAGTCTAATTATAAAGCTAGAGTCTTAAAACTTTGCATGAACCTTAGTTAGACTAATTTAGAATTTTTTATTTATTTTTTCTTTATTTTGACCACGTATTCACCTCCCCCTACAAATCAGACTATGAGAAATATATGTAATATACTTATATAAAATCCTAATGTAAAGATGGGGACATGAAATTTGGCATGAATCTTAGTTAGGCTGAAGTCGAATTTATAATTTTTTTTTGGTTTGGACCTTGTCTTCACCCCCGGGGAAAAGTCCTGGAAAAAGTCCTGCAATATGTGTTTTTAAAGAGAATGGTCAAAATTTAGCAAAAAGTTTAAAGTTTAGCAAGTTTAAAATCACAGCTAAGAGTAAACATTTGCATATCTACTTTTTGGCAGAAATTAGCCTTTTACTCCACAGTGTACACACACCTATTTTTATGTCTTAAATAAGACATAACACAGACAAGACAATTCGATATACACTGCGTTTTACTTGAATAGCACACTTAATTCGTTCATTATTATTTGCTCATCTTTAAGTATTCGCTTGATATTTTTTATTGTTTGTTGCTGTATTTTTTGTCACCTAATTTATCCTTATGTATAATTTGATAATTTTATGTTATTATGGACAGTAGATCACCACTAAGTAACAAAGAACAGGTCCAAATAAAAAGCTATATTGATTGTGACCTTTCTTCATCGAAAATATCGTAAAAAAAGGAAGATGCAGAAAAGTTATATACAATTTTATTAAAAATTATCGAAACAAGGGATAAAATATGAAGGGGCGCACAAGTATGTTAGTGTTCTTAGCGATACAGATAAGCGGGCGATTCTGCGGCAAGCTTCAAATTCTCATGGTTCGGTGGACAAGATCAGTTAAAGGCTGGTGTTAATGCGAGCAAAACTACCGCATTGGGGATTATTTCGAAGCGGAATACCTCGAACCTTTGAATTAAAAAAAAAAAAACTACACTCAACCCCACACGTAAAGAAGCTCGATTGACTTTTTGTCGCGGTAATATGAAATGGACCAAGAAGTAGTGTTAACATATGTAAGCTTTTCTCATGAAATAAAGTTTAATTTGGAAGGACTAGACGGCTATAATTATTATTTACATGATTTAAGGAAAGAGACTGATCAGTTAAATCGTTTGCTCAGTCGAATGGGCGCGGTTTTAGTTTGTTGAGCCATATCTTACTATAACACTTGTGAACTCTTATTCCTAAGTTCAAATATGAACGCAAAATCGTATCAGGGAGTTTTGGAAAAAGCTTTTTCGCATTGGAAAGTTAAGTTATTGGAAATGACACGACAATGCCCCAAGACACACTGCCAGTGTTGTAAAGTCCTTCATTGAAGCTAGAAATGTTACCATTCTAAACTGACCACCATACTCGCCGGATCAGAATATAATAGAAACTGTTTGGGGATCACAGGCTAATTTTCAATGAATTAATTGAAACCATTCAGAGGGCGTGGGCTACAATTTCCCTTGATTGAATTAAAAGATTATGTGATTGACTTCCCAATAGGGTCTACGAGGTTATATTGAACAAGAATGCCTCAACGCATTACAAAACTGATAGATATTTGCAGCTAAACCTTTAATAAATAAATAAAAAATAATAATCTTAATGTTTAAAGTTGTTAAATATATTTAAAAAAAAAATTGCTATTCAAGTGAAACAGAATTTTAGAGTTACTATTATACTTTTCGGGTTTTTAGTTGATTTTATATTAATTTTTGAACTTATTTAGGTTTTTTCATTTTTATAATGAAGAATATTATATACTATAAATAGAAACTTTACAACAATAGAGTTTTTTTAATGGTTGGTTCAAAGATATCCACAAAAGAAATTGAGTATATGGAGTGTGCTATTCAAATGTAATGCAGTGTACCTAATGTATGGCATTTCAAGATATTAAGTCAAATTCAAGATATATTTGACATAAATTTTCCACTTTATGCCAAAAAAAAAGGGATTCTGGCCCAATCTGAATTGCATCACAACTTAAGGCAGCATTGAGGCAAAGGATAAAATGTATAAATGATCTAAGATTCTGGGTACCGGGATTCTCAAAGTCAAACACACTCCACTGTCATGTTCTTGTTTTAATAACCCAATTTAATTAGGATAAGCTATTGTCTCCTCGGGAAATCGCAAGAAGACGCCGTGCTTTTGATATATGTAATCAAGTTTACATGGATAAATCATGGACAGACGTCCTTTTCTTAAAGAATTTAAGAAAGTAAGTAAGCACCGTAACGCAGATAAAATAAACCTGTGTATTTCGGTTCCGCTCACGGATTAAATCCCTGATATAAATTTTAAGCTGTACTAACCAGGGACCGTAACTTTTATAAGTTTTAAAATAAAAATTGCAAATTAACAATTATTTTCAAATTTTTATTTTTAAGTTACGAAATAACAATTATTCTTAATTTTTATTTAAAGTCAAAAATAATCGTTAAAATTCATTTTTTTAATAAAAGTTGAGAAATAACTCGTATTTCTGATTTAAAAAAAATAAATAAAAAATAAGAGTTATTTTTAATTTTTATTTTAAAAGTTACAAATAAGAGTTATTCTGTAACTTTTATTTTAAAAATCAAAAAATAAAAGTTAAGTTTAATAACTTTTGAACCAAATGGTGTATTTCAAAAATTTAAAATTATTCTTGATCTATGTCTCGAGACCTTTCATATGATGCATCACATGTCCTTCAAGGACGAAATAGAGGATCCGACTTTTTCTATAATAATTCATTTTTATCCTGTATTCTGTTGCTGTAATATATGTAAGAAGAAATTATTGGCAAACAAAATACCAATTGATACTAAAAATACAAAGAATACACTAGAAATCTTTCAAATACCAAAAAATAGTATCACTTTATTTTTATTTTTGATTTTTAAAATAAAAGTTACAGAATAACTATTATTTGTAACTTTTAAAATAAAAATCCAAAATAACCAATTTTTTATTTTTTTTGAAAAAATCAGAAATAAGAGTTATTTCTCAACTTTTATTAGAAAAATGAATTTTAACGATTATTTTTGACTTTTTGAATATTAATTAAAAATAAGAATTAAATTTGATTTATATCTTAAAAATTGAAAATAGAAGTTTTTGGCTGATATTGATAGTCCCGACTAAAATAGGAATTTTGGTGTTTAACATTTTACTGTAGCATATTTCCTTCACTTTGATTTTTTTAGTTGAAATTAGCATTCATAACTCTTATTTGCAGTCCCTGGTACTAACTAACATCGGAATAAGGATATATTTCGATTTTGCTTTTTTGGTGGCGATATTAGTACAATTTTAAATATTAAACAAATAAATATGTATTTACAGAAATGTACATAAATACGTATGTGCATATTTTAACGAGGTAAACCTTAAGCAGGATTGTATACATCCATATACTCGTAAAACAGAAAAAAAAAAAAATTTATGGAAAAATTTACCGAAACTGTACCGGTACAAAGGTTACGGTTTTCGGTTCTTTATATATAAGTTATTTCGGTTCCGGTTACGGTGCTACATTTCTAATGGGGTTTTTTTCGGTTAACGATCTCTTTTGGATTTGACATCAGTTCTAAATTCAAAGAATCAAACATGTATGTACATATGTATTTTATTGTTACAAACCATAGGTTTTTTTCAAGTAACTAAATTAAAAAATAAAATTTGGCATTACGGGATAAAATCAAATTAACGCAATTTCGGAAGTTTCATAGTCCCGGATTATCTTAAACAAAGTACTTTTTTAACCCTGGCGTTCCAAAATAAAACCCGTTTTTATTCTGCATTTGGATGGCTTTTAGAATGATTTCAATCAACCAACAATATTCTTAAATTCAGCCTTACAAAATTTAAGCCCGAATATTCTTCAACTCAGGCTAAAAACTATTTTGTATCCGGTTTGATTACCTGGTTAGGTGTTTGGTTTCTGTTTTTATACCCGTTGCTGCTATGTATGTAAGAGAGAGAAGGAAGCATCTCCGACCCTATAAGTATATATATTCTTGATCAGCATCAACAGCCGAGTCGATATAGCCATGTCCGTCTGTCAGTCCGTCTGTGTGAGCGCCTAGATCTCAGAGACTATAAGAGCCAGAGCAACCAAATTTGGCACACGGACTTCTATAAACCCCACGCCCCTTTCCGCCTCCGTAAATCGCGAAAAGCCACCACACGCACAGTTTTCAAGATATTAGGATTTTTACTAATTACCGTTAGCTACTGTTATTACCTATCATTCTACGTAATCGTAACAAGATCGGACAAATAGAAAGGTATTAAAGGCTTATTAACGCTTTTAAGCAATGTAAGTGCCTAAAAGCATGTAATAAAAATATTTTAAATTTATTAAAGTAAGTAACGGGTATCCTATAGTAGGGAGCTCGCCTACAGCTCTTCCCACTAGTTTTATTTCGGTTTCGGTATATTAATGTGTTAATAAACATTTATAAATATTGATGAATTAACATTTTTACAAATAAACTGTCATAATAATATTTGTTAATTTCAGTAATCCAAATGTACTTATGGAGCAATGCAAAAAATCAAATACATTTTTGGGCACATTAACTGTAAAACAATATGAAGTGGTTAGACAATTTTTGGTAAGTTTATTAATTTTTTTGTTTACACCGTTTTTATATCTGCCGCACTTTGTAACTAGTTCTGTAAAATATGAGCTTATTATGAGGGGCAAATGATTACAGCGGATGGGGACGTTGAAGCGGCCGAATGACACCTCGAACATCCAAATCCGACATAATTAACTCTGAAAATTTTAGTCACCTTTATAAAAACGTTGAGATAGCTTAAATCTAGACATTTTTTTAATATGACTTTTTCGAAAATCGCTAGTTAATCAGGAAATCGCTAAAACCCGCTAAAATGTACACACCCATAGTAGCCATACTTTGAAGGGTTCTTAAGTCTCCACTATTCTGTCGGCAAGCAGAAAGACAGTGTTGCCAATGCAACACAAAAAAATGACAAAAGTTAAGTGGTAGCACTGCACTATGGGGTATTTTACCGAAAAAGTGTCATTTATTCATTTTTCAATAGTATGCAAATGGATAATTTTTTAATGCTAACATATAATAAACACTTCAAACTGTTATGTTACATACCAGAAATTGTTAACATAACAGTCAAATATTAAGATTACGGCTGTTAAAGTCAGCTGTTTCAACCGATGACCGCGTGCTTTTATTAACTGCAAAATTGTGCATTTTCAAATTGAAGCACATCAAAGAGAATGACTTTATAAATACCAATTTGAAATGGATGTTAACTGTTCAGATTTGTACTACGTGTTTCTGCTTCTATGTTGTTGTTTTTGTACGTGTCTTTTTTAGTAATTTGTGTATTTAGCAAGTGGTGTCATGTCTTATTTTGGAAAGTAAAGTTGAACTTTGCAAAGAGCTTAACAAAAATGTTGAAAGTTGTTGAATGTGAGTCCTTGTCCATGTTGTAGACTCATTATTTCTCTATTTAGAATAGTTTATCTCAAGGTGCGCCTCGGTGCGCTTTTCTCACAATTCAATTTTGTATCACGTAGCCTCACAATTTTTTAGTGCTGATTTGCTCGCTTTTCGTGTGGAGAATTTGATCTGTTTTTGGGGCATTAGTAGTAACTTGTAAACTACACAAGATATTTTAATGCGGCTTTTCTTTACTATTACACATACCCTTACAATTTTTTTGCAAAAGTGGGCGTGTCAACACTCCCGCCCCCTAATTTTTTTTAAATTTTATGCTCACAGCTGTCTAAGAGGGCTTACAATTTACTATGCCCAACAAATACGTTTTTTTATATTGTTTATAATATATAAGGTCAAAGCTTGCTAGTTGCAATAGAAATCATGAACTTACTGGCTACCAAAAAAAAAATAAATAAAGAATGGGGAAGGAGGTGGTGCCACTCCACTTTTCCCAAAAATTCTAAGGGTTTTTTAACACTAGAAAAAAAACGCATCAAAATATCTTGCTTAGTTTACGAGTTATTAATAAATGACACATTTTCGGGAAAATACCCCATAGTGCACTGTGCGTCAACTATGGTTTGGACTAGCGTAAACCCAAACTCCACCACTAGCGTAATGTGAAGAAGAACTTAACGTTTATCTCCGCTTGTCGGTCCGGAGGAAAAATAAAAACAGAGCTGCCAGATAAGGAACGGGCGTTGGGCAGCACTGTTTGCAACAGCTGAGGGGCCTCGCGGAACATCGAACTGTTTAGAGTTTGGCCAGGTATATCTCTCTAGCTCAAGCCTAGTACCGACGTGAGATAAATTTTTAGCGGCGGAAAATTCTCAATATTTCGCTGTCGATGAGCGTAAAGACAGTGTTGTCAACGCAACTCGAAAAAATAACATAAAATAGAATGGTAACTCTATGCGTCAGCAGCGGTTTATTTTAAATATGAACATGCAGAACTGATTTGCAAAAAAGATGAGAGAATAGGCAATGAAAAATGTGTATTAATATTAATAGAGGAGAAATATGCTATGGCACGCAAGCACAGCGGGTATTTGGTGCACCTATCGCTTTTGAACTTTTTACGTGGGTCTTCCCTCTATATTAATGAAATAATACAAAATTATTGAATTTATGTCTATAAAAACCATTTAAGCTTTCGTTCTAGAATATAATCTACCAATATTGTCGTTGTTACTGACCAATTTCAATTAGTCTTCATCGTTTTCACTTCTGTGCCAGACTTTTATCTCCTATATACTTAGCGAAACTCTAAACATTTCAATGTTTCGCTGGGCCTGCAAACAGTGCTGCCTATCGCCCGTTCCTTATCTGGCAACTCCGTTTTTAGTTTCAGTTTTCTTTACGTCCGGACCGACAAGCGGAGATAAATGTCGTCTTCTTCTTTTTCGCTTTACGCTAGCGTTTTTTTTTATATGGAGTTTGACTTTCGCTAGCCCTTTTATCTCACGTCGGTACTAGGCTTCACTCACAAAAATTAAAAAAAATGACCCATCTTTGACAAAAAATTGCGACGTTGACAAAACGACGACAATATTGGTAGATTATAAGCAAGAACAAAAACTAAAATTGTTTTTATAGACATAAATTAGGTAATATTGTTTTTTTTTTTCATTAATAACTTTATTAACTTTAATTTACATTTTTCATTGCCTCTCCTCTTTTTATCAATCAGTTCTGCATGTTCATATTTAAAATAAACCGCCGCTGACGCATAGAGTTACCACTCAACTTTTTGTTATTTTTCCGTGTTGTATTGGCAGCACTAGCTTAACGCTCGTCGACAGCGAAATATTGAGCAATTTCCGCCGCTAAAAATTTAGTTCCCTTCAGTACCTAGCTTTATGTGCAGTTCGGGCTTCTTCGAGGCTTTTTTTTTAGCTTAAAAATGCGGGTTATTATTTATTCAAATTAATGAAGCATTAAGGGTCTTCCTGCATCTCAATTGGATTTATTTCGTTCTTATTCTTTTTATTATCTTGGTCATGCTACCGAGGCATATTTAAAAAAAAACGGTTAAAGCTTAGGCAATTTCAAGAAGTTCTGATATCTTCTAAAGAAAAAACGATGTTAAATTCTAGTGATATCCAATTTTGTGACGAATGATATTCTTCATAAAAAAGTTTGGCATTTGGCACATTGCGCAATAAGGTCTTCTTACCTAATATTGAGCGGGTCTAAAATGAAGCGCGTTTTAAAATCTATAAATATGGAGATGTTGCAGGAAATAGGAAGATTGTTCGGATCGCTAAAATTAGTAAGGGCTTTTAAGTAAATATCTGGATATCTCAATGTACGTTAAATCAAAAATAACGACATTAAAATCGAAAGTTGGTTAAGTCATTGCGTTACACAGAGCTCGCAAAATATGATCAACCAAATTTTTCTGCGCGGTCTGCTCACTGAAAACTCCGAAAAGTGAGACGGAATCGCCCAGTGTCTTAACGGCAACCCTCTTTGGCTTCGTTGTCATTGTCGCTCTCTGTCGGTCTTTTACTAACCGATACGAACAGAACCGTTCGTCGCTCAGCTACTGAGAGTCGGTAAGTAAGCAAAGCAAGCAAAAGGTCCGCTGAAAACGTGTTTATTTTTGTTGTTGCGTTTGCTTATGTTGTTGCCTCGTCAAAGGCAAAGCATTCAACAGGAAGAAAGCGTATGCTTACCCATGATGGAATAACTATCAGGTGGTCTCGTCGGCTGCCGGCTCGTTAGTTTTTTGGTCCCTTCAGTGCGTGCTTGCTGGTTGATGTGAAAGGTTGTGTGCGGACGATTTTTTCTTCCAAATTTTAGCATGAAGAACTTTTTTGTTGTTTGAGATATCTGAACCAAACTAACAGAATATGCATATTGGATGGTCTAATGCATCCTGACCAAATTTGGTTGAAGCGGATCACTATATCGAATAGCTGCCATAGGAACGATCAGTCGAACATCAAGTCTTAGTATGAAAAACTTATTTGTTGTTTAACCCTCTAGTGCCCAGGCAAAAAAAGAAATTTGAGCATTCACTAATTTTCAGACTTAGAAAATTCGTAGTAAATCTCATCGTAGAGCGGTAAAAAAAAAACAGGCTGATGGAATATTTAGTTATTCATAAAGTTTTGTAGCAATATACTTTTAATTATAAATCTAATATAATTATATTTATTTTAAAGTTTTAACTAAGATTTTTTTTACCCTGTCTAGAGGCGGTCTTGGGCACTAGAGGGTTAAGATATCTGAACCAATAGCGATTTATATTTTACTATAGCAGTGGTTGCTTTTCCATAGTAAGTACGGGGTCTCCGACAGTCGAGTATGCTCGACTGTAGCACCGTCCACTAGTTTTATTTCTCTTCGGATGATCCTGCTAGGCCGCGGGCGCACCTTTTTCCGGAGGGCTAGCCGGAAATGACGTCACCGTATCGCAGTTTTCAATATTTGTCCTCCAAATTTTCAATAATCCCCTTATTAAATGTGTATTTTTATGACAATAAAAAGTTTAATCAAAGTATTTCATTTTTTATATAAATTATTTTTCCCGTTTTTTCCCGGACGAAACCCATGTAACCCCGTCGACATCGAAAGCATAAGCAAAAAAAATCCAAATTCTTGTTGCATTCTGAGGCAGCTGATTTTGTTTGTATTTTAATTTAATATTATTAACTAATTATTTTATTTTAATTTTATTATCAATTAATAATAAGAAATATTAACACCGGAAGGGAAAGTACAAACCGAAAATTTGTTACAAAAACATAATATATTTATGAGATGATTGACATGCTTCAAAGCGTAAAATTTTGGTTTGGTTTTTTTTTTTTTTTTTGTCGTATGGGAGTGACCATTGTGGAGAGGTTGTTTTATGACAACAAGCACGAGAGAGACCAATTATTGATTGATTTTTGAGTTAATGATACAAAAATGTTCGTAATGTAATAATCTATGTTGTGTAAAAATTTCAACATTCCATCTTTAATACCGAGAGTGTGAGAAGAGCTTATGACATTTTTTTCATTTCCAACGTTTAGACTTAATTAACTCAAAAGAACGATATATCTCAGATGCAATGCATTCGTTGACCAGAAAAAATTCTTTGTTTCATAAAGCTCAGTTGATTTTTCTAAAATTTACAAGTTTGGAAGCTTTTCAAAAAAACAGGTGACACTTGAAAACTTTAAATGCGTTTATCTCGAAACGCCATTTTTTGAAGTATGTGACTCTTCTATGTAGTAAATGAAATATGTTATATAGTATGTGCTATATACATATGTACGCATAGCCTTGTTAACTCTCAAACTGTGGAGTTCCTACCTAATTTATTTCATTGTTTTCTGTAAGGATCAGTAATCAAATGTTCATTAATATAAGAACGTTTGAGAATATAGTTTAAATGCCTTTAAATACACTTGGAAAATAAGATAAAAAAAACAGGGTATCAAACCGAAACGAGTGTCGGTTTTAATATCGTTGACTTTTGGTTTCAGTTACCGATCACACACTTTTTTTTTTGACTTTCTTTCGCTAGGCATAGTGAAAAGTTTAACTACGGTTATACGCAGGGACTGCAAATAAGAGTTATGAATGCTAATTTCAGCTAAAAAAATCAATGTGAAGGAAACATGCTACAGTAAAATGGTAAACACCAAAATTCCTATTTCGGCCGGAACTATTGATATCAGCCAAAAACTTATATTTTCAATTTATAAAATATAAATCAAATTTAATTCTTATTGTTAATTTTTATTTAAAAAGTCAAAAATAATCATTAAAATTCATTTTTTTAATAAAAGTTTTGAAATAACTCTTATTTCTGATTTTTTCAATAAAAATAAAAGTTAAGAGTTATTTTTGATTTTTATTTTAAAAGTTACAAATAAGAGTTATTCCATAACTTTTATTATAAAAATCAAAAAATAAAAGTTAAGCTGAATATATTTTGAACCAATTAGTGTATAACAAAAATTAAAATTTATTCTTGATCTATGATTCGAGATCTTTCATATGATATATCAAATGTCCTTCAAGGACGAATTTGAAGGATCCAATTATTTTCTATTACTATTTTTCATTTTTTTTTTCAATATTCTGTTGCAGTAATATATGTTATAATTATTGGTAAGAAAAATACCAGCTGATACTAGTTATCAGGGTTACCACTGAAATTAACGTTTGAGGCAAGGTTTGCCTCTGCCGAACATGGCCTGAGAGTGCTTCAGGCAATGAGGAGTCAGATGAAGACAATGAAATCGAAGTTCAGGCTGCAATAAATGAAATAAACAGTTACTGCCCGAAGCCAATTGACATAAACGTAGATATAATGAATTATTGGGAGGAGAAAAAATTCATATATCCCCGTTTGTACCAGCTAGCAAAGGTGATTCATTGTGTTCCTGCAACACAAGTCAGCGTCGAAAGGGCAAATGCAATTTCATTACCCTTGGATTTGAAAAATATATTTTTTATTATTATTTTGAAAGTTGTAGTATATATTATTGCAACAGAATATTGAAAAAAAAAATGAAAAATAGTATTAGAAAATAATTGGATCCTTCAAATTCGTCCTTGAAGGACATTTGATATATCATATGAAAGATCTCGAATCATAGATCAAGAATAAATTTAAATTTTTGTTATACACTAATTGGTTCAAAAGATATTCAGCTTAACTTTTATTTTTTGATTTTTATAATAAAAGTTATGGAATAACTCTTATTTGTAACTTTTAAAATAAAAATCAAAAATAACTCTTAAATTTTATTTTTATTGAAAAAATCAGAAATAAGAGTTATTTCAAAACTTTTATGAAAAAAATGAATTTTAACGATTATTTATAACTTTTTAAATAAAAATTAAAATTAAGAGTTTTTCCATAACTTTAAAATAAAAATCTAAAAATAATTGTTATTTTGCAATTTTTACTTTAAAAGTTATAAAAGTTGCGGTCCCTGGTTATACGGTTTACAATCAGGGATGTAGTAAGTCAATAAAATTTGTATATATTTTCAGAAAATGATACATGCCCGATCTCCGATGTATTTTATGCGCTATAAAAAGTCTGCAAACAAGGCCCTGTTAGACAAATATCGGGAAGCCGTTCTCAACCGTGTGCAGTACCAGACTCGTCGAAATATGAATTCAGTATTAAAAATCGTAAAACGTCTTCGCACCGAACAAAATTTAGAGGTAAGAATTTGTCAAAACACATCACAATTATTCCGTCACATTTTCCCCGAAACCAGAGCAAGAACAGTAATTCTTTATGGCCCAATAATTATACCCTGCTCCATATATTTTAGCTAGTAGAAGGTATATGCAAACTCGTCGATCTCACCAACTATACCCTCCTCGTCACTTGAATAAGACACCTTGTGCACTCTCCTTACAATTGCTTATAACTCAAAAGCGAAATGATACAACACCGATGTATTTGCATGTTGTCTTAGTGCAGCTATTTCTCCTTCTCAGTGAAAAACTGCAAGTTCTGGAAAAGAGCCGTTTTATTATACCCGTTACTTTAAAATTAAGTAAAAGGGGATATATTGTATTCGTTGCAATGTATGTAACAGGGAAAATGAAGCATCTGCGACCCCATAAAGTATATGTATTCATGATCAGCATCAACAGCCGAGTCGATACAGCCATGTCCGTCTGTCCGACTGTGTGATGGCCTAGATCTCAGCGACTATAAGAGCTAGAACAACCAAATTTGGCACACAGACTTTTAAAACCCGCCTTCGCAAACCGCGAAAAACCACCACATGCACAGTTTATAAGATATCAGGATTTTTTTTGCTTATTAACGTTAACTACTATTATTACCCATTATCCTACTAAATCGTATCAAGATCGGACAAATAGAAAGGTGGTAATGGCTTTTTTTTTAACAACAACAATAACAAAGTTTATTTGAAAAGTACATAGGTGGTAATGGCTGATTTAAGTTTTTGAACATTATAATTGCCTAAAACTATGCAATAAAAATATTTAGGAAATATTTAAATAAGTAACGGGTATCCTATGGTCGGGAGCTCGACTTTAGCCTTTCCCACTTGCATTTTGTTTTTGCTTTATATTGGAAATCATTGAAATTGAGTCAAAATTTGTTTGTCACTTGAATAGAACATGCGTTTTGTTTTTGTTGATTCGTCTAATTTGGCACGCGCTCACGCATCTCTTGTTAATCGAACTTTTATGTGATTTTCGACTATTTCCTCTTATATAGAATTAGAATAGGTCGAGAAAAAGCTTTGACCGATTAGAAATGGCAAGTTAAAGGCAAACAAGGGCTCTGGCCTATCAGCTGCAAAAAGCTTAACAAAAAAATTGAGAAGAACCGACATGTCCTGTCATAAGCCTTAATATGATAAAGCAAGAAAGACACCATGCGCAGTGAGCTTACCAATGCGAAAAGACGCCTCATAATAAGAAAAGCGTCAAATCACGACTCTGTGGCGATTATTCGTGAAAAATGTGATTTGAATGCCAGTCTATCCACTACCTATCGTGTTATTTTGAATGCTAAAAATCTAAAGATATAAATATTAAAGGAGAAGCCTACTCTTAACACCATAAAAAAGTGCCGCCCCTCAATTTCTTTCGTGAGCATGTGGCCTGCACCCCGCAGTGTCATTACGTGGTCTTCTCCGACGAAAAAAAGTTTAGTTTAGAAGGCCCTTAAGGTTATAGTTATTATCTCCGCAAGAATCCTCACTATTGGAACGGTTTGCACAGCAGATCTATCAGAGGTGCCTACTATAACACATGTAAACTAAAATTTCTGGCGTGAGATATATGGCTCAGGAAAGCAATATTCGAGTGCACCCGAACTAATCAAACCAATCGAATTAGCTTGGAACTCGATATCTTTAAATTCTTTGGCTAGATTTAAGTTTTGTTTGTGTTAAAGAGAATCTGAATGCTCCAAAATGTTTTTTGTTAAAGTGTTCTATTCAAGTGACGCAATAATTGAGCCCCGGAATTTGACAGTTTTGATTAAAATTGTTTGTTAGTAATTAAAACTGTATTAAGAATTCCACTTGGGAATTGATGAGGAGTGCAAGAGCTAGAGGCACAATATTTGGCATGGTGGCTTCTAAATAAACCGATTGGTTTCTTAACGTATATGATTCGAACTTAACGGACAGCTTTACTTACAAAGCTTTGCACATAAATAAATAAATAAATAAAATATTCAAAAAAATGTTACCAAAAAACAGCCTACTGTGAATATGTGCAGCGCGTTGCACGTAAAGCGCTGTTCTCGCAGCAAGCTTGCAACGTTTTCAACCTACAAAGCTGCTGGGGTCAAGTGAACACCCTAGTTGTTACGAAAGGCTGCTAAGGGCAGCTAATTTTAATTTATTTGAATCTTAAGATATGTATCTATGATTAAAACAAATATGAACCTGGAGATCAGTGGGGAATACAACTAAAAGCCTAAGAGAAGCTAGAAAAAGGCAACCAAATCACTCTTTAAAGACCTTTAGGTTATTTTGGATTTTTTTGGACGACACACAACAATTTACAACTAGTTGGCTAGTTTCAATTAAACTTCAAAGTTATTGGCAAAAATACAACGCACTGAATTGCCAAGCACGCGGCTTAACTTTAAAGAATTTTTTTTGTATGGAGCGAATGGTCACACTGAAAAAACAAACGTTGGATTCAAATAGCCAATTTATTTATGAGATAAACGACATTCAAATTGTAAAGTTTCGATTTTGGCTTTTTGATTTTTGTCAGGGGTCGGCGCTCGAAGTGTTAATAACTTTACGCTGCTATTGCATCCAAACGGCAAATGACCGCGCGCTCATGTTTTGGCTAGTGTTTGTCTGTTTAATTGTTTACAAGTTTACAAAAGTATATCAATATACTTAGCAGTGAAAAAAAGTTATCGAAATGGACTTGAAACGCAACTGTGATATTGCTTTGTATTCGGCTGGAAAAACACCATCCGTTATTGTTAATGAGCTTCGTCATTTACCTGTAAACAAAATGTTTGTGCATCGGACCATTAAACGTTATAATGATGCTGGCAGCATAAAAAAACGCCATGGAGGTGGACATAAAAAAACAGCAACATCGGCAGATGTGGTTAGTAAGGTGACAGCCAGAATTCAACGAAACCCACGCCAGAGCGCAGTTCAATAGGCAAATAAACTAGAGTAAATGTGTCTGCTCGTGGCAGTAACTGCCACAGGTCGCTCACCACTAGTTTTCATCGAGCAGGGCGTAAAGGTTAGCCAACATATCTACCTTGAAAATATCTTAAAAGATGCTTTGGTACCTTGGGCAACCATTGAACATTTCAGCACCTTCTTATAAAGCCAGGCAAACCCAACTTTTTTTACAAGACTACGTTCCCGGTTTCATTTCATCACAGCAATGACCGCCATATTCCTCAGACTTAAACCCATTGGATTTTTCCATATGGTCCATTCTGGTGGCCAAAGTGCAACTAATAGATATGAGACGGTCAACGCTTTGAAAACTGCTCTTCTCCGAGAATGGAACAAAATACCATCAGACCACATTCGTGCTGCGTGTGAAGCCTTCCCGAACAAACTCGATGCTGTAAACCGCGATAAGGGTGCCCACATCGAACAATAAATACATTTTCCTAAAACTTGAAATGTTTTCAAAATACTCTGAATTCAATTCACAATACTTCGAGCGCCGACCCCTGAACTAAATTATTTTATTATTCTTATAAAAAATACGCGTCGAATGACACCTCGATCATCAAAAAATTCGACAACTTTTTCCTAAGATAACTAAATTTTAAATTTTAGTCGCCTTTTTTAAAAATGAGATGAAAATGCAGTATTCTTGCTTGTCCCTTTGTTTGTATCAAATAATTGAGATTTCTTGAATGTGTGAATGTGGACTGATTCCTGATCATAAATCTAGAAACTTTTGTTCTTCGATTTTTTTTAAATCTCTAACACCTGCTAAAAATTATCTTGACGAATTTTGTAATGCTTAACTTCTTCAAAGAACAATTTATTTTAAATTTATTATGGTTTTCGTCATTCGATTTTTACCTCGTTAATTGTTTTTTTTTTTTAAAGTTTTAGGTTTACATTTCTACCCCACAATTTTCATACATTATGCTTATAATTACTTGTTTTTATACAGAAAATGCCACTGAACTCGACAGTAGCTTACTAGTTTTTTTTACTATTTTTTTAGAAACTTTCAAAGTATGTTGAGGAGGTTATGGGGGAATACGTGGTACTGAAAACCTATAGAGTGATGCCATGGAAATTTGAATTTATCAATGAAGTTTATAATACATTGGCGTTAGCATTGGTGGAGCAATACAAAATTCCCAAAAATTTTCGTGACAATGATAAGAATGCTCTTATGAACCTGCTGCACCTTGATGCGGATAAATTGAAGGATTACCCAGAGTTCGTGTTCGGAGACCGTTCTACACATCAGAGTGCAACTTTATTGGATACTGGCATGACGAGTTCCAGGTAAATCATATAAACCATAATAAAGCATAATTCTGAGTATTGCTTATTTACAGGCGACAGATAATGCGACTCGAGAAACGCATGTTATTCGCAAAATACTCGATTGAGAAATGTTATTTACTTTATCAAATTGCTAGTATTCATCTTGACTCCAACCACTATGATAAGTGCTATTTTATTGCTCGCAAAGCGATTGAAGGTTTTACATTGATTTAAATTAATAATTTTCGTTAGCTAATGACATTTTTTTTATACTTATTTTTAGAAACTAGGAATTGCAACAGTTTCCTGTGGCATTTTCTCAGCACCATTATAATTATCAAAGCTAATGCTTCCCTTAACAAGAGTGAACGAGTAAAGGAGGACTTAAAGGGGGCACTTCAAATTGCAGAGAGCCTTGACTCTGCTGATCTGACTGCATTTGTGGAAATGTGTATTTCTTGTAATGAGCGCACTATTTGTGCGAAGGGTAATTCTAGCCAACCTGTAAGTAAAAGGGGAAGCAAAATAACGCCCCAGAGCTCAGACTTTCAGTGAAAATCTATGTGAGATTGTTTCTCTTCACTACTAACTTGATTAAAAAAAACAAATTTGCAGTGTACAAACCTTGTGTTTTAGTGGATTGTAAAATATGAAAATATTAATTTGCCTCCTAACGGGGTGGGGATATTAAAATATATCACAATATTCCTATGGATTAGCAAGTTTGTACACCTTAACAAGGGGGCTCCACCCCCTGATCGCTTCGCTCGCGGGGAGATGCGGCTACAGTCAAGTGTACTCGACTAAAAAGGTAACCATGGGTCTAAAATCAAAATCGAGCTTTCCGTTTTTCACTGGAAATTTTCGTATTTTGGGGCATTCCCAATATTTTGCAAGAAATTTAAAAATTTCTAAAAATATAACCAAAAAGTAGCAGAATAAAATTTTATTTTAAATTGTTTTTTACACTTTTGATAAAATTTAGATACAGTCGAACTTCCCTAACTCGAACAGAATCGAGTGGCAATAGCGTTTACTGTTACTGTTTTCTTTTAACGGCTAGTTTGGGTATGTTACAATGAGGTACGCAGATAACGTATGGTGATGCAATATGATAAAACATTGCATCAACAATTGCATAGGCTGGTGAAAAGCTTTAGGAAAGACACAGTTTATGTACTTCTTTGTCAGGTGCGCTTAACAATCTTTGCGGAAAGCATCAGCATGACCGAAACGTATGTTATTGCTTGAAGGAATATTCAAGCCTTTTAAGGGTATTGAAAGTGGATCAAAAAATAAGAGAAATATGCCTTTTCACCAAGTACGGTTTCCACTATTTTACAAAAATAAAGTCTTAATTATGACAACAATGGAATCAGGAACTTCTTCTGGAAGCATCAAGAGATCGAAAATACCAGCATTTGATAGTATCAACATAGCAGTCCTCGATTGGTTTACAACAGCCAGAGCAGCAGCGGAATGCGACGACCATAATATTTGTCAGCCTTCCATGAGCGATATAGAAAACGCCTTAAAAAGGTTGACTGTTTATTTGCCAACCAGCAAACAAATTAAAAACTTCACAATTTAACATGAATTAATTTGTAATTTTTATTAAAAAGCTAAAAAAAAAAAAAATTCCCTAACTCGAAGTCTCTCTAACTCGAACTTTTTCCTGGGATAATGGTGATTCGAGTTAGGGAAGCTCGACTGTATGTAAAAATTAGAAAAATTTGAGTTTGACCGTTAATATAAGCCCTTTTCAGAGTCACGCCCACTCTTATTTTTTTCTTTATAGCATTAAGAATAAATATTTTTTTATTTTTTCCTTAATGCCTTTGGTTGTTCCATTCAAAAAATCAAAAAAAAAATACTAGCGAAGAGATTTTTGGAAAAATATTTTGCAGACACTATTAGAATTGTTAGAAGAATTTACTGTAATATAAATAATGATGAGATACTTTAAATTCATGGGCAAGTTTCTTGAGTAAATAAGCTGATAGATTGTTTTAGACCAGAATTATCTATCTAGCAATCAAATTTCGGAAAATTATTTGCGGAATAATTTTTTTTTGTTGTTAAACTAGTTATATTTTATTTTATCCATGCGTAACAAAAATAACAATACATGTTTTTTTAATGATTGCCCTTTTCTTTCTAAAGTGATTAATAAATCCGTGCCAAATTGGTCATTTTGTCCCCTGTAAGTTGGTTTATTATTATATTTATGAGCATAATGAAGTTTTCCAATTCATATTATTTACGCTTTATTTATAGGTCTAGTATAGCTATTACAAATCAGAATAAAAGCTCGATTTTAAATAGTTCTAAACTAAAAAACTGATTTTGAAGATTAACTATTATTTTTTTTTTATTTGCTACTTAGAAATATATCATACTTTACAGCATATACAAGATGCAATTTGAATTATACTAAGGTACATAAGCCTTATTCTAGTTACATTAAAGGCTACAAGCCACTTTGGTGTCGTTTCGGTACAAATTCTATATAACATTAATTAATTATAACACTTTTCATTCAATCTTTATATACAAATTGTTTAAGCCTGGATTATTCTCTGGATAACTGATGATAGTTGCACCTGATGACTGTTCGATGGACTGTTGTGCCTGATTCACAACAGGAGACATGTGATCCACGTTTGGCGTTTGGGCATCTATGAAGAAGTCTGCAAGAATCGCATAAAAACAAATTAGCCACTGTACAGCCACGAAATAACATATAGTATGTATGTATTTATCAGGCACTGCAAATAATGATTATTTGTTTTTATTAAATCAAAAAATCATTCACTTATAATAACTTTAAGACACCGAGAAAAATATCAATATTCATCTTTATGACTCATTTATGCATTTTCCCCATTATCATTAATTTCTCAAGTTTTATAGATTTGCTCACAAAATAGTGATTAAATTTAAGTTTTGCTTTACTTCTCAGCCAATAATCATTATTTCTGAGCAAAATAATAAAGCTTAGAAATAATCAATATTTCATGAGTTTTATGTGTAAAGTATAACTTAAATTTTGTCATTATTTTGTTAGAAAATCTATAAAACTTGAAATTAATCATTATTTCAAATTTTTTCTTAATACACTTATAATGATTACATCCTTGGTATTTATGCATAAGGATCAATTCAAAGCCAACTAACTACACAGTTACCGAAAACACACAATGTTGGAAATGTTTTTCCAATTTACAATTAAATTCAAAGTCTTGCTATTTTACAAGATATTAGTTGGAATTTCAAAGAACATCACATTTGAATTCTTAGTAACTGAATAAATATGTAAAAGCCTTAAAAGGTAACATCAGGTTATTCTGGTGTGTTAGGCATTAGTGTTGTACTGTAAATGTCTAGATATATTGTATAATAAACTAGGGAGTACAATTTCTAAATTTAAATTTTAAGACACTGTTAATTACCTGATTCAATGCAATTCCATTCACGAACATTATTGTCACAATTCTGATACGGACTTGAATAATCGTCGACTTGTCCTTCATAGATTTGTATCTCAGTATCAAGCTCCTGTTGCCTTACGTCATCATAATCAAAAATTTCAGTTACTTTTACTTTGTTGGTATTATCATCTGTGTAATAGTACGCATATAGCGCCTCGTTGTGCGAACTAATTTTGGAGGCATGTTCGGCATCGCTTTTAAGGGGTAAAGTACCGCTGTGTAAGTAGAAATTTATCAATGTGATTATTGCTGAGAGTATTATCACTGTTTAATTACCATTGCTCTACAAGAATTGAAACTTGTGCACCATACAAATGGTTGGAGTGAAAGAGACCAGTTGCATCAAAGTGTGGCTGATCGTAGAGCTATGTGAAAAAGAATGCGATAAACATTGTATTTGGGTTATTTAAATTGTGATCTCAAATACTTACAGCAAACTTGTCAAGCAATCGAAGTTGCATAGTGTTATTAAGCTGAATAATTAACTCTTCGATTAGTTGACGCATTTGTTTAGTCACTTTTGGGGTCAGCTTGGTAATTCTAGATGTTATAAGTAAATAATATTATTAATGCTTTTTCAAACAGATTAACGGTTTAATGTACTTTGTTATTGTGGCCAAAAAGAAGTCCATCGGTACCGTTGCTGGCAGTGATAGTAATTTAATGCCGCGATGCTTGAAGATCCAATTGGCTAAGCCCTTGTTGGCCTGCTCTATGCAGTCTTGTATAACATTCAACACTGTCTCTGGCAAATGTGAACTCAGTGCATCCTGCGAAAATAATTAAAATGGGTTAATTTGGTGCGTTGAGATTACTCTTTAAAATACATACATTTCTGTGCTTTTTACAATCTCGACAGTCAGGATCAAATTCATCGGTGCTGGAAACTGTCTCTGGAACAACATAAGTAGACTGGACAGCAATGCATCGTCTGCAATTGATCAGGTTGTTTCGATGTAGAAATTGCAATGCATCATCAAAACCTTGCTGGCAGAACTTTGAAAGAAACTCTGGTCGTGGCGGAAACAGAATGCGAACAAACCGGCTCACGTTTTGACGTGATATTTCGATACTTGTATTGGCCCAGTTTAGGTGAAATAGCTGTGAGCTCTGGTCGCGTGGACAAATATCACTTTCGCCGCAAAAAGGACTCACAGTAATGGTATTCTCATCCAAGATTGGCAAGTTGTCGGAGAATGCACCGTCCATATAACGTACTCCCCTGAAACGCGGTGGCAAAAGTCCGGAAAATCCAGGTATGAAGCATGCACACAGTAGTGCCTGCAAGACTTCTTCACGAGACTCAAACTCTGATATAATAACATTTTTACCGTCGTAAACACGAGTCAACGAAATGTGTAGTCGTCCATTAACTCTCTTATGAGTATCTTCGGGTAGATACTTCTGTAGGCCTTCGAGCAATGAGGTTTGTATATTAAACGATGGACTGAATGGACCAAGGGAGTAGCGACGTGCTTCGTTCACCACGCGAAAGAAATCAGACGTCATTTTATCTTTAACGAGATTTAAAAAAAAAATTATTGAAATAATATTAAATTAAATTACAGAAAATAAAAAGCCTTTTATAAAGTTAAACCAATAGGTGGATCAAAGCAAGGATGCGCGATCAACAAAACACGTAAGCGTTATGAGCTAGGAACCTAGATGAAATGTTTACAACATACACCAAACCACCATTCACCATTACGCCATTCGAACAATTCTAACTGCAAGTGGATAAAATTCGAAGTCGAGAGAATATAAAGTTTGTGCATAGTTTAAACATGTATCGTAACGCCAAGTAACGAAACGTGGTATATTTAGTCTATTTAGTATGTTTAACTTCAAAACCCTGTGTCCAGGTTGGACATTGTAAATCATATTGAAAAAGTCTTATTTAAAAAGTGCAAAAGAAATCCAACTATTATTTTGGCAACGTAACGTCATTGCTTTTTTGCTTTTATCATTTAACCATATTCAATTTTTACTGAATCCAGTCCAACTTAACTGCTGCTAATATGTATTTATATATGCACAGTGTGAAATTAAAAAAGAAGTCGCAATTTTGTTGTTTTATGAGTGAACAAATAAATAAATAAGTGTATAGGGTATCTCATAGAAAAGCTCTTTAGGCGTGAGCTTTCATGCTTGTTTTTATTGTGCACAAAGGGAAATGACGTATGCACCTTGTGTTGATGGATTGTAGTATATTACTTTGGCCCCCAAGGAGCACGTTGCTGATAAGCCACTATCAAAGCACACGCCGCATGTACACACACGTATGTACAAACATGCGTATAAGTTAATAGTTGTTTTCATTTGGCACAACTTGTTATATGTACATACATAGTTTTGTGTGCGACGACAGCAGCTGCTTTTCTGAGTCGCCAGCTGATAGCAGAAATTCCCTATGTACAGGCATTGAACACACATACACACTTTTGAATGTAACATTGCTTTATTAGAAAAGCCCCATCGCTTAGAGATAACAGACAATACCTATAAATGTTTTGCGTGCTGACGTAACGCTAGAATCAGGCCACCACTTTTAAAGTGAAAAGTTAGTGCTGAAGTGTAGAATATTGTTTTGAAATTCGAAACAATTGATAGAGAATAAAAATACTGATTAGGGAGATGTTCGGCTTAAAATATATCCCAGCAAAACTACATATTGTGTTGATTAATATTATCTAAGCACTCTAGCTTCCTTTAGGTACCTTTTTTCTACATGGTATAACAAGCAGCAAGTCTTATAATATACATAAAAGTTATATAGTAGTTTCAGCCTGGATACAGGGTATATTACTGTCGTGCACTGTTTTCTAGTGAACAGTTACATGATTTGTGCTAGTAGTTCCGAGGGGCTCGTCTGTAAAAAAAACCCGTTAAGCCCTTTACATAAACAGAAAAGAGATAACATAAAATTAAAAAAAAGAACGGTTGCAAAAGCAAGTTCGCGCTTTCAAATGCTTATCAGCTACACAACTAAGGCTGTTTTTCGTGCCAAGGACTTACCCCCGCGGCCTCTTAAAAGTTAAATAAATATTTAGACTCCCCGCGCATATTTAAATCGTGCAATCAACCGGAAATACGCCGATTTCCGATCGTAAAGAATCATTTCAAGAAATTTTACCTAAAAGCAAATATATCTAATAACCATAGACATTGAACTTGAGCTACAAATATTATTGGAATGTAACTCCCTATATTATATATTTCGTTCATCATGTTGACTTAAAATCAATTGGACTGATTGTAATTACATGATGCATGACAACAATTCTATTCCAATAACACAATTTTTAACAATAACACACTTCAATTCGATAAGCAACGTTTTGAGTCATACACAGTTTGTTTAACTTTCAACAATGAAACTGATTTACAAAGATCTTGAACTTTGTAACGCTAATAGCTCATATTAATATGATAAGTGTGCTGTGGTTGTACATTTGGGAATCCTAAACACAATTATCCGTACTTAAAGTATAAGTATATTTAATTGCGTTGTTATACGTGAAAGTGTACTTTGAACCACTTTATAGGCCATTCATACAGCTGATCTTGATACATATTTACATGAGTAATACGGACAAGTTGATATATGCGAGTAAAATTATAGTTACTTATAAGATTATTATTAATTAATTAATTTATATGATAATATACATACACTACTTATAAGAACACGAATTCACATATCTATTCATGTGGATACTTTTGTCAGAATGTATGTTTGTACACTTGTGTAAAAAGACCTTATAGTCAATTGTCACAATGAAATGGGCTGATAGGATGATAGGCTGATAAGCCTTGCCACAGTGCTAAACCCAGCTGCGAATTGATTGTAAATAAAAACACTTCTTAAATGTGAATAAGTATGTTTGAATATATACATGTGTATTGAGATTGCTCTTTTTATTATTCCTAATCAAGTAGGAAACTCATTCATTTCGTCGAGTTGTTAAACTTGGGACAAATGAAATTGACGTCAATTGGAAATAATATTGAATACTACATAAGCTCATATACATATATGTATGTACATAATAATAATAACTAGCAGTAATATTTAATATTCAGAAAAATGGTTTGAATTATCACTTTGCCTAAAAACAGCGTAATAAAATATATTTTACTATTTTCTATAAAATAAAAAATTAAAACCGGAACAGGTCTGATAAAAACAGAATTAAATATTTTTAGGTTTTTCTTTACTTTTTTATATATTTGTTAATGTTGGAAAACCCTTTTTTATATGCCACGTCTGTTTTTATATTGTCTAAACTGTCTAGTGTTTCGAATGCATTTAAGAGTTCAGACCGATATCTCACCTAAGTCACAAAGTCACACACTTTTCTGAAATAAGCCATATTGCGACGTTCAAAGTGAATTGCAAGTAAACTGGGACCAGAACTGGTAAGATTTAAAAATACCTACTTTCATACGTATGTACATATGTAATGAATCTTGTCGGGCCGACGAACTTTCTACGGTGTCCCAGAAATTACCGCGCAGCAGCAACAGGTAAATTCACAGCTGCTTACATGCATTTGTATGTATGTCTTAATGTACGAGCATACTTAAAAATGGGCCCGCAAGAAATTGAAATAAGTCTTTGTATAACACAATTTATGTTTTGAAAAAAGAAAAACAATGACTAACATCTACATATTTCCCTCCTCACAATTAATGTAACATATCGCTAGAAAACAAAATTCAAGCGAGCCCCCAAGATAAACAAATCTGACCTTCACATATTTTTAGTTTGAATACACATACATACACATGAGTATGAATGTGTGCATGTAAAAACTGTGCGTGTAAATCTATTTTGGGGTTTCTTTACATACACGCACACATTTGTATACTGAAAGATTTTGATTGTTTTGGTTTCCATTTGCGTTGTATTTTCTGAGCGACAATTTTACGCAGCGACGAGCCCCCAAAAATGGGTGTGTACAGACAGCTGACAACATATGCATATGCATATGTATGTTGTATGTACTTACGTATGCACAAATGTGCGTATGTTTATTCAATGTATGAAAATATATCAAATGGTTTTAATAATTTCTATGGCAGATCATTCAAAAATTTTCTGTTACATTAAATAATACATATATTGCGCAATATATGTACGTAATTTAGAATAGAAATGGAAAACAAAAATATTTACAGGCTTACCTAGAGGCAAATCGCAAAGCAAGCAGCATGCAGCCAAGGAGCCAGCGGAGGCCCCTCCAATTTTTTCCAGAAGTAAGTGAGGGGCATATTTTTTAAAAGAGACAGCAACTCCGACGTGATAGATTCCCAGGAAGCCACAGCCAGCGAATGATAAATTCATTTTTAATTTCCACTCTTTTACGCCGTAATTGTATTCTGGATATATTTCTACCACTTTATTTGACTTTTTATTATTTGTATGCAAAGAGCACGAACCGTTACTTCCCACTGCTTTAATAACAATGAATGAGTGAATGAATATTTCGCGCTAGAGCTGGGATAAAATCGATTCCAGAATCGATCTAATCGATTCTTTTTTCGTTCAAACATCGATTCTCTTTTGGTAGAATCGATGTATCGTGAAGCACTCATCAGCTAAATTCCATCACAATGAATAAGGAGAGGAACAAAACGTGCGAATAAGGGTAATTTAATAAAAAATGGTGCTTTTAACTGATTAAGAAGATCTATATACGCCCTACGCTATCTGTGCATTCCAGCATGCTCCACCAAATCAGAACGAGTGTTTGGTAGGGCTGGATGCATTGTTACAGATAGACGCGCCGCTCTAAAACCAAAAACTGTAAACAAGCTTCTGTTTGCAAGCAAGAACGAATGGCTTTTGGATATGTAATCATTTCTTTTTTTTATGTTATGGAAACGTAATTTTTGTTTGCTTTTTATGTTATAAAAACAAATTCTTTTGTAATTTATGTTCTTAAACTTATAACTTTTCGTTAGTTATAATATTGAAACGTATTTTTAGGTTGCTTTTTACATGTTCAAGTATATGATCTCCATGAATTGATCTTTATAAATTAAAAAAAAAGAATGGTTTTTTTTTCGATTTAATCGATTTTTTGTTCTAAAAGATCGAAAAAAATCTATGTTCTGAGAATCGATTTTATCCCAGCTCTATTGCTCATGAAGGAGTGAAAAAAAGAAGAGCATGTTCATTTTTTTAGGTCATTCATTAACTCAGATTGCTGCGCCGATAACTATCGGTAGCAGTTGCTGGTCCCATTTTCTATTCTCTAATTCTAATAATTGCGGCGCGAATTTTAAATGTGAGTTATTTATTTGTTAATTCAATAATAATTCAAAAAGTACAACTACAATAACCAAAAAATTTTATAATATCTAAAATAATAAAGTTCATTTTAAAGAATGCTTGGTGCACGGTGAAGAAATTAAAAAATTAAGTAAGAAATTTAAAAAATAATATTCAAAAATATAACAAAAATTCCTGTGAAATATGCAAAACTCTAGCTTCAAAATTAAGCAAATCCCAAATTTAGCTCATCCGTGTGGATGCCATATTTTTTTTTGCGCCAAGCTTGGCCAAGGCTGCCACACAGTTACACGATCTTAATGCATTTTTTATTAGAGGTGGACAAACTTCCCGATGTTTCGATGTTTGCTGAACACTTAAATTTTTAGGAAACCGTTAAATCTCATAATATTTTGAGATTCTTGTTTTCTTTTTAAATTGATTTTAAAGGGTCGTAAATTTCAGGATTATTTAGTTTTTATTGTATATAAAAACAATCAACAGTGGCCTACCAAACACCGACGTTTCCGATGTTTTTTGACATCGATGTAAACATCCCGTAAATGTTGGATATTTATTTAAAAAAAATAAGGGTTAATAACATTAATTATGCGACACAGTTATTTAGTTTGGAATTAAAATTATTATTTTAATATTCTTAAAATTTTACTAATTGAATTATAATGAAATAAAAATCTTGTAGAAAAGATCTTTTTTTAATAATTAAATAACTTAAAGTTGCTCTTGAGCATATATTTTTTTATGTTGATAGTGTGCGAAAGAAGTTATGCACAGTGCTGCCCACTTTTGTTTTAAAAAAAAATGCTGGTTTTTACGGGAGGAACGAAAAGCTGATTTAAAAGAGCCATACAAAAAAGCTAGTTTTTCAATTCATCAATTCCTATATTTTCTGCCGAGAGGGGAAGAGTGAGCGCACAAAATCAGTTGCTCAGAAAGAAACTGAACAATTTGAGCAGCAGCAAATTCTATTTACGAGCTCTAGTTTATTCATTAGATGTAAATAATTTAATCAATGTTGTCCTGATTTTCATTATCATATAATTATCCATATAATTATCTTTTTTTTAATGTTTCCCACAAAATATCCAATTTTCTAAAAAGATAGGAGCACTGAAAAAAATACCGGCTTCTATCGTGTTTTACACATTATTATAGATCTATCGATAGTCGCGGCGAATTAAACAGAGGCGAAATAGGTAGCGGTGCGGCGAAGCTGAACAGTTTGTGCTGCGCTTGCAAAAAAAGTATATGTATAACTACAAATAAATTTTCACGAAAAAATGGAACTGGCAGAACAATTAAAAGCGAGCGGATGGTAAGTGCATCAATTGCTTCTGTAAATAAAAGTAACATTTAATAAATGGTTAGGCATCTAACGGAGGAGGGAATAAAGTCATTAACCAGCAGCATCGATGGCAACGTCGACCCACGAAAAATGATCGATGAAGCTTTAAACGTGAGTAGCAGTAGCCATTATTACGACGATTTATAGCTACATGTTTTCTTATTATTACAGCGAGACTTGCGCGATATTGGCGGCGGGGCATTGGCGACTAAGCGAGAGGATACCAGTGGGATGCTTGCTGGCCGCATTGTACTCCAGGTGCAAAGAGTGCGAAACATTGCTGCTCCAAAGAGCAATGAGGAGTCAAAGGCTGCGCCACGACTCCTGCAATTGGATTTGACTGATGGCCAGGCGTCGCTGCAAGCGCTTGAATTGAAGCCAGTGCCAGCCCTGAGTCTGAATGTCGCACCTGGCACGAAAATTTACTTTAAGGCCGAAAAACTTCAGCTAATGCATGGATTTCTGCTTCTGCGTCAAAATGACCTGCAGATACTCGGTGGTCGCGTTGAAGCACTTTATGAGAAGTGGGACTTTGCGCGGACAATGCTGAAATATGCACGCAGTGGAAGACCGCCAACTGGTTCGACTGCACCACCGCCTTGGGTTGCCTTTGGCAAGAGTATCGATGCCACCGATGACCGGAACTTCAAGAGTCTCGCAACGGCATCAGATAAGAACAAGCCCGCAAAGGAGAACGATGAGTTTAACATAATGCGAAATGAAGCTATTGCTGTAGCCAGCAAAGCAGGTGTAAAGAAAGTTTTCGGCGGTGGGGGTCAAAATCTTGTAGACCATAATATTAAAAAAATATTAGACAAGGGCTATAGCAAAGATGAAGCTCAGATTGCACTGCAGGCAACCCGTAATAATTTAGAGCGCGCGCTCTTTAATCTCAAGAGACGCAGAGATGCCGTCGGAGGTAATACCGAGCCCCAGGTACGTGGAGGACGAGGAGAAAGACCAAATAGAGAAGGAAAGCGTGGCGCTAGTCTTAAAGATGAAGCCGAAGCCGCAAAACCGGCTGCGAATGCCACACTTTTTGATTTTCTAACTACTAAATTACCCCCAACGAAGACAGCAGCTCCTGACGTTGCCGCAGATTTGTTAAAAACTTCAATATCAACTGCCGACAAAGCAATATTCAAACATAATGAAAATAACTACAAAGTGCCAACTGTACCAGAGAACAAACTTCACTCTATGGACGAACGCGCGCGATTTGAGAACAATGTATCCAGCAGCTTTGCTGCTAATCGTGGAGGCCCTCCTGCTCGCGTGCCTCGAGGCGGAGGACGCAATCGCCCACCTCGTGGAGACGGAAATATCCACAGCGAGCGAAGTGGAGCCGGGATAGGCGGAAGCATGCGCAAGCATGAAATCAATTCAAGGGCAACAGAACAAACACATGGCAAAAGCGCTGGCCGCAATGGCCAGGAGAATCATAATCATGTGGTCAGTAAAAGTGTCTCTGAAGGCAAATATGAACTGGAGAGTTCAGTTACCAAAGACCAAGGCAATAATCGACGCAGCAACGAGCGAATGAATAATCGCAATGGTAATTCACGAACCGAAAATGGAAATGCCAATAATAGACGACGCCAACAAGGAAGTGGAAGTGGATCAGGCAGTGGTAGTGCATTTGTTCCTGTTGCCAGATCCACAAACAATAATGATGAAGTCAATACTCGCTTAAACAAAGTTGTCGAAGAAACTGCAAATTTGAAGCTGAGCTCTTCTAAACGTGACCCAAGACGCGGAGGTAAGCAAGGTGGTGGACCTTCCAATCGCCCTCAATTTGAATCCCAAGGAACTTCACTACAATCAGAGAAGAAGTCAGCAGAAAAGCCTCTTCCACCACAGCGTCTGCCAATGGCAGATAACGTGCGACAACATTCGAATGCCAGCTACAGTCAATTGCCAAACGGGTATACGTATGATCCCAGTAAAATCATGGGCTTTCAAAGTAAGGAAACAAATGAATTTGCAATGAGTTTACTGAAGAGTCAGGGCTTGGCAGTTGCACCGTCCAATCGTTCGCCCGCCCAATCCCCTCCGGCTACCACGCAAAAAATCAATTCAATTCCTACCCAAGTGGGATCTGCTACCTTTGTGTTGCCAAGTCCGCAGTCTTCTCTAGTACCATCGCCGCCACAACAATTTGGGCAGGATGCTTGGATGTGGAAATCTGGTGATCTGTGTATGGCCAAGTATTGGGATGATGGCCGGGTAAGTGTTCGATATGCAATGGTATGATTAAATTACTATAATACTTTTCCTATGTTTCATATTAGTACTATGAAGCTGAAATAACAGCCGTTTCTGATAACACTTGTGTTGTGTTCTTTTTGGGATACGGAAACCACGAAGAAGTACTCAAATCGGATATTTTGCCCATCACCGACTCTCAAAATAGACCATTGACAAACATGCCACAGCATCACGCACGCCCATCACAGGCACGCTTCCGAGGTGATCGTCCGGGGCAGCAACAACAGGTGTATGTGCCGCCTCACAAACGGGAATATTAAATAGCTCGAATTCACACACACATATATGCCCATTGGAATTAAATTAAATGTATCTAATAAATAATTTGAAGGTTTTACTTTTACCATTGATCATTATAGATTTGGGTGCATGCATCAGAGATGCCACTCTTGACAAGCAAAGAAGCCGCTTTGAGTGGGAAGATCGAAACATACAAAATACCTTTAAAAAAAGCCAAATCGGAAATGGGGCTATCAGTCATGTCTACAGATCTCTAACAAACCAAAAGCAAATGTTAATTTTGTTGCAACATTTGTGGCTCACGAAAGCGTAAGTATTTGTAGGTTTGATTTATTTTTAAAATGAAGTATGTTAATATATATAATAATATATATATAATATATATAGATTAATAGGTGCTGATCATTTCTAAAATCTTGTGGAAAAAATAAACTAACATTACAAAGGATTCAAAGAGTAGTTGGGATCAAATCAAAACATATTTCAAACTAATTTACTGTTTGCTGAACATCAAAGAATAATTTACTGCTTTCTTTAACTAAAAATAATTTAATTTAACCTTTGCTTGCAGCTCATGTGAAGAAAAAAAGGATATTGTGCTGGTTCGAGAATCCAAGTTGGACCCTGTTTGCTTAAACATGCGATCATTTAAGCTTGGTACTGATGTGAACTAAAAGGCCTAGCGTAACCCCAAACTCCATATAAAACAAAAAACGCTGGCGTAATGTGAAGAAAAAGAACTTGAAATTTATCTCCGCTTGTCGGTCCTGAAGCATAGTACTCAAATTCAAAAAAAAAAGGCCTGGCGTAAGCCCAAACTACATATAAAAAAAACGCTGGCGTAAGGGGAAGAAGAAGAACTTGACATTTAAGCCTAGTACCGACGTGAGATAAAAGGGCTAGCGTAAGTCAAACTCCATATAAAAAAAACGCTAGCGTAAAGCGAAAAAGAAGAAGACGACATTTATCTACGCTTGTCGGTCCGGACGTAAAGAAAACTGAAACTAAAAACGGAGTTGCCAGATAAGAAACGGGCGATGGGCAGCACTGTTTGCAGGCCCAGCGAAACATTGAACTGTTTAGAGTTTCGCTAGGTATATAGGAGATAAAAGTCTGGCACAGAAGTCAAAACGATGAAGACTAATTGAAATTGGTCAGTAACGACGACAATATTGGTAGATTATATTTTAGAACGAATGCTTAAATGGTTTTTATAGACATAAATTCGATAATTTTGTATTTTTTCATTAATATAAAGGGAGGACCCACGTCAAAAGTTCAAAAGCGATAGGCTTGCGTGCCATCGCATATTTCTCCTCTATTAATATTAATACACATTTTTCATTGCCTATTCTCTCCTCGTTTTTGCAAATCAGTCCTACATGTTCATATATAAAATAAACCGCTGCTGACGCATAGAGTTACCATTCCATTTTATGTTATTTTTGTGTGTTGCGTTGACAACACTGTCTTTAAGCATAGTACTCAAACTCAAAAAAAGGCCTGGCGTAAGACCAAACTCCATATAAAAAAAATGCTGGCGTAAGGGGAAGAAGAAGAACTTGACATTTAGCTACGCTCGGGTGTCCTCAGACTCAAGAAAATAACAGAGCTGTTAAGTAAAGGAACGGAATGGGCAGCACTGTATGATACTGCTGACAGGCCCGGCGAAACATCGAACTGTTTAGAGTTTCGCTGGGTATATAGGAGATAAATGTCTGGCACACAAGTAAAAACGATGAAGAGTATTTGAATTTGTTCTATAACGACGACAATATTGGTAGATTATAAGCAAGAACGCAAGCTAAAATTGTGTTTATAGACATAAATTAGATAATTTTGTATTTTTTCATTAGTATAGAGGGAGTAAGCAGTTCAAAAGCGATGGGTGCACCCAATAAGCGCTGTGCTTATGTGCCATCTCATTTTTCTCCTCTATTAACTTTAATTTACATATTCGTTGCCTATTCTCTCCTCTTTTTATCCAAATTAGTTTTGCATGTTCATATTTAAAATCAACCGCTGTTAACGCCTAGAGTTACCACTCAACTTTTTGTTATTTTTCCGTGTTGCATTGGCAACACTGGGTCGACAGCAAAATATTGAGCACTACGCCGCGTAAAATTTATCTAGCTTGAGTACTAAGCTTAACGCTCGTCGACAGCGAAATATTGAGCATTTTCCGCCGCTAAAAATGTATCTCACGTCGGTACTTTAGCTACGCTCGGGTGTCCGCAGACTCAAGAAAATAACAGAGCTGTTAAGTAAAGGAATGGAATGGGCAGCACTGTTTGCACCCAACTTTAGAACTTTTTACGTGCATTCTCCATTTATATTAACGAAAACATATTAAAATTTTCTAATTTATGTCTATAAAAACAATTTAAGCTTTCGTTCTTGCTTATAATCTTTCAATATTGCAGTCGTTATTGAACAAATTTAAATACTCTTCATCGTTTTTACTTGTGAATTAGACATTTATCTCCTATATACCCAGCGAAACTCTAAACAGTTCGATGTTCCGCCAGGCCTGCAAACAGTGCTGCCCAGCCCCGTTCCTTATCTGGCAGCTCCGTTTTTTTCTAAGGTCTGCGGACACACAAGCGGAGCGAAATGTCAAGTTATTCTTCTTCACATTACGCCAGCATTTTTTATATGGAGTTTGGGCTTTCGCCTGGCTTTTTTTTGAGTTTGCGTACTATGCTTGATTTATTCTCAATGAATCGTGCGATAGCAGAAATGTTTTGCTTTGCTCTATCGATAGTTAGTAATCGATAGTTAATGAATTGATTCTCCCAAAGAGTAATGAGTAAAATACCGAAAATAAAAAGTTTGGTCACACTGCCTAACACACGTGTTTACGAACAAAATTTGAGCATAGTTCGTGGAAGATCTAAAATATTTTGAATTATTAAATATTATTGACAATTTAAAAATGGTTAAAGTAAAACTGGAACACACGGATGAAGCCGACACTTCGATTCAAGTCATCGAAAACGTTACTGTTAAGGAAGAGGAGACTTATGATGACAAACTGTTGTTTATTAACGCTATAGCTAAACCAATGGCTGGTAAGAAACTGGCCAAAAAATGCTATAAATTGGTAAAGAAGGCCATGAAACATAAAACCTATTTGCGGAATGGACTAAAGGATGTTCAAACTCGTTTACGCAAAGGTGAAACAGGGTAAGCGGAATTCACCTCGTGACTTTCATTCGAAATTAATGTTTGTTATACCTCCTGCAGCATTTGCATCTTTGCCGGGGATGTGACACCCGTAGACATTATGTGTCATCTGCCTGCTGTTTGCGAGGAAAAGGGCATTCCCTACACCTACACTCCAAGTCGTGCTGACCTCGGCGCTGCAATGGGCGTCAAGCGAGGCACAGTGGCCCTACTTGTCCGTCAAAATGAGGAATACAACGATCTGTATAATGAGGTCCGGGAAGAATTGGCAAAACTCAATGTTCCAGTTTGAGCTTCTGAAAATAGTTTAAATGTCTAATTAAGAACTTTGTTAGTTAAGTTACAGATTTTGAAAAAACATTTACATAAACATGTGTTTAAAGTATATTCTACTGTTCACATGAATAAACAGATGTATTTGTATCATATGATAATGAAGCCTTCTTATTTGGTGGATTTTTTACGTTTTGCTGTATAAAAGACGAATGAAATAAAATTGTGCACTGAATATAGAAGATTGCCGTTGCAAGGATTTTTCAGAGCCAACGAAAGCAATTGAATTAAATTAATTTTAGTCAATTAGATAATGAGTTAAAGTACGATCTTCATTATATTTCGTGGAATGAGTAGAAGAAATAAGTGAAGTAAAACCAAATAGAAAATACAGATTTTAAATATTTATCCCCAACCATTATGTATATGAAATGTATCTATCATGTGAAGATTAAAAAAAATGGCAAAGTAAAGAGGCACATTAGTTTTTGCTGTCCCTTGGGGATCTTTTTTTAATTTTTTTTGTATGGATTTTTATAAATTGGATTACACAGTTTTTATTATGTGTAGTTTGGATACTTTTCGTGTTTCAAATCAGTAGTCAAAGTTATTTGTGCTTAATTAAATGTGTTGTTAAGATAAACAGACATACATATAACTATTATTAAGATTTGTTACTGGTATTTAGTATTTAATATATATTTATTTTCTAGTGTTTTATTTTAATGTAAAAGACGATTAGATTACACAATTAATTACATACATATATGTATACATATATATGCATCCAAATAGCTAACCAAATTCATGTTTAGAGTTAGTAAACGAGATGAGAACAATATTTCAATCAATCCAAATGCTTCAGTTCATCATGCCCATGTTTAGAAAATTCCCGGAGCCAGCATTATCCATTATACTTAGCCAGTTCATATTTCCAATAAGCAGGATATAGAAAATTTCAATGCTGAAGTTGATTTGATTAATGCATGTGCATGTGCAATAAAAGTATCCCATATAGCCATTACATATATATTCAAAGTACAATTAAAAAGCAGTATTTGTATTTGTACGATATAAGTACGTAAATAAATTAAAGTTTTGAATTAAGATAATTAATAATGTATTTGAGTACATGATAATATTTCAGTTACTAATTTTTCGAATGGTCAACTGCTGTACAAAACTCAAGGTAAGGTACAATATATGTATGTATGTATGTATTTATAACTCAAGCGCATTTAGGCCAAACTGAACTTTTTCGTAGCATGTAATCTACGACCGATAGAATGATTATTAAATACAAACTTTTTTGAATTATCTTAAAACTAGCTAATTGATTTCTTTTTTTTTTCTTCTTTCGTTTTTGTATGTTTTTTTTTTGTTTATATAAGTTATTTTAGTTTCAAGGGCCTAATTAATAAGGGCTGGATGCTCAGAGCGACCCTGCTACATGCGGCATGACAGCGCCTGGGGCGTGCTTGGGGCGGAACGACCTGCTGCAGCTTTCGTAACTACTAAACGTATGCATATAATATATAATAATTAAGACTACATATTTAAATTAATGCAATTAAAAAAAGCAAAGGGGGAGAGCTAAAGTTAACAAGCAATTCATTTTCTGTTTTTGGGTTTTTTCTAATTTTCCATTTTTTTTTTGTTTTTCGTTTTCGTTTTTTCCTCTTGTTTTTGAAGATTTTTTTTTAAGACTGTACAGTCTTATTTTAAGAGCGTGCCACATGCAGCAGGCGGGAGATTTCGCCGACGCAGACAACATATCTGGCCACATAAGTGTGTTCACTGAAAGTAGTTGTAGAAGCCAGTAGTTGCTTGTCCCAATTCGCGTATGGCTGCAAATGGATCCTTTTCTAACATGTCATTGGTTGGCTGAGATGATTTTGATGCGTGCATAGGCCGCGTTGGATTCATTGTGGGTTGCTGTTGTGGGTGCTGTTGTTGGTGCTGATGCGTTGCGGCTGCTTGCGGTCCCTGGCTGAGCACGGCTGCATATGTCGTTGCTGAAGCCTGCTGATGATTGACCGTGTCAGATGCGGCTTGTACAGTCTGTTGCGGAACTGCAAACAAATCCAGCTCATGTCCCCCCTTCAACGTGTTGTAGTTGTTATAGAGTAGGCCATGTCCGTGGTCGGTCTTGTTGGAGTGGTCAGCAACCACATTGTTAGCTTGAAACAAAGCCTCAATAAGATTGGTGCCCGTGTCCAATCCGGCAAATAAACCAGGCATATTGTTGTAGCTATTACCTCCATTGCCGGTCATCGCCTGGCGGCGATAGAGAGGCACTGAACTTCCATTATTATGAAGACCGTTACTGTTGTGACCACCATTGTTGTGGTTATTGAAGTTGGTGTACTTGTCGTTGAGCAAGGCGTTGCCGACTAGCATAAACAGAAGAATGTGTTAATAAGAGTGTTTCATTTGTGTACATACGATAACTCACCATTGCTCATAAAGTTGGGAACGCCGGCACTGTTGCTATTGGAGGTCGGATGGACAACTGGTCCCGGTGCCGGTCCAGTCATGTGGTTCGCATACAGATTCTGTGGCTGCGGTGGCCCCTGACTGGGAGCATGTTTTGTCAAAGGCAAGGGATTTTGTTGTGCCTGTTGGCCCTGCATCATTGCAAAGAGTCGGCTCTGTTGTTGTTGTTGTTGCTGCTGATGTTGCTGGTGCTGTTGGTGTTGCTGCTGCTGTTGTTGTTGCTGCTGTTGCTGATGTTGCAACTCACCGCCATTCATCATGCCATTAGACAGCGGAATACTTGCAGTACCCGGCGTAGCTGCCGTTACGCCAACCATTCCAAGAACATCCCGCAGAATGGGCTGGGCAATGTCATTGGCACCATTCATAATCGAATTAAACACAAGATCAATTTGCTGATTAAAGTTGTCCAACGGAGGCGACGATTCTACTGGCTGTTGGTTCTGAGTCTGCGCCGGAGTTGAGTACATCATCGGATATTGAGGCCTTTGAGGCTGTGGCCCCATAACAGCATGTGGATTTGACAATATCTGTGGCCCCGGAGCCGTTGGTGGCTGTGGCTTGTGACCCTGTCCTGGATGCTGCTGTTGCTGCTGTTGGTGACCCTGTTGCTGCAACGTCGTCATCACCTGTCGGAGCATATCACCGAACTTGTTTGCCGCCTCTTGGCCAACAGACTCGAGCAATTTAAGATACCACTTATACTGCTCCTCCTTCGAATTGAATGCCATCTCGTAGATGCTCACATTTGGGGGCAGAAGTTCATGCGCTGCTGGAAAGCGCAGAGCACTAGGAGACGGCTGTTTTCCAGCTGAATACATGTAGGGCGCGGGTGGGGGCTGCTGAGGCGGTGCCGACACCTTATCGTAGTTATTGTAACCAGCTCCAACTCCAACCCCATTATGCCGTAGATAAGGTGGTGGTGGTCCATTCTCCATTGGACTCATTGGACCATTTGGCACGCTACTTCCACGCTGAATGGGAATAGGTGGCTGACCATATAGGTGATGTTGAGGAGGCGGGGGCTGCTGAGGAGGTGGTACCTGGCCGTGGTTGTAGAGCGTCTTCTTAGCTAGATAGCCCAATTCACTGGGATTGCGTAGTAGCTGGGCGGCAGCCGTTGCGTTGCCTGCAGCTGGTGGCACACTGCCTCCTCGAAGAGTCTGTTCAGAAATTGGAGGTGATTGAATATTAAAGTTAGCCCACTATTAAATATGCCTAGCTTAATACTATAGCTATTACTCTTTAATCTTATATATTCCATCACATTCTGTTTACTAAAAACTGGCATATCTTTTTCCTTGAATTTCCTTCAAGTTGATTTAAAAAAGGTCTAATCAATCTTTAAAGATAGAAACTGATTGTTAAGAACCCGAAGAACTATGAGATTCATACAAAGATGAAGAACAATCTAAGAACCAAGTTGGTTGACATATATTAAGTTTTGATCGAGAAATTCATTGGGTGATTTATATACAATGCATGACGAAGCAACATTGGTGCTACAACGTTAAAAGTAGGTACTGGGTCTTTTCGAGTTGGGTTATCTTGCGAGTAGGCTCTTCTACCACTTATACTTACTGGTGGTGGTAGTGGTCCTGGCCCACGGCCTGGAGCACCTGACTGTTGTGGTGGCGGTTGTTTGTTTGGCGGTAAGACGCTCCAAGGATTTGTCTGTGGCGGTGGACCCCAAAGACTCGCATTAGGATTCTGCTGCTGTTGCTGAGCCTGTTGTGGAGCAACGGGAGGTCGCCAATGTTGCATTGCTGCATATTGACCGTAAGGTGGCGGCGGTGGTCCTGCTCCCGGTTGAGACTGACGCAGATGGGGTGGTCCTGGCGGCGGACCATTTGGCGGGGGGCCACGCATTCCCATGTGGCCACGCAGATGAGGGCCAGGTCCCGGCCCTGGTCCTGGGGACGGTCCGTTGGGGGTTTTACCGCCGGCTGCTACTGCGGCCATCATTGCTGCCATGTGGGTGGAGTACATATGTGACAGTTGCTGATTGGCAGCCATTGCAGCGGCCATCTGATTCATCTGATGCGCTGCAGCCGGGCCGGGACCAATGGTTGCCGAAGCCGCATAGTGATTTGGCTGGCTTCCAGGCGGTGCATGTGCTGGTGCGTTTAGGTACAGGGCCGCCTGTTCACGCAAGTACGCCTCTGGTTGGAGGGCGCGTGGAACGAACTCTGGGGCAAGGGGATTGAGCACATAGCCACGCTTCATCTCGACGCCATCCAGTTGGGATCGCAGGTTCGACCAAGTTAGCCCAAAGAGTGACTTGTGCTCATCACATATTTCAATGAAACGCTCCCAGACCTTACGACACCGTCCTATGGAACATAGGGCTACCGGATCGCCAACGACAGCCACCAGAGATTGTGCACGCGTTATCGCTGTATTCAGTAGCTTGGAGTTGCTCAAGAAACCATAGTCGGTATCCGCATCACCAATGCTGGCTGGTGCAACGGTGCCACCTCCAGCTCCCTGTCCGCCGCTCTGGGGCAAGCACGTACGTCTGGTGCGCACTGTAGACAGGAACACAGCACGGAACTGCTTGCCCTGCACATTCAGCACACGCTCAACGGAGATGCCTCCCATGCGTCGTTTACGAAGCTCGGACCGAATGCGAAACACCTGATCCGCATAGGGCGTCATAATTCCTATGCTCGTGTCGTTTAACTTGCCCCAGGCACTAGGCCACCGTTTACGCAGCTCTGAGACGCGCTCCACTACCTCGTAGACTTCAGCGTTATTGTAGAATGCCGTCGAGTTCTTGTCCTGAACATCCTCGCCTCGCGTCGTGAAAAATGTGAGTGGATAGAAGCGTTCGTGGCGCGGCTGCTTGCCAGATGCCACTAGCTTCTGCTCGTAGAAGAGCTCCGAGGTGAATCGAATGATGGCTTCGTGAGCACGGTAGTTTTCGCACAAGAGAATCTTGCATGGAAAATTTGATGGATAGTGGTCGTATAATCGCTCTAGCAGCGATATATGCAACTTGCGCTCCTTGGCAAAGGCGGAGAACAGCTCGGGGCTCATCTGCATATGATCACCAGCCAGCACAATGCGCGTCGAATCGTTGGCCAAAGCAAGTGGCATAATCGCCTCGCATTCCATCGCCTGAGCAGCTTCATCCAAGAATATGTGTGTGAAGAGGCCTTTGGGTAGTCCAAGAGTGGCCAGCTCCATGCTGATGCTTAGTGTAACCACTATAATGCGATGACGCATGATGTCCTCAATGCTGGGCCGACGAAAGTTGCCTACGCCATCGGTGATGCAATATTTTTGCACCACACTATTGACGGTGGCGGACCAACGCTTGTGGTAGTAGACACGCAGCGGAGTTGCTTCCTCGAGGCCCTCCTCGATCCACGGATGCAGGTACTCCTTAATGTAGAGGTCTGCCGCCGAATTGGAATGCGTGCAGATGAGTATCTTGGCTTCTGGCTGTGCTAGAAGCTGTTTTATTGCTTGCGCAAGAGTATATGTTTTGCCCGTGCCAAATGGTCCGATTAGTAAGATCGGTGGCAATTTAATATTTAGAGCTGTAGTTATGGCGTTGACAGCCTCTCGCTGCTTCGCATTCAACTTGGGCTCGCATGCATCAGCCCATTGTTTCTTGGGTGTCCATGGTATGGATGGTTCCAGTTCGGTGGCCGGAAATATCAATCGGAAATCGGTTATCTTATCCACGGCATTGTGCCACTCGCAGTAGGGCATGCGATTCAACTGGAACTGTATGTCTACGTCCAGGTCGGTGTCCGCTTGCAGGCCCATTGCTTCTACGCATTTGGACGACAGCTTAAGATATATAACATTTTTTCCCTTATCCTCAATAAGGGCCTCATAAACTGCGCGCTGTTCGGATTTTTCCGATTTCTCCGACTTGTCTGTCTTGCTTGAAGTCTCCTCCGGTGCTGAGATGTACACGCTGCTGCAGTTGGAAAGAATAAGCCGTCCCGGCGATGTATCTTCTGAAATGTCCTTTCCCAAGCGCATCAGTGCGAACAACTCACCCGCCAAGGAGTACTTGGCCGTACTAGTGGCCATCCCTGCAGGTGTTAATATATAGTTAGATGCCACTGTCAGCTTGGTACGCACGTTGTAGCGCGCAATTTGCTCGTATCGAGCTATCTCCTCCACGTAAAGCAGCTCGTGGATGCGCGAACGATAGTTGTTTTGCGTCAGTCGCTTCTCCACAATTGTGGATTGTGTTAGCGTAAATGTGGCCGCCCGAGGACACGGATATCGCTCCAAGAGCTCGCGCTCGTGCTGCAAATCACTAAGATAGGCTTCCGTCTTCAAGTGCGTACCGATTGTAGTCTCAAAACGTGTCAATTGTGTATTGGAGACATCCCATCGTGTCGCCGAACTGTTGATAATGTCACGTTTGATTTCCTCAATCTTTTCCGCATCGCTGACGGGCAGCACATCAACGCACAGATGACGCACCAGCAGAGGCTCCTGGCCAACGTCAAAGCATATGGATTGCCGGAACGTACCGTAAATCTCTGTATGAAATTCAATAGTGATCACGTGTGTAAGAACATTTTTTGCAGATGCAGCCGTGTCTTGCTCCTCATCGGAGGCTTCAGGCAATGTAACAACGCTACCGGCGACCCACTCTTGATCAGACTTTAGTTCTACATTAGCGTCCGCCTCTGACGACGTTGTTGCATTCCCCAGCTTAATAGACTTTATTGCAAAATGATTGCGATGTGCATCCTGCAGAAGAGCGACGGCCTTAAGTGGTCGAGATGTTTCCAGCTGGAAAAGCCACTCGCGCTTCGAAGTCTTTGAGCTAATGCTGGTAACCAATTGCTGTTCACAGTTAGCCTCTACATCAGCCACTCTCTCACACATGACACGCTCCGGAGCAGTTGCCTGGATCCATCGCTCCAGTACCTGTTCAGTGTACGACTTGCCATACAATTCCTTTTCGCAGGCCTTCTGTACACGCATTCGTCGGTACTCAAAGCGTTCCTTCCACTCGTTCAGCTCGTCCAGACCGTGAGCCTCCACACATTGTGCCCCATAGTGACAGGTGTGCGCTTCCACAAATGTCTCGCAGACGCTGTAAGTGTCCAGGGTATAGCCCCGAGGTGGAGGACGCCACTTCCAGTCACGACCTTTTTAAAATAAAAATATAACACAAGTCGATTAATAGCAAATACAATATCAATATCAATTCGTACCCTCGTCACTCATTATCACTTTCTGGTGGCTTTCAGTCTGGCAATGCTGCCTTAACTCATTGCGTGTTTGGAAATTGATGGCACAGTAACTGCATGTTGTTGTTGTCGAGTGTGCCGCTTGATCCGCATCTTGTCCAAGATCCACTCCTGGATGCTTGACGCCGGTTAGCTTAATGGCCGACAGTAGCTCATTGTTCTTGGCGCACATGCTGGAGGTGGACATGGTGCTGCTGCTTCCAGTGCTACTGCTACTGCTACTAAAGCTCCCACTACCATTCTGTTGTAGTTGGTGCTGCTGCTGTTGTTGTTGCTCCCGTTTCTTTAAGCCCTTGTTGCTCAACAGCTTGCTATACTTGTCGAGGGGCAGATTATTTGTTGCCCAGTGATCAAGCTTAGTGTCCAGTATGGCCATCTCATCCTCTAGGCGCGCGTGCGGAATTTTCTGTGTCTGCGACTGAGCCTTATTGTTTCCATTCATAATCATCTGTATTATGGACTTGTACCGCTCCAGCGTTTTCGATATGTCCGAAAAAATCTGTTGCCCACTGAGCTCATTAATCCACTTGCTCAGAAAATGCTCCGCGTCCTACATATATACATATATATTCGATATATGGTTGAAAGACAGATAACGCCGTCAACTTACCGAATATTTGTGAAGCTTAAAAAGGGCATGCACCAGCCAACGGCGCGCCCGAGATACGCTGGCCAAGCATTCAGTCTGCTCGGCCAGCAGAGTAAGCACTTTGTACGCATCTGCTAGACAGCTCTCGTATCTGCCGAGTTCCAGCAGACACTCGCAGCGGCCCAGCAGGCACGCGATCTGCTGATCCTTTTGTGCTCGCGTTGTTCCATTTGGCTGCGTCTGTAGTTGCGGAGTCGAACTCGTAGCGAGTATCTGATCGTAGAGCGCCACAGCACGTGCCCAGCTCCGCCGTCGCACCATGTCGTGGGCCTGCATCTCCTTTTCGGCAGCCATTGAAGGCAGCCTGCTGTCGTAAATGTTTTGGGCTGGTAATGATTAGGCTCCTTGTGTGTTTTAAGTGCTCGTCTATTTTAAAAGAATTCTCAGTGTATGTTATTAAGTTGGTTACTTCCTTAAGTTAACAATTTACAGATACAGAAGGGTTACTCTTTTCTGCAAAGACAAAGAACGGAAGCACGACTCAATAAAATTTAATTTTTTATTTAATATTGCTTAATGAAAATACATTTAGAATTGGTTATTTTATAACAAAATTATTGGAGCACCATAAAGCCTTCAAAATAGAAAACAGAAATATTTCCGAAAAGCTTGTTGTCTGCTAAATTACTTTTATATCTTGTACAAACCAATTCTTATTGCCCATCTGTAAATTGAACAATAGGTGTAAGTTTTGTTTGCTCCTAGAAGAGATTGCACAGCCCAGGGTATCAACAAACTCTAATAAATCCTTATCTCCGAATATTGTTATGTATGTATTCAGTGTTTACACGTAATTTACACTTAAAAATGTTGTCTGAAAATACCCAAATGCAATTTAAGAAATATTTATTATTTTACAACGAGAAGAACTCGATAATAAAATATATTTAGTGCGTTTATATGAGAATTCAAATTTACTTGAATCAATATCTATTGATGAAATATCTGTTTGTTTTGTTTGTTTTTCACTGTTTTATTTATATGCGGCTGACTTTGCTGCAGATTATTTACACTAAATTCGCACAGTCTACTTTCTATTGAATTAAACACACACATGCTTGTCTTTTGAGGCCGTTGGTGTTGAATTCTTGTTCTTATTAAATTTTATATATTTTTATTATTGAGTGTTTAATTTATTTGTAAGGCTATGCTTGAGCTACTTTCACAGCCTGCACCGAACGCGTATACTCGTATCACTTGTGCCACAATAGCGAATTGATTATATTATTTGTTATTTAATTTAAAATTTTGTTTTTTGCACAATACATCGAGTTTTCTTCAAAATTTTCGCTTCCAAGTTCTGCAACAGCAAACTGTGCTCAACACAAAACGGAATGTCAAATTAGCAGCCAGTGCTTTTTGATACGGCCATACGCAATGATGTTGCCATATAAATTTACATGGACTTATACATACATGTGCATACATACTCAAATAAGCATATGTAAATCAATTCCGCTTACTATATAAATTTGTGCAATTGCACATACAAGCACATGATTTGTTCTCTTTAACAATGCACTTAAGATATTCCTGCAACGAGCAAACTGAATATCTATAATAGCCGAAAAACTCAAAGGCGCAGCAGCTGTCATTTGCCAACCAGAGGTTGAGTTGTGTACCCATTCGCCGTATATATATAATTGCAAAAACACATTTCAGTTACCTTTGCACTAATTCTTAATGATGCTACACTAATGGCTAATTTAATTTTACATGGTTAAGCACAGATATGATAGAAAATGCATATCTCACGTCGAAAAATGTTAAAAATAAGCTATGTATGTACTAGTGTTGGTTCGTTCATCACTCAGTTCACACAAAATTTACTCAACACTCAAAATGTGGAGGTCGGGCGATTGTTAGTTGATAGATTACGATAGTCGAACTTTAGAAATCTCAATTAAGAAAATTGTCCGGTACCGGACATGTTAACCGAATTTAACCGTTTTATATTAAGTACCGGAGCCGAAAAATAATTGTATATTAAAATATTCAAGTAACATATCTCTTTATATACTTTTTTTAATTATTTTAAACTTTTTAATTGTTTTACCGGGACGGCCTCCAGAAAAATTTGTTTTTATTACGCAAACATGAGTTTTTTTTAATTTTACTTAAATTTTATCAAACTATTTATTTTCCATAGGCTTTAATTTTGATTGTAATTAAGCAAATCAAACAACTGAAAATAATCGGATTTTATTTATTTCCCTTATCATCTTAACACAATTGTTACGAACAAATTAAAACATCTTCCCCTACTAGGCTCTATTGGGATTTAACTCAAATTTTCGATATTAATAATAAACATTTGTTGGGAATGTGTAAGTATTGCGTGCGGAGTATTTGTTTAGGAGAGCATATGGAAACAAAACATTTTCAACTGATGGTTTGAAATAATAATTCGGTTAGGAACAATAAAAAAGTTTTATATTGTTAACGTTTAATCGGAAATAAAGTTTATTTAATTAACCTTAACATAGCTCTAAAAAACAAAGTATGTTTGTTCCTGGAAAGATTTTGGATTTCAGAATTTTCATTTTCTCACTAATTTTGAACTTAATTTCGAATTTTTGTTTTCCAAAGAATATTTTCAAAAAAAATTAGATTAAAATCGAACCAAGATAGTGTGCCGTCATCTAGTGCGACATCAGCAATTGATTGCTTATTATAAATGGCAAACAGACTAATATAATAATAATAGTACTACAGAAACTTAAATGTAATCTTATCAAGTGACCTAAGGCGCAATATAGCTTATGAGCGACTGAATAGGCTCACTCGTTCGTTTTAATGACCCGTTCATTTGAACTTATTCTGGAAGAAAACCAAACTCTACGCAGGAGTACCACAACCAATTTCAAAATAGTAATGGTGCGGTATTGTTCTTAACCTAAGTTTTTTTGCAATTAAAAAAATATCAATTTTGATATTCAACTTTCTCTTGACTGGCTCAAGTTACAAATGTAAATAGATGAAAGTTTTCCATTACGGTCCAAGGAATTAATTCTCTTAAATAATTTAATAGTTCATCTGACGAGCACCTTACAGCTGGCAGCGACAGACAAGCAATATGCCACCTAAGAAGCATGATGAGCCCGAAAGGAAGCCGCTGATTGGACGTATTGGCACCAACCTGCGCATTGGCATCGTAGGCGTACCCAATGTGGGCAAGTCAACGTTTTTCAACGTGCTCACCCAGAGCGCGGCGCCGGCTGAGAATTTCCCCTTCTGCACCATTAAGCCCAATGAGAGTCGCGTGCCCGTGCCTGATCAGCGCTTTGACTACCTCGTGGAGTACCACAAGCCTGCCAGTGTTGTGCCCGCTTATCTCAATGTGGTAGACATCGCCGGTTTGGTCAAAGGCGCCGCAGAGGGACAGGGCTTGGGAAATGACTTTCTTTCGCACATTAGTGCTTGTGATAGCATTTTCCATTTGTGTCGAGCTTTCGAGGATCCAGATGTAACGCATGTGGAGGGCGAGGTCGATCCTGTACGAGATTTGGAAATTATTGCGGAGGAGCTACGCCTCAAGGACGAAGAGAAGCTGCTGCAGAACCTCGACAAGCTGGAAAAAGTTGTAGCGCGTGGCGGTGACAAGAAGCTAAAGCCAGAATACGACTCCATGCTGAAAATCAAGGAAATATTGGTGGATCAGAAGCGTCACTTGCGCTTTGAGGACTGGAATGCGCATGACATCGAGACGTTAAACAAGTATTTGTTTTTGACATCGAAACCAGCTATTTACTTGGTGAATCTGTCGGACAAAGATTTTATACGCAAGAAGAATAAGTGGCTGCCCAAGATTAAGGAGTGGATTGACAAACATGACCCAGGTGCACTGCTCATACCGTTCTCAGGCGCATTTGAGCAGCAACTAACAGAGAAGGACGATTTGGAGCGTAAGGCCTACGAGGATGAGACAAAATGCAAGAGCCAGCTGGAGAAGATTATTGTTACGGGCTATAAGGCTCTGCAGTTGGAATACTTTTTCACTGCAGGTCCCGATGAGGTCAAGGCATGGACAGTACAAAAGGGAACAAAGGCGCCCCAAGCTGCTGGACGGATTCACACCGATTTTGAGAAGGGTTTCATAATGGCCGAGGTGATGCATTTTGAAGATTTCAAAGCCGAAGGCAGCGAGGTAGCCGCAAAGGCTGCTGGCAAATACCGTCAGCAAGGGCGTAATTACACTGTGGAGGATGGCGATATCATATTTTTCAAGTTTAATGCCGGTGCCGGTCTGAAGGATGCCAAAAAGAAATGATGTCACCATTTCGCATTCATCATTCTGTGCATTATCTTGTACATGAATTTAATTTTGTACTCGCAACTGTTTCGCTTCGCTTGATATGCTCTTCAAAAAACAAAAAGAAAATAAACTTTAAAAACATTTAACGAAAAAGGAAAGCCTACGACTTCATGCAAAGCTCTGATTATGACACTAACTTTACAATCGACTCAATTTTTCTATGTCACCCTTTACAATGTCGGCTTATTTGGATAAATGTGGTGCTCTAGCTTCCAACTCGCACCCAGTTTAAGTTTGTCCAATGATTCTGCAGAGATGTCAACTTAGTGGTTTACAAAGAAAACATAGATTGTTATCAATATAAGAGTCTTTTGAATATGAGCATTTTCAGGAAAAGTCTATTAAATGTTGCTGATCATAACAATTTACATTTGAATTAATTTAACCTAAGCAGCACGACTTAATGTTTCAGTAAATTTCTCTTGCTTAAGATGATGTTGATGCCATATAGATATACATATATAGCAACAGCATATATCATTGAATACATATTTCCACATATACATATTACTTCAAATTAAAAATAAAACAAGTGCATATATTTCAGCATGAAAACTATCAATAGACAGAAAGAAATGTAGAATTTTATAGATGTTAGTCGAAAACTACAACAAATCTATTTATATCTAAAACCAAAAGGATCAGCAGCACTGAACAAATCAGTATATAATATTTATTATATACGACTTCCATAGTCTTTCTGCGTTTATCACACGTTCAGAGCATTTACCAATTATATTTTCTGCTTTTTTATTTGGGTCTGATAACATTCATCTGCATACTCGCATTAATTATTGTGCTTCTGATCCATTGTAAACGGGGGAGTTTGAGACGAACTCTGATGCTGCACATTTTTATGGACAACATGAGGATGTTTCATGTTTATATGGCCGTCGTGAAATATACAGATGAACAATATACTATATACAGAGTTTTCGCCCCAGACATTTGAAAAACTCTAATCGTTTTTCTGATCCTTTCATTCGCATATTTCAGTAACCTTTGCACGAACTATTAATTGTGAAGAATTTAAATAATAATCCAATTTAGTTAAGTTTTCTGAAGTGCATTTTTTTTCATCCCATTCGCTTTGTGGCTATTGGGAAAGCTTTCCATGTTCATATGCACCTAAAGTAGAACCTAAATATCAATTTTGCAATTCTCTGAAGAGATCATTGTACAAATGCAGCCTGACAATTAGTTCGTTTGGTTTATTTATCAGAAAATGTTAAAAATATAGACACTTATTGATCAAGGGTTGATTTTCATTTCAATTAAGACAGCCATATTGAACATACATAGAGACAAAAATACAATTCAAGAAAACTACATATTTAGGAGTCGTTTCGCACATTTGAAGACATGGTGACAAAAATACATATAATAAAACTATTTAAAGATTTTCTTCGCAAATTTGATGACATCCAGAGCAAGCATCAACTCCTTGGCCCCTCGGACCCCTAGCGCTTCCAGATCTTCCAGAGTCATCTGGATGAGTACTTGAATGTCGATTTCCTGACGTGTAAACAACTCGGTCAAGTGCCCATTCCCTGTGCGGCTCAACAGCTTACGCACACGGGGACTAAGCGAAGGCTGCTCCACCGGGGAGCTGCGCTTAAACTGCCGTGTCTCTTGTTTTATTATTGTCGGAGGCTTAGGGGCGGTGGTACTAGTATTATTTATACCAGTACTCTGGGCGTTTGGAGAAAAAATCGATCGAAGTCGCAAGAAATCCTCTGAAACGTTCCTTGATTTTGGAATCTGGTATTTTGACAAACGAGGTCTCTCTGATCCACCTAAGTAGTTGGGCTTAAGCTCCCGACAGCCATCGAACTTTCGCGATTTTCGCTCGAATGGCGCGGACGGAGTCGTAGCCGCATTATCAAAGTTAAAGTACTGAGTTGCAATTGGAGTCAGTGGCGTTAGCGGAGATTTAGGATCTGTGAAATAGTCACTTAATGCAGTGGAAGTAAAAAACTAGGTTTTCATTTTTTAATTTACCTCTCCAGACACGATTATAGCGATCCATTTTGCCTTTAACCTTTTTTTCTTAAGCACAAAAAAGTTAACCTGTAAACTCGTCAGAGAACTGTAAAAGAATGGCACATGTGTGTCTTTACATAAATATGTAAGTATATACATATGTACGATTGAACGGTTTAGTGAGCTTAACTGACATCCCTGTTTACTATCGCTTAACCCATTTTCTGCCGCAAAAGTTTTGATTTTCAGAGCGTTTTGTTGTGTGAACCAATGTATTCAATTCCAAATAGAAAATTAAGAAAATTTGAAAATAATGAAAATGTTTTAATTTAAATTTGAAAAAAATTTTAAATTTAAAAAATGTGAATTTAAATTTAATTTGTAACCTCATATTCGATTTTAGAAGGTCCCAACTAGCCTAGAAAAGTGGTTTTTAACGAAAAACTCACTACTTTTTGTAGCGCGGCAGAAAATGAGTTAAACCAGTGTCAGGCAGCGTCGTATGCCCGGGGCATCGTGAACCGGGCATAGGATTTCGTTCTAAGGCAGCGCTGCCCGCACACGTGCAGTATAAACGCGATGTTATGGGGCTGTTACACTGCAATCATTAATGAGGCATATGTTATGACGCCGTCTGACACTGTCTTAAACTGTAAAGTTTAAACGGTACCCTTTACAGCGTATTATACCTATTTTTATACCCTGAGGGTATATTAAGTTTGTTCAAAAGTATGTAACAGGGAGAAGGAAGCATCTCCGACCCCATAAGGTATATATATTCTTGATCAGCATCAACAGCCGAGTCGATATAGCCATGTCCGTCTGTCCGTCTGTCTGTCGGTCCGTGTAAACGAAAGGATCTCAGAGATGGTAAGAGCTAGGTCCACCAAATTTGGAATGAAGACTACCTATAATGTCAGGCAGAACAAGTTTATGTTAAAATTTTGCCACGCCCACTGTGGGGGGCGTAATTCATCAAAAACTTTCATCACCTTTAATCTAGGGTTTTAAGTTAAAATTTTAAATTTTTTTTACACCAACGGGTGTAGGATCATGTCCTGAGACTAATTACCAACTTTCAACATGATTGGGCCATAAATAGTGAAGATAATAAGCTTTAAAGATTGGCAGAATGGACATCGAGAATGATAATCGAATTTGCCAGCATCAGTCTAAGAGGTGGAGTAGTCCAAGTGATAGGTGCTAGGCACGCGAAACGGGAGATCGGGGTTCGAACCCCCCCGGTCTGGTCGATGCGAATGATTTTTAATTTTTTAATATTTTTCGTTTGTTTGAATTGTCAGTTTAATGGTAGAGACACGCGCGGGGCGTGGGTTCAATTCCTGAATAGGTCAACGAATTTTTTTCGTTTTTTAAAATATTTTTACTTTTAATAAATTTTTAAAATTTAAAGATAATGTATAAATTGCCGTGGCCTTGGCTCAGGGTATATTACTGTCGAGTACACTCGACTGATCCACTTGTTTTATTTGTTAAGAATAATTAAAAATTTTTTCCAAAGGTCCCAACGGCCCAATCCGAGTAAATTATTTAAAAATTTTGTCCCTTTCTAGCTCTTACCTCACGAACCAGGTTAGTTTCCAAAGACTTTGTTACTTAAAACTGCACTTTGCGTCCGGTAAATAACTCGATCTGTCCGGGCAGTCGTGGAAAGTTTTCCATTTTTATTGTGTAGTATATATTCTTAATCGCCCCTCGGATCCTTTGCAATGCTTTCGTCACTAGCGCGGATCACCGGATTTTCTAAACAAAGCTTGATTTTCGTCTGATCGTTCCTATGGCAGCTGCATATGATATAGAGAACAGATCCAAATTTAGAAAAAAACTTGATCTGAGTCTGGTATATAGGAACCTGTATACCAAATTTGAAGTCTCTAGCTATTATAGTCTCTAGGATCGACGCGTTCAAACAGATAGACGGACAGACAGACAATCGTGATGAAAGTTGGTGATTAGCTTCTAGGCATGATATAAAAAATTTAGCACTCAAAAAAAAATGTCCGCGCAGGGTATAAGAGTGAAGATGATGTCAGATTTTTTAAAATAACGCCCCCACAGTGGGCGTGCAAAATTTTTAACATAAACATAAGCTCTTACCCTGTATGAGATCTGATCGTTCATACGGACTGACTGAAATGGCTCGAAATAAATCTTTGAGTCCTATTTTTAATAATTTTTTTTTAATACAAAAAATGAAATATTTAATTCAAACTTTTTATTACCTTAAGGATACACATTTCATTAAGTGATTACTCAAAGAAAAAGTATTGAAAACTGTGCCACTGTGACGTTATTTCCGACGAACCCTCGGGAAAAAGGTGCGTCCGGGTTGTCAGTATAACTCCTAACAGGATCATCCTTAAATTAGAACTTGAACGAAGGAAAAAAATAATTCTTACGAAAATAGTTGTAATAGAAAAACAATAAAATCCTTCGTTCAAGTCTTTGTAAATTGTATCTCGAAGACCTGTCTAAAATTTCATAAAGATCGGTTGAGTAGTTCTCGAGAAATCCTGACAACCGACTTTGAAAACATAGTTTTTGCGAAAAACGCCCACCAGAGATTCCAGCATAGACGGCGTAATCGATGGCAGATGGGTTTCTACCTCTGTCACTAGGGAAGTGAGTAGGGCCACCAGTAGCCAGAATTTCAAGCCGAGAGCTAGAGATGTAGGAGAGCTGAGCGGAGCCTCTGCTGCATGAGCGCAAGCAACCCCAGAACGAATGATGGGCATTCCAGTCACCAGCTATAATGAATTTGTCCGTAAGCTGTGCAAAAAGCAGAGAGAATTCACCAGGGCTTCTCCATGGAAGAGGACTGGGCGTGCACATCTTCAGCATGGCCTTCAGCGATGTCCTGCTTGTCGGTGTCAGCTGCAGGCCACGGGCAACCACTCTAAAAGAGCGCATTTCCTCAGGTTGCCATGAGTTGTATGGAATATTGCCAGTCCGAAGGAGGTTTTGGACTTTACGGTAGGTATCGCCATCCTCGACGGTAAGCCTAGCTGAGGAGCTGCCAATATTCTTGAACTTAAAACTGTTAGTAACTGTTTTAACCAAGTTGGCGATGTCGAGAAGACCGGTGAGTCCAGCGATGATAAAAGGATGAGGTAACTTGGGTGCGAGGGGCATTCTAATAGCGAGGTGCATCTTGGGAGTGCGAGGCATCACATCCATTGCCACCGACATCAGAAGGTTGACCAGGCATCTTCATTATCGTCAAATGACAGCAGAGCTAAACTTTCTCTTATTTTTGAATCGGTTGACTGATTCATCCAGGAGCAGAAGACATTTCTGTCGGGATTCCTGAGACAAAACTCGAATTTTGGGGTGTTATAAAAGCAAACCCATCCGCAATGGCAAATTCCTTATCGACGTTTGACATAGATTCATCAAGACATCAGGACATTCACAATTTTAGAGTCATCGTTAGCGCCAGGAGAAATTGTGAAAATATTATGAGTATGAGACATCGTTAGAGAAGAATCGGAGTCTGGATACACTAGAACTTGTTTCGTTTTACTTTTTATTTTCAGAAATTTAGTGAAATAAATTTAGGGAAAAACAGTCCGACCTGGACCAGAGCTAGGGTCAAACTCGACTATAAATAAAAAGTCGTTTTTGAAATTAGTATTTCTTTACTTTTCTTTAGATATACTTAAATTGTATTTTTAGCCTTTTCTGCAAGAATCGTCTTAAACTCTTCTTATTTTTCTGCGTTCCGTAAGTGACTTATTAAAGAATTTTTGGTATCAAGCGACTTAAAAGTATGAGTTAAATCGTGATTTTTCGGGCTTTCCGGGCTGGGCTTTTTAGGGCCCGCACGAATTAAAACCCGTTTCCGATTTTCGAAGCCCGTGGATTTTTTGAAAAAGCCCGCGGGACACGAAGCCCGGCCCGGCCCGTGCCCATCTCTACTATCAAGCTCTGCCTGCTACGATACTTTATTGCTGGTGTCCTTTTTCAATGCTAACTAAAATGTATGTATATTATCATCAAACATATCAATATTTAGATTCTTACCCCCATCCGAAATAGAGTGATTTTATCGATGCTCTAACTAACAAAAGTGCATACTAAGACTTTTAGAAACTCGCCTGGTTCGTGAGATAAGCAGGTGTAAGTGGGAGGGGCCAAATTTTAATGATAGCAGCGGATGGGGAAATTTTGTACTATTCTTATCAAAATCTATTCGCTACCATAAAACTAGAAACGTTTGCTCTACGACTTTTTCGGAAAATCGCTAGCTAAGCGGGAAATCGTTAAAATCCAAACGTGTATATGGTTGAAAAGGTATTTCGGAGGGCTCTTTGGTAAATATTTGTTCCTAAAATACATAGGTAAAAGAGAACAGGAGAAATAAGGGTTCTTATCCCACATTTTGGCGGTTTAGAAAAAACGGCGTTAACGATTTTTTATTTAAAAGAAAAGCGCATTGTGCCGAATGCCTAACTTTTTTTTTTTTTAATAATTGATGTGTTACATTTAATATTTTTCGTTAAAAAATTGGATTTCACAAATTTTGGGGCGTGAAAATGATTTCGTCATTAGACTTTTACCTCGTAAAGAGGTCTTTTACAAGATACAATAGTTAATATGTTTACAGGTGAGGAACATTCGGTAGAAATAAAATGATACAAATCATAATAGTCAGAACATACACTCCCGATCAATGAAATAGACTCAGATATTTGTTTTCAAAATTGTATTCGCAAAATCAAACTAGGAATGAATCATGAAAAACAATATTTTTCTATTATTCAGGACTTATTTCTAAATCAACAACTCTATGTCTGCAGGTTTTTTTTTAGTATTTATTTTTGTGTAGTTACATTATCAATACACCCGTTTTTATCGGTCAATGAAATAGACTCAAGGCCCAAAAAGTATTTTAAATCACAACTTCATTTTAAAACTCTGTATACATTCGCTTTTTTATGTTATTTAAAACTAAACTAGTAATGTGTGTATCCACCTTTATTAGAAATAACTTCGTAAATGCGGTTAGGCAACGAATCGTAAAGGGATTTTAAGTAGTTTAGTGATAACTCAATCCAGGCAAGTTTAATGGCATTTTTCAAATTGTCGTCCTCCTTGATAAACCTTTCTCGAGAGCCATCATTCTCAATAATAGGATCAGGAAGAACGGGTCAAATGGTGTTCTTCCTTTCTTATGTCATGGAAGTAATAATTAAATCCATCTGGTCCATCCAAATTAAAGCGTTTTTCGTCCGAAAAAACGACATTGTACCATTCGGTCTTCCATGTCATATGATACCGAGCAAAATCAGAGCGAGATTTCTTTCGAACGTTTGTTAGCGGTCGTTTTTTTTTAATTTTAATCTTTTAAGATGCTTGGCGCTTCTAATCACTCGGCGTACGGTAGATATACTGGTTTGAACTTCTTCTCGGAGTATTCTTCGCTTTTCGCAAGGCGTGACTGTTTGTCTATTGGGAGTTTTCGTATTATTTCCATAATTTGATGAATTTTTTTAGGAAATGACACACTACTGACTGACTTCGTGCTTTTTTTTCTGCTATTTGTCTGGTTGACAGGTTGCTGTCTGGATACGCCAATATTTTGCCTCTTTCCTCAGCTGTTAAAATTTTACCGCGACCCATTTTATATTTTAAAAATGCAACAATTAACAATGTAATTAAATTTGCACATTTGGTTTGCACAGCCTATCAGCAACTAAAATTACAGCCTCTGAGTCTATTCTAATGACCGTCTTAAAAGCTCTGTATTTCGCATAGCGCAAGGAAAAATTGAAACAAGCCATAACAGTTAAATTTCTTGTGCTCTTTCCATTGTCCAAATATTGTCTAATGTATCACTCTACAAGATATAACAACAATTACGGTGATAGCTAACGGCATAAAGGAGAGAATAAAGAAAGAACACAAAAACACCGCTGAGTCTATTTCAATGATCGGGAGTGTATTACACGGAAAGGGTCAAGTAGCTCAAAATTAGTTTCACTTCTGTCGGAAAAATTAGGCAACATAGGCTGTAACATATCTATAAATTTATAAATGATCATATTAATTATCATTATTGATTTAAAATATTTCGGAATGTTTATTTGTCATTGTTAAAAGACGTTAAAAAATTATTACAGTTCAAGAAACTCAAAGCAAACAACGTAATTCTAAAGAATAATCATATTAAAACGTACATATATAATTCATTTTAGATTTCAGGACTTACGAGTATTTAGCGTCTAATTAAAGCGAGTTTAGCGAGTTGTATTTTATTTGAGTTCGTACTTTACTGCGCAAAACATGTTGAAGAGCAAATACGTTCATATGTGTGCACATATATGTACATATAAGTATATTAAATATTCCAGAACCCATTTAAATTCCACACTATATATACACACCACACTATATAATACAAATAATGTACAAAGTGAAATAGTTATCATACGCACAGCAAAGAATAGCAAGCAGTCGCATCAATGCAGCGCCCACACTGCTTTCTTAACTGCTTACCTTTACTGATAATAAAGTACTGAATATCAGAAGGACATACATATGTATATACAAGATGTTTATGAAAGCCAAACGTAATCTAAACATGCATTTGTTAACGTTGAGTTAGAATATACAAACAATTTTGGAAATAATTTAAATTATGAATTGTTATTGGTAAAATATTTTCCATCTTGTTGTGCTCTAGTATAAATGAAAATACAAATACATATTTACATATGTACATGCATACATATGGTGCAGAAGTATTTATTAACAATGCGTTTACATACATATATACATAAGCCACCACCTGTTGTGGATTATTGTAAGCTTGAGAGCTTTTATCTTGTCTGAACTTTTTACATGTATGTAGCTGTAGTCGTATCTACTTGCAGATATACATACATACATTCATACATACATACTGCTTTGGCCACAACAACAAGTATGCAAAGAACTGAGTTGTGTCTTTGCTGTTGTTCTTCGCTATTTGCATTGCTCAGTCAACTAGTCTGCCCAGCCATAACCATTTCACGACACTTGTCTCGCTCTTACGAGTATTGTTGCCGGCATTTGCCGAAAACAGCTGAGCCCGCTCTGCATAGAACCAGCTGCTTTGTGTTTATATTTTTTGAGAAATCCAGCGCATGCGCCGACTGCGCAGCACGAAGCAAAGCTTCGTCTACAGAGCGCTTATAAAATTGTGGTTTGGCGCTTGCCGATTCAGTCGTCTAACGGAGTTCGAAGAAGCTGGGCAGAAAAGTTCTGGCGAGCTTTTGGCAAGAAAGCTGCAGCCGTCTATTGTATCGTTGTTTAAGTTTTTCGCGAACAAATTTATCGTCTTCGGTGCAAGCAAACATAAACAAGTGCGCTTAGAAGTGTTGCGGGCAAAATAAAAATTGACTTTGAGTACAAAGTGCAGAATAAATAGCAATAAATAAAAATAAGAAAAATACGGATTTACAAATCAAAAGGCAGTCCCATTTATTAACCACTTTAAAAGTTCTCTGGTAAAGGCAAAAAAGCCAGTGAAGTGTTAAACAAAAAACAACAGTAGTAATAAGAATAATAATACAAAATAAAGAAAACCTCTGCAGCATACGTATATACATTCACATGTACATACATGTGTTTCTGTGTACATAGTACTTGCGAAACATTTAGCTACGCCTGAACAAAAGAACCGAGGTACGTTTTTTAGTATTTGTATTTGTTATTATTATTTATTTTATTTTTTTATGCAAATTAAATTAAGCAATTAAACAAAAAAGAAAAAAAAAACTAACTCACGCTGCACGTTTGGATTTTTCGACATTAATTTTGCGGATTGCCTCATAAAGCCCCAGTCAAGCCGATTGCAAAACTTTCCTATGTGCAATAATTAAAATTAACCAATTCTCATTTCGCTTTGACTTGGTATTTCCCATTTGCACCAGTTTTTAGGATGTTTTTTAAAGCACTAGTATTTGTTAAACTTTTCAGTTTGCCGGTGCGGGAAATGAAATAAAAGCTGAAAAGTTTCAAATGGTACAAACATACATAAGCTGAAATACTCAGTTTTGACTCCCCCTTACACATACATATGGACGTTTAATTGAATAACTAAAAATGCAAAAGCAGCAGCGTAAACAGCGTCAACAATCATAGCAGCAAGCAGTGTTCAGTAAGCAGTAAGCACAGCTGCATTGAGTTAAATTGCTGTTGTTGTCGTTCGCTGGTTTTCTAAATTTGATTTTCATTAGGCCTTCAAACGGTTTACAATGGAACACTCAGTGTCGGTGGGCCGAGTTTAAGAAAAATGTGTGAGAAGTCTTAGCATACTGACATGTGGGCACGTACTCGCACTATTCAATCATCTTGTTGATATGTACATATGTATGTTAATAACATTCATGTATGTGAGTACATATGTATATAAGTAGCCACGCAAATTACTTAAACAAATTGCTAAGCCGGAGCTGTATGATTTACTTTTACCAAAAGCATTTCAAATAAATATTTTCAAATTAAAATATACTTATTGTCCTCGTTGTTTTTTTAAATAAATTTTTATTGGAGAAAAAACAATTGAACTATATAGTAAAAAAATGTTTGTAAGAAATTCAGCTTAGCTTTATGATTTTTGATAGATAGCTGTGCAGTATTTGAAACGCATAAAATTGATGTAATTATTTTTTTTTCTAACCAAAACTTTTATTAAAGAAAATGGTTCGGTTCTACGCCTTCTAAGCCTTGATTATGGATTAATCAAGGATATGGATAAATGAGGAAATAATTTCGCAAGCTGAATCGAATCCGCTATCCGAAAATAATAGATATATGTACATGAATCTAGTACGAAACTTATTATTTTTTCTAGAGAAATATTACTTTTGTACTTTTACGGCTTCGGTAAATTTCTTAAATTTTTTCTTAATATGTTATTTATTGCAGGTTCAGAAAGGAATGAATGCAATACTTTCTTATTTGTACTATAGGGGTTTCTCGATCCAATGGAATCTTTTTCATGAATCATATTTTTAATGACAGTGGGCAAGTTTCCATCATGTTGTTATAACAGAACCGTCTCATATCGCAATTCCCTCTATTCGCAAGGACATACATAGATGAAAGTCAAAGTAAATAAACTTTATGTATGTACACAAATGCATCCACATGAAGATTTACAATATATACCTTGTAGATTTTAAGCCGAATTAGTGTAGCACTGATTGCAGTCGCCAACATGTTTAGGCTGGCCTTTGCTGGATTGAATCCTGCTGATGTGCTTTGATTGCCTCAAACAACACGGAAATGCAATAAAATGCAGGAAACGTAAAGGATATGAGAAATTTGCGGCTGATTTGAGGTTGACTCTTGTGCGAGTATAAGCTGTCTCCGTTTTTTATCATGCTCAAGACGATTTCTAGTCAAGCGCAGCTCAGTTTTCTCGTTTCCGTATTCTTTTGGTTTCATTCAGAAACAAGACTCCATGCGATTGAGATACAGACACACAACTTATGCAACTGCTTTTCACTGTTTCCTCTTAAGATAACCTTAAGTTGAAAGATATATCAATCCAATAACCATTAAGAATAAGTTAAATGACAAGCACTCGTATGGGGATTCCAATCTTAACTACACAGATCTAACACGAGGAGGTTGTGTCACATTTTAAAAGCGATACAGTGGCCTTTAAACATGGCTTAGTTCCCAAAAAGTAACCAAATCTGTCCAGAGTGCAACAAAGGGTGACAAAAGCACAATTGAGACACCTCCCTGGTCCCTGACAATAACTTATGGGAGACAATATCACGTGCTTCAGCTAACACACATCTATTACTTGGTACTAAAACAGTTTCTCGAAAAGAGCAAGACATTTTTAATTTAAAAAAATATTAGTTTTAGCCTTCTTATGGAGAGAAAAGCATTCACTGCTCACCTTTAAATTAATTACACAAACAATAAACTTCAAGAAGTTCCCGTAGATAATGAGCTTAATTTATTGTAAGACGTAATTTGGAGACGAGTACTAAGTACTTTCTGACAGCTAGACAATAAATAGATCTCAATTATATTCAAGTCAAGTTAGACAATAAATAGATCTCAATTATATTCAAGTCAGCTTTCATTAGAGTCTAAAATGCGCTGTTAGCTCTGGAATTGAAACACTGACAGAATATGGAAAGCTATTCTATAGAATTATAAAATAAATAAATACATATGTACATATATTTAAATTTAAATTTTAGATGATGTGGGTTTCTGTGTAGATGTTAGAGTAAATTTTGTTGATTATCTACATACAAAATTTACAGGAATACCAACAGATGGGAAATCATGTGAAGATATAGATAAAGATACAGTTGGTTAAATTTACGAATGTTGCTATATACGATCGTTTATATATATGTAGATGCTGTACTGTGGCAGTATATATATTCAGATATAAACACAAAAACAAAGTTACATATTAATTTAGATACTCTTACGGACATAACAGCCTGTCGTAAATATGCCATGTACTTATACTATTTTTTTTTTTTGAATTTTTAATACAAATATAGATTTGCGTATGTATTGTTTGCACAAACACAGATAGTTAGTTGAACCAGAGGAAGCGGGGTACAAGGAAGATGCATACTTCCATGCAGGACAATGACAACTGTTCGTTAGCCGTTAGAGCCGAGCAGTTGAGACAGATGGACACGGCTTAGCAATAGGGAAATATACGCGAAAAGGAAGACTGATGGACGGGATATTCGGCTGGCTGGCTGACTATGAAGCAGAAGGGCGGACTGAGAGCATCGTGCTTTTCGCCACTGTCTGTCCGTTTGTCCGTCTGCCTGTCTGCCTGACAGTTAAGTACTGTTTATATGACAGATACTCGCACTCATTCACAGAGAAAAAAGATAGAGTGATAGATAGACAGAGAGAGAAAGATAGGGAAAATCAGTGTGTTCTTTTAAAAACTACATTAGTCGGATAAATGTCAATTATATCTAGTTATAAAAATTCTAAAATATATCGAAACTGATTTTCACACGGTGATGGTATATTTACATAGTTTTTGAATAATAATATAGAAGTTCAGAAGAAAAATAAGAAGACCAAAAGGCTCCTCCCCTGATCGCTCAGGCTCACTTTGCACGTGAGGCTACAGTCAAGCATACTCGACTGTGGGAGACCCCGTACGCACGAAGTTAATTAAAGAAATAATAAAAGTAAAGACTTTGAAAATCGGTCCTACTAAAAATTAAAAATAAAGTTGAAAAGATTAGAGGCACCATCAGCTAAATTGGAGTTTCGATTATTACAATAATATATACAATAATGCAATTCATAAATATTAATGAAAAGGGTAAAATTCTAAAACAATCTTGATCTGCTTGCAATACAGAGGACCTACATACCAAGTTTGGTAGCTCAAATAGTCCTTGAGATCTAGGCTTTCATATAGGCAGAGACTCATGACTAAAGCGACTCGGCTATTGATGCTGATCAAGAATATATGTATATTCTTATTGCCTGTTGTGTCAATTTATTTTTGTGACAAACTTAATAGATCCCTGCCTTTTTTTAAGTAAGTATTTGTCCTATATTTAAACCATTTTGTGCTTTTCATCTTTTAATTTTTCTGGCCGGAGTCAGAGATAGACATAAGCGAGTAAATGTTATTCTAAAGCTCCAAATGCCACAGAATATTTACGAGAAAACGCCGAGATCGGCTCGTGGATCAATGCAATAGTCATGACGATGTTTTTGCTGTAACTGAAACTGCAATCAGCAAGATGGCACACACGGCATTGGTGGGAAGGGTTTTTACACTCGTTGAATTTTGCTAATGCTCCCTGTTGCCAGTTGCCAGTTGCAGTTGCAGTTGTTACGCCGCGGCGTGGAGGCAGCGCCATGTTGCAATTATTATTTCCGGCTCGGAGCGAAAATAAAATGAGCAGGAAGCGACACACGCCACCCGACACACACGCCCCAGTACAAGCGTGTGAGGAGAATGAAAACGGAGGCCCACAGAAGCCTGCCACCAAGGGGAGGGCCAACCTCAATTCAAACCCACATTCAAGCCATCATCAGCACCCGAAAGTGTTCCAGCGCAGCGAGCAGCGCCGTTTCCGCTTTTGTTTGCGCGCGACGCATAATTTGCGAGACAAACATGCAAAAATGCCAGCAGTCAAAGCATATACAAGAACAACCAAGCACACAGATACGCAGATACACAGATACTCACATACAGACATTTTTATGCAGACACATTGGCGCACAATTCCACAGCGAGTTGAAGTGCAAAGTGGAGTCGAGGCCAGGGACTGATGTGCGCTCCAAGACGTAAAGTTTATCTAGCGCTTAGGCGTCCGGCCTCCGACGCGGCGTCCTCGTTGCAGCGGATAAGCATTGAGGGTTGAGGGGCAGAGGGGCAGAGGGGCACATTTCTCGTTTGGGCCGGGATCACATGGCGTTAGTGCTTTCTAGTTTACTGTGAAGGATTTTTAGGCGTTTCTGGCTTGTTTATGGTTATAAGTTGATTTCCGAAATTAAATTCTCCAACGGGGATTTGTTGGTGGCATTTTTGGACACTGCCGCTTTCAAATGCCACCGCAACAGACCGAAAGACATAAGTTCAAACTGGAAAATCATTAAAGATGCAAAATCCACTCAATAGTTGCACTGCTGACTGTGCCAGTTCTTTTTACAGGCCTCTCCAAAGGCTGCAGCTTTTCCCATTCGCCGGATGGAAGCAGCTTAAGTTACGCTTTCTTATAACCGATACTCAGAGAGTATATTATATTGACTGTAAGAGCTAGAGCAATCAAATTTGGCACACAGGCTTCTATGGAAGTAGAGCGAATTATGTTTATTTCAAATTATCGCCACGTCCTTTTGGTCCCTCAAATAAATAAAAACGTTCGTAAAGTTTTAAAGTTTCTTTTTGGTATTAAACATTTCCTTTTATTGTAATGCATTATCATGCTCAATCGCATATATCGATATTTATGGCTGTTTTAAATTTTTTAGCAACGCAAGCGCCAAAAAGTATGCAGAGATTTTTATACCGTTTGAGTTTAAATTTCATGGATGTATTTTCATTAAGAGTGGATCATTATGATGAGTAATCTTAGCATAAAATATCATGTACAATTTCCGTAAGACTTAGTGAAAGTGTTGACAACTCAAACCAGGTAAGGTCCAGTTCAGTTGTGCAGTATTGTGAATTTATAGAAATTATAGGACAGCTCTTCTCCCATTGTGCGTGTGCAAAAGGTTTTTGTCACCGCGGTCACATCACAGTCATCAACTCTGTATTCAGGCAACTGAACCCGGAGAAACCAAGGAATACAACATAATTGTAATTTACGTAATTGTGCCCCCAAAGCTGAATGACAAATGAGCAGAGGAAAGCTCGACCGGACGACGGGTCATTGAGAAGAGTTTGTTAGTCAAATTGTAGCCGAACCACGAAATATAAAGCGGGTTGTTCTCGTACTTGACAAACAGAACACAAAAGGAAAAGGCCAAAGTAAACAGAGAGTACATGGACTTGTGCAATGTATATGAGTGTGTATGTGCTTGCTGGTATATAGTATATAAGATACTATACATGTATAAGTATGTATGGCTTCCGAGTTGTGTTATGTGTTGTGTTCTTATAGAATATTTCTCGCAGTCAACCCTTAGGGGTTCAGTTAAAGACAACGCATAAAATGCACTTTTGTGCATAAATTGCTGTTAAATTTTAATATGCACTGAGTAATTCTGCACTTATGTGCATATATGAGTATTAACTATCTAGACTATTGCGTCTATTTAAATATCATCTTGAGGTTAGAGTCTGATATATTTTAATTGGCGGATAGAGTCTCAGACAATATTAGGGGCATTTAATGTGGTGCTTATCATACAAGATTACGTGTGGGACCTGAATACTGGCGACTTGTACTTAACATACGAGTACGCGAGAAGATGTGTCCGAGACAATGGTAAGATACTCATTCTCCGTTATCTTGCTGCTTCGCAAAGCAGCGAAATGTATTTTAAAAATGTTGCCCAGTTATGACCATGGAGTATTGTGCGGTTACGGCTGTGACAATAACCGTGGTCGGTTGCCTTCACCTTCTTCCACTTGGCACTTGGCACTTGGCACTTGGCCCACTGTGAGCCACTTGGGCAGCTGCCTCAGTCCACGCCCACGCCCACGCCTATGCCAACACCAAAGATCTTAGACAAACTGGTTGTTGCAGTTGCCATTTTTCTTGCCTTGCGTATTGTCAAGTATTTAAATGCTGCAATTCGAGCTTTGTCACACTTGGAATGTGTGCCGCCAGAGCACCCATTACATTTGTGGCCATTGTTCGCCACGACGGCTATTGTTGGGAAAAGGGCTTAGAGAGATTCTGCTGCTTATGCGTGTACACTGCACACACAGCCCACATACTTGTGTACATAAGTGTCAATCCCTATGATCGTTGGCCAATTTTTTGTATGCCGCTTATTCCTTAGACTGTACCATGTGCAGGTAAAGAATGATACCCATCTCTTGTGTTGTTGTTGTTGCTCCACTGGGACCACTTTATATTGCAGCATTTTCCGAAAGCTAAATTTGGCTAAAACCATCTTTAATCCTTTGGATTTCTATTCATCGCCATGTTGGCAATGTTGACCAGTGTACTGCACAATATATCCTATCTTTGATCTAAATTGAATATGAATGCTGAAAGATAACTATTTTAAGTTGGGATCAATTAGGGATGTTTACCAAAGTGCAACGAAAAATAATCAATTATCGACTGATCTACCATTTGATTAGCTAAATATGTTCAGAACTTCTTCTCCAAGTAAACAATCTGAGTGATTGATAAATATATATCAACAAACTTCAAACTTGTTTATAGTGTATGCTATGATTATTTTCGATCGGTTGTTACTATTGAGCTACATAGATACATGTATAATAATATGACCCGCCTGTTTCGACAATATACAAGTACAAGTACATTGTTCAATCAGACTTGGAAGCAGACTTTAACTCTCTGGAGTTTATAAATAAATGATAAATTAAATAATAACTCTGCAACGGTAGACTTACGGAACCACCCTCGTGTGGACATTAATGTTTCTTGGATCGAAGTCTCTCTCTTCCGTGAGGTGTGCCAATCTATTATCCATTACCGCTGCACTGGGAAAAAAGTCTTCTAATGATTTTGCGGGCCCTTGAATTTTTAATTATTTCGACGCAATTTTCTTTGGCTTTCAAAAAAGTAAGATAAACTCTGCTCAAGGTAACACCGATGATTTGTGCCTCGTTTTCTGAGGGCTCAATACATTAATGTTTAATATGCGGTTTGAGTATTTTCTTAAAAAACCATGAAACCAAGTAAGACCATTGATGAAATTTACATAAACAAATATATTTTTATACCAAGTGTGTGCACATGAATTTTAGCAGTTGTTTAAGGTGATTAGACAAATTCGATTAAATTGTGACTTCCACATAAATATTTTATATGGAATGTCTACAAGGTCACTCTTCAGGTGTATTGTCTTATACAAATATTTAGTTAGGCGTTCTCTTTAATTGTTAAAGCATAATTTGCATATAAGTCAGCTATTCTGTGTGCTTATAATCAATCCATTAGTCTGTTTCTGTGCTGATCTTCAGATGCTTGGCGGCTTTAAGTTATCTTGACTTTCTATTAAACAATTTGTTAATTTGCATATATACTAATCAACATGTTGCAGTCGACACTGAATCATACGCTTCTTAAATGGCGAATCTACAGATAATTACAATTACGAGATTGAAAATGAATAACAATCTGCAATTTAAAAGTTGAAGTTGAACTGCTGAAGTTAAAAATGAACAAAAATTATATAATATTCTCAACATAAATGGCGTCAATTGCAATAACAAAGCAACTGCAGTGAGAGAATTGTAAATAAAGCAAACGAAACCTAAAAAAATTGACAAACCGCTTAAAACCAAGGCTCTAAAACCAAGGTCAATAAAAATTCACGTAATGAATCACAAGAATCTGTGCTCACTGTGAGAGTGCGACTATCGAATACCCTGCATGTACAAGTAGTTCTAAGGTACTTATCGCAGTCATGTCTTGATTTTAGCTAAGCTTTATTACAAAATTTTACAAATTCTGGGAATCATATACCCAAAGAAAAACAAAGTTTGACACTTTGACTTAACTATTTTGCCCCATGACTATATGAAGTAATAAATAACATTTTTCAACATATGAATTAAGTAACAAACATTTTATGTCGAAATATTAAATTTGTTAATGTAATAGTATTCGATAATTATATTTACAGATTTAAATCAGAATATAAACTAGTGGGCGGTGCTACAGTCGAGAATACTCGACTGTCGGAGACCCCGTACTTACTATCGAAAAGCAAACCTTAAAATAAAATAGAAATATTCTGTGAGTTCGGTTGAGATATACATCTCCAAAAAATTGCATACTAAATCTATATTTTCTATCAATCGTTCCTACGTCAGCTATATGATATAGAGGTCCGATTTCAACCAAATTTGGTGAGGATGTATAGGATTATCCCATATGCATATTCTGTCGGTTTGGTTAAGATATCTCAAACAACACGAAAGGTTTTCATACTGAGACTGGATTTTTGACTGATCGTTCCTATGGCAGCTATATGATATAGTAGTCCGATTACAACCAAATTTGGTTATCTCAATCAGACATCTCAAAATGGTACTTGTAATAAAGATTTTCTAATTTGTGGGCCTTTAAGGAGGCGTGGCCAAGATCTAAAATAAACTCGATCTGCGTGCAATATAGACGAGCCTACATACCAAGTTTGGAGTCTCTAGCTCTTCTAGTCTCTGAGATCTAAGCGCTTTTACAGACGGACAGACGGACATGGCTATTACTACTCGGCTGTTGATGCTGATCAAGAATATATATGTATACTTTATGGTGTCTGCCACTTCTCCTTCTGCATGTTCAGCATATTTTTTTTGTGACAAAGCTAATAGACCCCTGTACTTTTTTTAAGTACGGGGTCTAACTACTAAACTGGGTTTTAGTAAATTTATATCAATTACATTCATTATATAAATTACATTCATGTCTGCTGCTAGCCAAATACGACTGTAGTTATTTTTATTTCTCTGAGTGTAGTAAAAACCTATAGAACATACATTCTCTGTTTTCATCGGACAATGTTGAGATAAAGCAACCTTGGAATTTTATTAAAAATCAATATAAATAAAATGTCCTTGACCGGAAGATTCATTTTATTGCAGAGAGCTTGGAACGTTTATTTGATATGTAAGTGAATGTAAGTAACAATTGAGCCTTTTACTCTAAGTATTTCGACAATATTATGCTCTGATATTAGATTTATTAGTTCAAATGTATAGCGGCAGACTGACAGATGCTGCGGATAGAAATAGTCCCGCACTCCAACTGTTATCGAAACATTTGCTGCGAGTATTTTGTTGGTCTTGTCTTTCTGGCTTAGAGGAACAAGGCGAAACAACGCATGCATAATTAATTTATAAATTGTTAGGACAAGGACGTCTTCCCAAGGTCCTACTACCGCACTCTTAGTTGGTCTAACATGTCTCTGAGGGTTGTCGAGTGCATGGGGATTGAGAGGGGTTGATGCCAGTCTCATCACTCTTGTCGCATGTCCTCGCTTGACAGCTGCCCCATCTCGGGTTGACGTTAGTTGAATTGATAAGCAACGCCGCCTGCTTCTCTCGATGAAAATCGAATAGAATTAAATACTCTTTCAAATGCTGAAGCCAGTGTGACCGTTGTGCTCGAGACTGAACATCTTCAAGATACTCTGCAAAAGCATAAAACAGTGGCACATAAACACATATGAAGCCGAGTACTTTGCACAGACATTGAAGGCAGCTATCTTAAAAAGTCAATTAGCTTAATTTTCTTGTTCCGTAAAGTGAATTGATTTCATTGCAATTCTAGTCCATACATTTAAGTTTCACTGAGTTTTATTTATCAGTACTAAATTAACAGAACAAATGAAAATTTCTTACCGATGCAGCTAAGTATCGAGGAATCTATGCAAATTACACTGTATTTGAGATAACGGTCTGAAATTGCAAACATAATAAATAATATAAATGTGGGCGTGGCAAAATAAAGGGCGTGAGCTATCGGTCAAACTCAAAATTTAATTTTATAAACATTTAAATAACGATTTAAAGATTTAGCTAAACCAGCCATGGTTAAGTGTTTGAGCGCTTCATATATTTACTTTGCCCCTAGGCAATGACTGTCGTGTAACACAGCAAAGTACCGTGGGTTAGAGTAAAAAAAGCAATGGGAACTCTAAGAAATATAAGGAAGTTGATCTGTTCTTCACCTAGGCTACCATTAAGCTCTAAAGCGTAAGACAAATTTAACAGTTTAGTGCCTTTAATTTGCAAGTAGTCTAAATCGTTTTGTAACTACCTTTCTAATTCAGATTTGCTTTCCCACAGAGAGGCTATCATCCTGCTATGTTTTGCTAGAGCTTCATTCTCCTCTCATTCTGGTTCTGTTTTGGTTAGGTTTTTCATGTGCATCCGACTTGGACAAGGTTCTCCTCTGAGGGTGGCGATGAATTGGAGTTGTTTTTGTTTCGCCTAGTTGAAGCCAGCAGGTGGTAAACATCTAATTCATAATACATTTTCACAATATGCAAGTTTTGTATCTCAATTTGTTGCCAGCTTCCACCCTGAGTTGGCGAGTTACGGTTGACAAAATGCAAATAGACCTCAACTTCTTAAATCGAAAACTGCACATCTTGTGCGTGTGGTAGTCTAGTTTGTGGAATTCAAACTACTTATATGACCTGCACTGTATGGAGACTTTCAATACCCTACATTATTCACTATATATTAAGGAGACCGAGTTTACTTTAACCTATGAGTATTGAAGCACAGATATCCCATAATATCTGAATAATTTTGAGTACGTTTGTCAGCAAGGATACGTAGGTATATTTTAAGGAAAAGCAAGAGTTTCTCATAGCAACTGGAAAAGTGTACGGCCTGGCATGCACTGCGTATAGATATGGTATGGATAAAATCCAACTTTTTACGCTCCATTAAATTTAATTAATTTTTATTCGTGATAAATTTTGTTTTTGTGAAGTGCTGTCAGGCAATGTCGCCGGCAGTGGCGCTGCAGAACGACGCGGCGGCAGTGAAAAGTTACGCTTTGTGTTGTGTCATAAGAAAAATTAAATTTAAATAAAAGCTCTGTAACTACTTAGCTGAAGACGTTCGACCACCCCCAGCTATGACTGGCTTTTCCCCTTAGGACGCCGACCAGAACTCATTGGGCGGACTATAAACACGACCAAAGAATCCTGGCTATCTGTAATCAATTTGCGAGTACACAATTTCCTTGTCATTTCCTCTCTGAAGATGCTTCACTTAATCGCATTGGATTCACTTCTTTAGCTTAAAATTAGGTGGGTATTGCTAACTGTTTGGACTTTCATCCAGTTTACTTGGTCCTGCGAACATAAATATAAAATCGCCTTAAATATTTTGCCCGCATCTATTTTAATTGCTTCGAAAATGTGTGTTGTTGAGTTTAACTCGATTTAGCTAAAGCTTTTTGAAAATATGACTTTGTTTTGATTGATTGTACAAGGATTTCAGTAAGGTAAAGAACAGAAAGTTCCTAAAGAACATTTTCTACTAACTTTAGCTAGTATCCTATTTATTCGCAACATGATCGGACAAATTGAACGGAAGTAATGGCTGATCCAAGTTTTTCCAAGCAAGTTAGACGCCTAAAAGTATGCAATAAGTTACGCATCGTTGGATCTTGAAACTGGACGATCGCTGTTATAAATGCTTGCAAGGAATAAGTAACGGGTATCCTATGGTCGGGAATTCGACTTAACTATCTTAAGAGCACCAACGAGGTCAAGCTCGTCGATTTAAGCCACGATATGAAGAGGAGAATCGTCTATTCGTTGAGTTATAGTAAATTAATACTATGGTGGTGTTTTTACTCATCACGACCTCTTTTTTGAAGCTTTGTGAAGTGAAGAGTATGAAACTACACATCTTGCCTCATTTCTCTCATTGTGGGGAACAAAAATAGATACGTGGTTAAACGAATGCGTCACCTTGTTATAATTCCATTATGTGTCGAGTGTTGAAATAAAACTGTTTCTCAACACTATCTTTATTTTATAAATTTCCCCAATAAGGGATAACTGAAAATCATCTCAACTTTCGACATTCGTAGAGCGTAGTGTAACTATTGCTATTCGTTAACAAACAAGTGTACATACATATGTACATACATATTTATGTTTGTATGTATCGTTCTGTTTGTACACACATTTCTGTGTGTGTTTGTGTGTGCGTTTGTTTGCAAGTCGTAAAGTTTTGGAGTGCGCTCCCATTATTGTTGTTGCTGCTTTTGTTTGCCGCTGTCTCAGATGTTTTATTGTTGTTGGTTTGTGTTGAACGTAAAATTAATTTGCACAGCCGTTTTTCATTTCGTTTGTTGCTGCTTCAATGTTTAGTGTTTGAGCGAGTTTGCGTTTGTTTGTGTGTTTCTATTTTCGCGTGCGTTCTTTGCATATTTTATCAAAATTGCATTCATTCCAAAGTCATCGTCCCATTTTCATTCCAACTTTCGTACATTGAAAAGGCGCTTCAGTTCGCTTACAACTCACTCCCTTCCCTGTCCCGCTCTGTCCCGCTCTGTTTCACTCTGCCTGGCTCCATCTCGCTCTGATTGTACAAATAAAGCTAGATTTATATCAGCTTTGCCGTCTCCAGCGTTTAATACGCTACTTGTGGGCATTGTCTTCTTCTAGCCCTCAAATTAGAGTGTTTAACTGAGGAAGACCTTTCTCATGGTCGTCTGCGGATGGGACAATGCCCCCCAGACTCGGCTGTGAAAATAGGGCCAAATAGAACAGATATTGTGCAAACAGGATATTAGCACATTTATGCATCTGCTTTGTTTAGTTTAGTAGAGCTTAGTCAGTAAGATCTATCTGCAAGTGTGCAGTAAAACAGTAAACTAAATAGCTTGAAAACATTTAGTTAGCTTGTACAAAATATAGAAATTACGTAATACTGATACCCTTATCAGTATTGGGTAAAGATAAAAATGTGTGTTTTGGTAAGCTCGGGGAAATTGCATACTTAAAGCACTCGCACACGGACGCTGCTAGCCAGTCGATACTTGATTTCATGATGCTCTTAAAGTTAACCACTTGACCCCTCAGGGGATCCCATTGGCCGGGATGGGCTCCTGGTTTTGTTGCCGTAACTCCTTCAGTGAGTCGGGCCGTAAAGTCCTGCCAACAACAACAAGAGATTTATAGACAAACTTTAGCTGGGATCCGCAGTAGCGGGCTTTGCTTTGGCTCGCGATACTTTGTCTGGATATATTCAAATATAATATTCATAAATTTAATACGAACAAACACTTTTCGCATATTTCGTGTTTCTTGTTTCTCGTTTCTCCTCGGTCTGTTGGCATGTTCTCCTGCTGCTTTCCCGTTTATCGCGTAGGTGGCATCAAGTGCCGCTGTTGCAACATCTCCCGGCTTTTCTTTTGCCTTTTCCTGCACTTTTTCGTTTCGTTTCGTTTAGTAAAAATAAATAATTCATAATGCAAATAGGCCAAAAACCAGCGTCAAGAGCAAATAGTCATAAATACAGACAGAGGAAGGGCATAAATTTCGCATCACCTCGTCTACATCTCAATCTCATTCTATTCCTTAAAAACATAGAAGATTTTCTGTTGTACTCGTAGTGCACTCGCGTTGTGCTTAATGGACGGGACAGTTGATCTACTTATGACAGAGTGTTGAAGGCCAACGCCGAGCATTGAACTCGGTCAAACAGAGAGTTAAGTAACGATTTAGGGCTTAAACATGAAAACAACGTCAACCAAGTCCGACCAAAGGAAGAAAGCAAGAGCAGGTTAAAGGGCCGAGTCGAGCATATTTAAAATAAAAATGCTAAACCGTTGGGCAAAGAGAGAGGAGCTAAAATAAAATAATCAAAAGCACTAAAGCAAAGGAAGGAAAAGAGATGGGAGGGGAAGGGAAGGGAAGAAGAGAAATAAGCAGGCGTAATCGCTGGACAGCACACAACATGGCAAAAAATGCAGCTGCAAAATCGGATTAAAAGAGCTCAGGGGTGAAGCAACCAAGTCCAAGCCAAAGCCCGTAGCCCGTGGCCCGAAGCTCGAGCCCAAAGCCAACCGCCAAACTGTTCTTTTTGCGCTGTTAAAAGAGATACAAATTGCAATAAGACGGTATTTTATAGTTCAACGATGGATTTACGATGTTGCACGACTTTGAACTACATTTGTCAGGGTTGAATCGACCAAAATACCTGCCTCCGGTTGAGTTGCTTATACACTGGCTTATACACTGCCACTCAAAACAAAAAGGGCAATAACAAAAAATAGAATGGTAAGGGTATAGAAAAAAGTGTCTAGCTTGTTAACCGGGTGAATGTTTGATCAGAATGGGGCTGTTTGCTTGGATGCTGCACTTGCACTTGCATATGCTATAAACTGCACGGAAAATGGCAAGTTGCAAGTTGCAACTTGCAACTGGGAGCCATGGTGGCATCAAGAGCCGACAGGAGGAGGAATTGGGGCAAGCTCGTATAATGCGGCCGTAAAAGGAGTACCACACTGTAGTGGCCATGCAACAAAATTGCAGCATTCTAAACCATTTAACGATTGTGGTCCCCTTCGCTCTTTCCTTTCCCTCGTTCCTTTCTTGTGCTATAAAAGTCAAACGCAAAGGTCCCAGTGCCCGGCTAGAAAATTACGGATTCAAATTAGCGGCACTCAATCTCAATCTAAGTTGTGCCTTCTAATGCGCTTAATGGCACCCCACGCAGCCCACTTCTATGCAATTTAATCAACTTATCGCGCAAAATGCACCAGTAATTTCAACTCACTTCGCTCAAGTGGCCACGCCCCTCGCCCCTCGCCCCAGGCTCCAGGCTCCAAGCCCAAAGTAATCGATGATTTTTCAAATTTTCATTTTCATTAAACGGAATTCGTTGCTCAATGATTCTGTTGCTTATTTGGAGCTAATTAGGTTTTATTTTATGCCGCTCTCTCCCTCGCTGAAGAGAAGCCGAAAAGGGAACACGGAGTGGGAATTTGAGCCAATTTGAGGGGAGTTTGAAATCTCTGTGGACGGCAGTCCGCGCTAGTGACGAAAGCAGCACGAAGAAAATTAGCTATGACTGTCCGATCAGGTCGAGTTATATACCGATCAAAAGGTATAATTCTAACTAACAAACGTGCTTTCTAAGACTTTTAGAAACTCAACTGGCTCGTGAGATAAACAGGTGTAAGTAGAGGGGGCAAAATTTTTGCAAAATTTTTTAATTTTTTAATATTTTGTCACTCGGCACTGCGCAGAAAAGTAATATTCACTAGGTGTGAAGAATTTAGTGCAATGTGCTGAATGATAAAATATTTTTTTTAGTAATTTATTTGTAAAACTTAATATAATTCGTCACAAAGAAATTAAAAGGAGGTCTTAAAATGAAGATTGTTGTCGCACTTAAAATTTTATTCATGAAAGCGTTTTCGAAAAATTTTCAAAATTTGCGAAGTTTTTTCGACATTCTTGAGTATATTTCGTTGAATTTGTAATTTAAGCATGTAAATCGAGACTAATTGATCACGATGTGTGTACTATAAGTTGTATTAAGTAAGAATCCTCATTAATCTGACCAAACAAACTTATAATTGGCTCCACTTGACCTTGTCCTAATTGACTCATCGTAGTTAAGTAGCTGAAGACTTTTGTAGTATGCACAGAACCGCAAAATTGAGCTTTGATCAAATTCCAATTCCTATTTAAAATTACGTATTTGTGAAACAAACTGGAACTGCCTTAAGCAGATTGCTCGTCGTTCTCGACTTACGAACAAAGCGAACATATGTCAGTAGACATAGTACAATAGACGTAAGTGAATATATCGGACAAAAGACCGGTTTAAGTCAAGGTTATTAGACATTTCTTTCAAGTACAAATAAGTTTTCACCCTTTGCTGTGGAAAACAAGTTTTCAAAACAGGCTTGACACTGACACACACTTTCATATGTATTTCCGACATATATTTACTTACTTAAATCTTAATCTAGTGTCAATGGATCACAGTGATGGGATGGAAATAAACTGAAAATGTTGAGGAAAATCTTAGGTGTAAATTATATTCATTTTTCTCACATCATCGACAATTACCCCAACCCAACAACAGCAACAACAATAAGGTGTATATGCATGTATATGAGTATTGAGTACGAGTACTCGTTACTTTGCACGTGATGTAGAACTTTAAACAGATACAAGGTCAAGCGCAGCAAACCGGTTAGCGAATGAGCCAAGTTAAGTTAATGCTACTCACACTCAGCCACATTCAGACAGTCATGAAGTGAGTCAAGACGAGGCACTTGATAATTCATCTCTCAAAACAGCTGTTTGAATCGACAGCGAACCGAAGTCAATGTTGAAATATAAAAGAAGATGCGAGGCTCAGACTTGTTTTTATTTAGACTTGTATATTCTAAGTTGATAGTTACTTACTTATATGTTGGCTCGAGATAAGAAAACTTTGCTAATTGATTGAAAATGTGGCAATATAACAGATACGTTGGTGCCAAGGAAATCATTTCAGTTCAGTTCAGTCCAGCTCAAAGAAGTTGGGAAGTATAGTTGAATTGATTTAATAAAATTTACATATGCTCTGAAATTCTATCAACAGTTCTCTCTATGACTTAATATGTTTGTATGTAAATATAATATATGCGACTACATACTTTCATATGAATAAACATATACTCGAGCAAATGAGCAACAAAGCGGCCCAGAACTCACGATACTCTTGTATATACATCACTGTATGCATGTGTTTGTGTGTGTGTGGACGTGTGGATAGCAGGCGTAGACAACAGTGCGTATTAGTAATTTATATGCTTACTCCGTGTTGCTGTCAGCTTCATGCATTTAGCTTGAAGCTGTTTATCTCTAAATGACAGTTTAGCTTGATTTTGCACTGTGAACCAGACTCCATATATGTATGTACATATGTATGTACCAAGTGTCACCCATGTACAATGTGGGGAAGTGTTTTAACTGAGGCGGGAATTATTTAAATTTGCCATCTTTAATGCTGTTAATAGCTTACAATCAAGCGGTTATTTGATGGTATTGCTGCTGTTGATGCTCTTGTCCAGCTTGGCGTCTTGCTGCCCGTGATATGTTAATGCAATTTGTAAACTAGTGCGGACCGTCGACAGTCGTCACTGACAAACTGTCACACAAGTGCGTCCCTTCATTTCCGAAATCTATGTGCCTTCGTCCCCCTCTCCAGCTTCCTAGGCAGCCACATGGCCAAATTGCCACCCGGCCAGTCTGACTGTTTGCTGGCCAAATATTTGGGCCTCCATGTTTCGCATTTACCAAGCCACATTTACAGCAGCAATAGTGTTGTTTTGCCATAAAATATTTAGCAGACGAAGCTGAAGCTTGTGGATAGAGTTTGGCGTTTAAGCAGCACTTGAACCGAGCGTGGTTGCAAGGTATCTAATATCTACATACGTGCATCTTCTGTACTCGAATGTGTCAATGTGTACTCGAATGAGTGTATCTATGTGTACTTATCTGAATGCTGCTCGTCTTCATTAAGCTATGATGCCTTAACACTGGACTTTGTTGATTATAAAGAATTATGGCAATACGCATTTAAACATGTTAAACAAATAAATCGAGTTCGATATTAAATTTGTTAAATCTTAGCGATTCTATAGCAGGAATATTGCTGGCTGGAGGTCTAATTGCATCTCCGTTGCTAATTATACCTTCAATCGGTAATTTTGTATGTCCGATTGTTTCGTTGATTCGTCGCTCTAAGCTCATGGAATCAGAAACCGGTTTTAAATACGTCTCCGATCGACTGACTGAGTTAAGAAGTAATAACAATTAGTGTGTATACTCGTTGTACATTCAACCTGACTTGTCTCACGGGTCGTCTTTATTTTATTTATTTATTATCATTATTTGTGTATTTTTTTTAATCTGAGCGGTCTCAAAAAATTACCTTGTTTCGTATTATTTAAAATGAATTTCAACTGGAAGATCTATCAACGATGATTGGCTATCATGAAAATATTTGGTTGTGGAATAATCATGTGAATGCCAACAAAGATAGGTTCGTTTTTAGATACGAGTTGTTTAGAAAGAGCAACGTCCGGCGAAAAGTTTATATCACATAAATAACTTTTTATTATCAAAAACAGTTACCAAAACTACTTACCATCTAACGTGTGTATCTACGACTTTGTATCTGTGGGTGCTTGTCTGCGTAGGGTGTGTTAGTAAGTAGGTGCGTGTGTGTGCGTGTGTTGCTAGACAAGCGCATAACTTTTGGAAAAGGACCGCCTGGCATGCGAAATGAGAACACAAAGACGCCCACAATTATGCTTGTATATTTGTCAGGGCGTAACAAAGCGGACTGTAACAGAGCAGAGTCTGGTCCTCGTCCTGGTGCTGGCTATGTCCTTAGACGGGTTGGTCATACATTTTACACACACTTACATACATACATTCGGCCACATTAGTGGAGTGAGTGTGTTGATGCTGTATAATCAGTATTTAGGCTTATGGCCGGGTTCATATTTCACTTAATATTTTTGCTTATGTTAATGCCGTTGTCGTTGTCGTTGCCGTTGTCAGTATTCGGATTTGCGCATCTTCCATTTTTCAATTATGTATAAGATACATGAGTGTGTTAGGTTGTATGTATTCATGTATGTGTCGTAAGCCAGCAACAATAAAGTATTTAGACAGGTTGAACCAGAGCATAACTGACGGCCAGTCAACAAAGTTAACAAATACAAAACCAATTTAACTTCTTGGCCTCTGTTGCTGCTTCCTCTTCAACTTCTACTTCTACTTCAACTCCAGCTTCTGCTCAATTTTCATAAACAAATAAAAAGGAGCACGTATGTAGGTGGCCTCATACGAGTACTCCTTGTTGGCCCTAATTCCATACACGCTTTCACGCCTCGACTTCCTGACTTTCTCCAGCTGTTGAGCTGCCTGGTTGTCGCTGTCTCCTTATCGCTTGGCTAACTTAAGTCGCCCTCGTGGCTGTTCCCAGCATCATCAGCTGCTTTTGTGTACTCATTATGGCAACTTGACATTAATTGAATAAACGGCAACAAAACACCGTATTTATGCTGTTGTGTACACACATATGCACATACATGATCTCACAATGACTCCGACTAGACTTACGGGCGTACTTATTGTTAGCAATGCACAGTAAATGAATTTCCAATATTGTTCCACGAGAAAACTCTTGTGGCTGAATAATTGTATATCTTATATAATATTCCATTCTAGTTTATCTTTATAAATTTTCCATTAATTTGTTGTCGGTTGCATTGTCTAGGGATCTCCATGCTATTTATGTTGTGAAATTTGAGCACATAGCTAATTTACCCACTAACATCAATTCACATGATAATCATTCTAGAATCTGCTTAAACTGAACTCCTTCAACGAGTAATAACCATGTGGGTACAGCTAAAGGGCTAACTTTTTTAAAATACTTTCACTTGATTAAATCCAAGCCGTACATATTTAACCGAAGCCTTTTGTTAATTTGATTTTGTGCAGCTTTCTGCGCCTTGCGTAATTAAACACTGATACTAATCGACAATGCACAAAATCCTTATAATAAAAACATTAGTTATGTTTGGTTATTATATTATATTTAATTATAGATACGCAACTAAAATGTAATGAGAACTTTTTTTTAATTTTATCTATGCGGAAATCGATTGAAATTAATATTTAACTGAGTTTTATTTTATATTTTCGTTTCAGGTAATTAAACGACCATTATATTTTGAAGGTAGTTAATATCTTTTAAGATAAGGTAAGGAATTTTTATAATTAGTTTTGCTATCTCAGATTAAAATTGATCTTTTACAAATATTAAAGATTAAATGTGAATCCAATAGTAACAGTGTAAAATATTTTAATATTTTGTGACCTGTAAAAATGTTACTATCTGACTTGACAATTGAAGGCGCTCCTCAGTTTCATTAATTAGTTTTAATATATCTGTTTAAAATAAATTATTTATACCCTATGCGATTAATTATTGTTTTCGTCACTAGCTCATTTATTTTAAAGTAAAACCTGCTATCCGAGGATGATGACAAAAAACAGATCAGTTTAATTTCATGCTTTTTTCGCTTTCTTCATTTATATTATGGAATTCCTAATTGAATGAAAAATGTTGCATTATAATAAATAATAATTATTAATCGCACACGTCCGTAGATTCTTGAATATAGTGTACATGCATTTGGTCTGCAATATATTATAGTTATTAACACCCAAACACCAATTTACGACAACAAATTCAATCAATAAGTAAAATATCGGTATATGTGTACGTTCAAATATTATGGTAATTGCTCACTACATTGATTAAATGACCATATTTTACTTTCAAAATAAACAGGATTAGTGTTTTTGAGGTCGATATGGTCATGTTTTGTGTTGTTTGGTCAATATGAGCATAAATGCGTTTATTTAATCCATTATTTATTCATTTCATTCATCTCCAATAATCGTTTATACCACTTTTCAGTCCATCAAATATTGCCCCAGTTTTTTATTGATCACAAAATGCGTCTTAATTTTGTTGGAAACTTATTGGCCACGACTCGGCGCGCCGTCAGATAAATTGTGAAATTGTGGGCTCATTTATGAGAAATTCGCTTATAAGTTGTAAAATTACAAATTGTTGTGTATCTTTGGGTGGATATTGGGGGTATTGGTGTTGTAGTACACATGTTGATGTCGGTCCGTTGATTGTTGTGCAACAAAGGCGGCACAAAAATCAAATAAGCAACACCCTACCAAGAACTTTTATAGAGAGCAGAAAGCAGAAAAGTTGAAGTTAAGCAAAGGCAGCTTGGCAACTCGGCTGCTTGGTAACTCGGTGGCCAAGGAATACATATTGCCAACGCAAACTGCAAGCCATCAAAAGCCGGAAACTAAAATTTTGTGGCAGAAGTTAAGCCAACGCGCAGAACTTGTCGATTGTGCGTTGGCTTTTGCGGCGGCATCAAAACTTTTTTATTTCTTAGATTTTCTGTTGCGAAATTCGTGCCAAGAACTGATTTGACTGAGGATGACTGCAAGGGACGACTGGAAGGTGCTGATGCCAAAATGTTTTCTCTTTTGAAATCAGACAGTTGCTTGTCGGTTTTATGTTGCTCTTTATGACTGCTTTGCACTGACAAAAAAAAAACGCCTTCTCAAACTTTTCAGCTGTAATCTTAGCACTTGCTCTCAATCTATGTTTGAGAATTGACGGGAAATTCATTTCATGTAGGACATAAGTTTTTCAAATCTCATACCTGTACTTGTACGTATATCTATTTGCATTTTTATCAACTGTGGTATCCATATTATAGTATACAAGTTGAGTTCATATTAAAATAAAATTAAACCCTGCTTATGGCTCATGTGTCAATTGACATGGGTAAAAAGTGCTTTAAACTTTCCATGAATATAACCAAGGTTCTCTTTAAGAATTGTATTTTGATGAATGTTGCGAATCTATTTTTATATTATTTGTGAGTCCTTGTCGAGGCCACTACACTTTTGTACTTACATACATATATGTACATAATAAGTATATAACACTTCGCTCAGCTAGCGTTTTTGTATTTTAATGTCTTATTTGGCTTTCAATCATGAGTTTGACGTGTGCTTTGCTGATTTTAACTTCTGCTCGGATACATTCATTGTGTGATTGTCCCTCTTACCCGCTTTACTTGGACGTACTATGCCCTTAATATTAGGAGGAGCAGCTGCTTGCCCGGCGGAAGGTTGGCTGCCTGACCGAAGCACTTTTGACTTTCGTTGGCCATTTTTCTTTTTCGTTTTCTTCTGTTCGTTTGTTTATTTGTTGACGGCAGAGTACAACTTTGTGCAGCAGAAGTTTGTTTATAAATCAACTTTTTGCTGTACCACAAGCGAGCTCGAACTTTCCTTCGCAGCGAGCACAGTGCATATTTTCCTGCAGCTCTCGCGCATTGTCAGCCCTGCAGAATGAACTCGGTCGATGGGGAATTTGCGTATATTTACATTCATTTTGTGCAAATTATTGAGAAAACAGATTGGACCACTGTGAGATGCTTTAGTGCTTACTGCCAGACTTCAGTAATAGTGTTATTAACAATGTTTTTAGTTTTCGAAGATGTGCTCAAAACTCTATTTAAATATTTCAGAAATTCTCAAAAGTAGACTTGCTGCTTGAAGAACGCAACGAAGTCATTTGGAAGGCGATGACGTCGTTTCTTGTTATTTTGCCACAGGCCAACAAGTCTTTCTTGTTGCTGTCAATTGTGTCGATTGCTTCCTAGTTTTGTTGTTCGAGAATTCCACTGGGCATTCACGGGTTTCGGCTCTCGAACCACTGATCATTAATCATTTATAATACTGAAGGGTTTTCGTTTTGAGTGAACATTATAATTGTCTGACGGAAATGGGCAATAGGCCTACGCAATTTAAATTTTGACAGCAACTAACAGCTCTTTTTTCCATGTAAAATGTTTATTGACTTGCTTATCTATGTGTCAATTTTAATTTTAAAAAAAAATGATATCACTAAAAAAAAGCATATTCAAATAGTTCATATCAATAAAAACAATTTTAATTAAATAAAAGTGCATGCAGGCTTTATTATGAAATTGTAATTCACATTTGGTCGTTACTTTAACAACTAGGTAAGCACCTGGAATTGACAATATTTAAGTCACAGACATCTCGAGCATATGTATTTCGTTTTTTAGACCATAACCAGTATCACAATTTTGAACAATTTAGATATTTTCAGGATATCATTTAGTCGTTATTAAACAGAATACAATTGCCTGCCTTATTTTTTTTTAACAACGTCTGTAAAATGAAAGTCGCAAATGTTGATGACAGCTTATTAATTGCTTTTTAAGAATACTACATCGTAAAAAAAATGGTTGAAAACCCAATAGTCATGGGGCTTTGATTATTTGTCATATCGGTCTTCACAGACAACGTTTAACGCATTGCCGTTAAAAAATTTAATTATTTTAACCGAATGCTGGCTTGGTCAACTGTGCGACATATTCATAATAAACAAATGTACATAATGAGTTTTTTATGAAATCTGATTTTCTGTCGATATATCACTGCGGACGGCAGTCCGCGCTAGTGACGAAAGCAGCACGAAGGGTGCGAAGGCGACTAGCATATATACACAGGAAGAATGAAAAATTTGCTTTGACTGTCCGATCAGGTCGAATTATATACCGATCGAAAGGTATAAATTTAACTTACAAATGTGCATACTAAGACTTTTGAAAACTCACCTGGTTTGTGAGATAAACAGGTGTAAGTGGGAGGGTCACATTTTAAATGATTGGAGCTAATGAGGCCGCTGGTGCTTTTTGGTCAACATTTTTAATTTTTTAATATTTCTCATAAAAATACGCGTCGAATGACACCTCAATCATCAAAATCCGACTACTGGTTCAAAAGATAATTCATTTTGAAATTTTTAGTCGCTTTCCGAAAATGAGATGAAAAGTCAGTTTGTCTGTTTGTCTGTTTGTCTGTTTGTTTGTTTGTTTGTTTGGATCAAATCGTTAATTTAGCTAAAATGTTTGAATGAGGACTTGTTCCTGTTCAAAAATATAGAAACGTTTGTTCTACGACTTTTTCGAAAAATAGCTAGTTTAGCGGGAAATCGCTAAAAACCGCTAAAACTAAAAACCCCTATAGGGTCCAAACCATAGAAGCTACAGATATGATCTATACGTCGTTGGAAAGGTACTTTGAAGGGCTTTTTAGCATATGTTCAAACTTTTTTTCTAAAGTACACAGGTAAAAAGCTACAGGTGAAAAAACGTAATTTTTTCCACATTTTGGCGGTTTTCGAGAAAACGCCGCTAGCGATTTTTTTTAATTTTGAATATGTTTGAGCTTTTAATATTTCGCGTTTTTTGATACATAATGCATAAATTTTTGTTGATTGGTTTGGAAGATATAACCTATTAACTGAATATATACGTTTTACTTTGAATTAAAATAGAACAGCAGCGGCAATTTTATTTGACTAACAGTCCAGTAACAATGAAATCTATAATTAGACAATCGTAATTAAAGATCGCCAGTGGCGCAAAGTGTAGAGCGCCCGATTTTTGCATGAATTCTCAGCTCGGGTTCCGGGTTCGAATTCAGGCACGGACGAAACTTTTTTATTTTTTTAATTTTAAATGCAATTAATTTGTTAGTAGATGATTATCATGCATACATTTTTATTGATTGGTTTGGAAGATATAACCTATTAACTGAATATATACGTTTTACTTTGAATTAAAATAGAACAGCAGCGGCAATTTTATTTGACTAACAGTCCAGTAACAATGAAATCTATTATTAGACAGTCGTAATTAAAGATCGCCAGTGGCGCAAAGTGTAGAGCGCCCGATTTTTGCATGAATTCTCAGCTCGGGTTCCGGGTTCGAATTCAGGCACGGACGAAACTTTTTTATTTTTTTAATTTTAAATGCAATTAATTTGTTAGTAGATGATTATCATGCATAAATTTTTATTGATTGGTTTGGAAGATATAACCTATTAACTGAATATATACGTTTTACTTTGAATTAAAATAGAACAGCAGCGGCAATTTTATTTGACTAACAGTCCAGTAACAATGAAATCTATTATTAGACAGTCGTTCTTAAAGATCGCCAGTGGCGCAAAGTGTAGAGCGCCCGATTTTTGCATGAATTCTCAGCTCGGGTTCCGGGTTCGAATTCAGGCACGGACGAAACTTTTTTATGTTTTTATTTTTAAATGCAATTAATTTGTTAGTATATGATCCACTAATGTTTTTTTTATTGTTTTTCAATTTAAAAAAGGTGTTGGCAGAAATCTTAGCTGCAAAATAAAGAATCGCTGTAGTCGATCTGTCTGTGTGCATATTGAAAATCTTCTAGCAAAGTAACAATGCCAGAAGCGTATGTAAATAAAATATTTATGTGAAGCGATAATAACCAGTGCTGCCAGACAGTTCAGTTTTGTCTTACAACAATGTGGGTTTTAATTTATTCATATGAATTAAACTATGAAGGAAACCAGTGTTGCCAGACAGTTTGCTTTTGCTTGTACAAACAATAAACACCGATTGACAAAGTTACACTGTCAAAAAATATATCAATTGTCAAAATTTCCAATGTCTTATTAAAAAACTTCTGATATCTTATAAAAAAACCTCTTTACGAGGTAAAAGTCTAGTGACGAAAACATTTTCATGCCCCAAAATTTCTGATATCCAATTTTGTGACGAAAAATATTAAATTTTACACATGAATTATTAAACAAAAATTTTTGTCACTGGGCACATTGCGCTTAATTTTTCATACCTAATAAATAGTATTTTTTAGCGCAGTGCCAGTGACAAACATTTTTGTTTAATAATTCATGTGTAAAATTTAATATTTTTCGTCACAAAATTGGATATCAGAAATTTTGGGGCATGAAAATGTTTTCGTCACTAGACTTTTACCTCGTAAAGAGGTTTTTTTATAAGATACATATGTACATACTAACATATTTACATTTATATATGTTAATTAGCATTTCAGAGCCATTCGCGTAGAGTGCGTTTGTCGATGCATAAATAAATAAGTACCAATATTGACCAATAAATATGGCAAGAACCAACAATTATTGAATCTGTTGTCACAATTACATTTATTGTTTGCTATTACTATAACTAGCTATTTGTTGGGATTCAACTGAAATATTTAATTTAGTTTGATTACAATAGGCAGCAACCCACAAGCCGTGAAACTTTTCGGGTAATTTTGCAAATGTATCCATCGAAAATGGACCAACAATTACTATATTGTGCAAGTATTAAGCAATAAACAAAGTAAATATATTTTTATTTTTGCAAAATTGCAGCCCCAACTGTTGGCGCTTTGATTAGCAAGACAAAGTATCGTAGTGGTGCTATTTTTTTCACAACTTTTCACAACTGTATTTATGTACAACTTTTGAATTAAAAGTGTTAATGACAAATGACTTTATTAAATGCGCTACAATGAGTTCTGATTATTTCATTATTTTGATGGGTTTTGCAATGGGCTTAAAAGATTTTAAATAAAATAATTTTTTTTATTCTCAAATGATTAAACGGTAATAAGATGTAATACTTTTTCTTTAAAGTTATAATGTTTTTTGCAATGCATTTAAATTTTAGGAATGTTATAGTTAGAATCATCTTATTTATATACGAGGGGTGTCCGAAATGTTTCTATTCTGGCCATGAAGACGACCTCCTACATAAGTTTTAGTATTTTAATGTGCTTCCGCTAAAATGCCAGCCATATCGATATTATAGTTATTGCTCTGCAATCAATTTAGTTATTCGATAGCAGTGGTTTTGTAGAAATGGTAAAATTTAATATCGTGTGCTCATAATATATGTATTTGTTTTTAAGCGTAGTATGCTCTAACTGAAAACATTTTGGGCGCTCGAAATATTCGATGTTTTGAAGTCCGGCCTTACAAACTTCAGTGTGACAGCATAATACCAAAAATCACTAAAAAGTTGAGAGATTCTTGGTGATATGGACCAAATGGAAAGGATAAGAGAAGTAGCAGCGACTAATACCCTAATGATTAAATTAATAATTTTAAAAATTCCATCAAAATGTTTTTTGTCGGTCAAATCTCACAATATTAGCCCCTGTTGCACCTTTGCAATCAGTCTAATTCGCTCTTTGTATTCAAAGATCTCAATTCGGCTTTTATTTTGCTGCTTTTTGGTCGCCATTTCTGTTCAAAAAGATTTCGACTAGTCGAAACACTGATTCAATCGATGTTTTGAAAGGAAAAAAAAGCTGCCACCTGTTTACCAAACAGTGTTGTAAAACGCCCGACAATTTTCTGAGCTGCCCATATTTAGGCACAGCGTACATGGGTTTAGAAATGGAATTATAAAATAATTTCGAGCATGTTTGCAACCCTTTTTTTAAATGGAGTTTTGGGCTTGCAAACATATTTTCGGCTTGAGCGTACTAGCGTCCTCTACAACAACCCCTATAACAACAAAAATGCCTCGACCCAAGTTGCTCCTCCTTTACAATCGTGAGTGCATTGTTGTTGTTGCTGTTTTTTATGACGGTCATAAAATGCCTCGACTCAAGCTGAGCTATGTTGTTGTTGCCGAATAGGCAGAAATAAAGTTGAGAGCAGCCGCATAGCTCCCGGAGCCCATGCGTGCCCGCCCATGCTTTAAAGAGTAGCTTATGCACACTGATTACCTGTAGATAAACTAATGACAGAAATTTCGGTAAGTTGGCTGTAATGTTCATTAAATGTTCATTAAACAACCATTTTAAGGACAGGACGGCCAATATTTATTCTGAGGGTTTGAAGAGGTGGTGTTGAGTCAGAAGAAAACTCTACTGAAATATGAAATAACAAAAATTGTAAACTTTTGTATCATTAGCAGGCTAGGACTACGATTTTAATTTTGAAATCGATGAATTTTTGTCTAAATTTCTTGTATTATTATGCCTCACATATAGCTTTTTCTCCAAATGAACGATTCTTACTGGATCTACAAAAAAGCTATAAACAAAAGTTAAATACAAGTGGAAGTACTATGTTAGATGAATGAACGAAATGCACAGTAAAAAAAAAGCAACGATATCCGTTTAAAAGACGAGAACAAAACAGGGCCTGAAGATGCCACTGACGTCGCTTTTGAGTTAGAAGGGCCCTCGTTAGTATGCCGTAGAGTGTGGGTGCATGAAGTCAATGTTAGATTGTTAGAGTGGCATTGCCGCCAAAAGGCGTTGCACAGTTGCCATTGGAAAATGCAGATGACAGTGTTTTCGATGGCCACATGATGCGGGAAGGGTGCCAAAAATGGTGAGCTCTTGTGTGTCGTTGTTTTTGCTGGGTAGCTCAACTGTTTGGTTAAGGAAATGGAACAGTCATTGGCATGGCAGCGATACCAATTCTTACACCACACCACACCACACCACATCACTCACACTCACACACACCCACGCACTATGCAGCGCCCACCTTCCAGAATCGTTGACATGTGAAATTTTAATTAAAACAAAAATGAAAATAATGCAAGAACGCCTTCCTGAAGCATCAAACTTGCTCAAAGTGCAGTCAACCTGTAACAGTAACAGTAACAGCAACAACAGCAACAGCAACAAAAATGTCAAACGAACACGTCAAAAATATCAAGAGCATAAGCGCAGCTCGACATCGCGTTGGCAGTTTGGCAAGGCATATTTACAAGTATGAGTTGTTGTACGAGAGACTGTGTGTGTGTGTGTGTGAGTTTGTGTGTGTGGTACAAAGCTTTTAAGTGCTGGCATGAAGTAACAAGCGACATCAGCATCACAAACGTATTTAAAGTGAAGCAGCGAGTTGGCAACACTAAAATGGTTGCCAGCCTCCATGCGGAGCATCTTCTACTAGTTCGCCTGGAACTGCAGCTCATTAGCACCTCACCTGGTTGCATCGCATCGCAGCGCGCCGCATCACATCGCATCGCATCGCACACCTTCACGGTGTGTGCTTGGCTTGGTCGCGGTTGACTTGTCTGAGCGCCGCCAGGAGCCCTTGCCTTGCCTATTGGCAGAACATTCTGTTGATATTGAGTTTATGCCAAAGTGCTGACTGAAGTGCCGAGTTGCGTGTTAAAGGGGCAGTCGGAATAGTACAATATATTTACTGAGAGAGCACTCAAATAATCCCACTTTGCTGTTGCCTGGCAATCACAATTTCATTTGTATCCTACCGATTAATATTGTTCTCTTTCTATTCTCTTGTACGTAATGATTTGCCGTAGTTGTAAAAACTCACTTAAATCACGTACTATTTACACACAATAAGTATGTATGTATTTATATGGGAATTTTCACAGGGAATCAAGCTTAAATTGAAAGCACAAATTGTTATAAAAACGAAGAAAAAACAAGTGGGAAAGGCTATAGTCGAGCTCCCGACTATAGGATACCCGTTACTTACCTAAATAAATTTAACTTTTTTTTTATTGCATGCTTTTAGGCACTTTTATTGCTTAAAAGCTTTAATCAGCCAGTACCACCTTTCTGTTTGTCCGATCTTGTTGGGATTTAGTAGGATGATAGGTAAAAACAATAGCTAACGTTCACCGTTTAAAAAAACCTAATATCTTAAAAACTGTGCGTGTGGTGTATTTTCGCGATTTACGGAGGCGGAAAGGGGCGTGGCAAAATTTTGAAACAAACTTGACCTGCGTGGGGTTTATAGAAATCTGTGTGCCAAATTTGGTTGCTCTAGCTCGTATAGTCTCTGAGATCTAGGCGCTCACACGGACGGACGGACGGACGGACGGACAGACGGACAGACGGACATGGCTATATCGACTCGGCTGTTGATGCTGGTCAAGAATATATATACTTTATAGGGTCGGAGATGCTTCCTTCTCCCTGTTACATACATTGCAACGAATACAATATCCCCTTTTACTTATTTTTAATAAGTAACGGGTATAATAAAATTTTTTATAAATGTTTTTTATTTCAGAGTAGGAATTAAGTTGTACTTTATTTTATAAAAAAAAGAATATGAAAATAATCAACTGCATGTGATTAAAATATACAAGTTTTGAAAAAATTAGTCGATTAAGTTTATATTTATTTATTGTTATACTTCCTGATGCAACAAGTACTGAGATTTACTATTTAATGCAACAGTCATTATTAGTGAAGAGAAAGACAAAATTTATTGACCCCGTCCTTGAAATACCCGTTACACAGTTTAGTTATCAGTGTCAATTTGAATTTACAGCTAAAAGGCTATACAAATTAAGTAATATTAAAATGATTCTGGAAGAATCTTTCATCTGATGTGAGTTTTTGATCATTTTTAAATCTGTGGAAATGGCCATATAAGTATAAAAGAACGAGAATAGGATTGTTATTATTAAATCACCGTTTCGAGGATGAAGCAATTTAAAGCACTTTGAACTTTGTTCTGGGTTGGAAACCCTTGACACACTGTCTAACAAATGTATGGTAAGTGTTTTGTAACTTTTCTGACCAAAACTTGGACCACCTGCTTTTGAGTGGGCAAACACATGGAACACATTTGCCAGTTATTAAGTCGTTGAGCAGAAATATTAGAAAGTGAAGCTAGAAGTTCCATTGATTACCTTTACTGCAGATCTTGGCTTTGCTTGGCCAATTTGCCGAAAGACCAACAAAACAGTTGCACTTTATGTCTTCTTTGCAAACAACAAAGTCAACAGTCAGTCCCATGGGTAAATTTAATAGTACAACAGGGTATGTGGCTGCTACAAGCCGAGAGTGTAAGGATGAGAACGAAGGTCGAAGGATAAATAAGGAGCAAGGAGCAAGGAGGGAACAACATTTGTTTTACTTTTTCGAAAAGTTGTTTGGCTTGTGTGAAGTTGTTGCCACTTTTTTAGGGCTTTGAATGGCCTTTTGCTGGGTTGTCGGGAGACTAGTAAATCTAATTTCTAACCGCACATGCGGAGACCTCTTCAGCGGCAGCGGCAGCGGGTTGTGGCATCTGCGGCAATGTAACTGCAACTTGTATACTCGTGCAACTTCGTCAGAGCGCGTCAACTGCAGAGCTTCCTTGTCAGTTGTTGCTATTTTAGAGCTTACCGACTTTTAAGTTGTTGCCTGGTACGAACTACAGTTAACACATACGCTCTCATGTGTTATTATGACTGCATGTGCATGTCTGGGTGCATGTGCATGAATGTGCACGGAAGCCGTCAGTCATTTCATAGTTTCGAATGAGACGTATGTTTTAGACTGTTTAGGATTGTGCTGTATTATTATTTTTTGTATTCTGTTGCAACTACATACATGTAACCATATTGCAGTTGCAGCAAGTGCGTGCCACATATGGATATAAAACGAGAATGCTGCCACGCCAAGTGGTCTTCGCTTGTCAGCGGGAACAATGGAAGCTGCGGAAGTTACCCAGCAAAGCGGCGGAAATGTAAAGTCAATGCCACTGCTGTTTTTGTTGTTACTGTTGACATCTCCTCTCCCTCTCATACTCTCTCTCTCTCTCGAAATTTGTGAGGCTTTGTTGTCACTGTTGTTTGGTGTCGTGTCCTTACATTTTATCGTTTGTCGGATTTGTGCATCCTTGTTTGCAGTTCTTATTGTTGTTGGTTTGCCTTTCTGTTGTTTTGTTGGTACGAGCATTATTGTGCATTTGTGCTTGAAGCGAATTATGAAAAGTGCATAAAAGTTTTTGCTGCTTTGCGTAGTGAAATGCGCATGCAAAATAAATAAACAAACTCTCGCACTCTCACTCACACTCGTACTCAGACCCAAAGCCACGTATTCACTTGCAGACACACATACAATTATGTCTGATTTACAAACACTCCCACGCCTGCTTAGACACATTCAACGAACTGAGCTGGGCTCCTTCGCATTTCCATATGCAAATACAGAGTTATAGGTGCTTCTACTTGAATACCCGTGCATGTACTTACACATACATACATATGTGTATTTCTCTTACACAGTTCAGTTTTTGTTTTATTTTGTATGTGTTCTAGTATTTAATATGAAATCACTAGCTCTAATGTTTATTTTATATTTTATTATTCTTGTAACCATGTCGAGGATATTTTAATCTTGCCCTGAACTCTGTAATTGCACTGAAGGCTTCTAGCGGCATATCTTTTCTATTTAGAGTGAGGAGCTGAAAAGGAACAGACATGGCAACATAACCGTCTCTTCCTTGATGATGAAACTAGATCCTTTCCTGTATTTTTAAATATCTCTATCAGTCTCACAACAAATCTATGTTACATCTAGAGAAATCTTGAAAATCTTGAAATTAATAGGTTACATACACTAGTTTACAGCCAAAATGCAAAGTGAATCAAAGTATTTTTTTCCAATGGACTTTGGCCCGATAAACACGAAAATGGTACTTAAAATTTTTTTTATGGAATCGTTTTCGAAATATTCAAACTTTTTCGAACTTTCGAGGTTACTCCAACACTTTTGAGTATATTTCCATTTCTACTTATCCGATTTAGCCAAGCAAGCACTTAAATTAAAGGTATGTTAATTCTCTTCCACTTTTTATACCCTGTGCCCATTGAAAATTGTGAAAAAGGGTATATTAGATTTGTGTGATGTATGTAACAGGCAGAAGGAAGCATCTCCGACCATATAAAGTATATATAATCTTGATCAGCATCAACAGCCGAGTCGATTGAGCCATGTCCGTCTGTCTGTCCGTCCGTCCGTCTGTTTGAACGCGTCTATCTTAGAAACTATAATAGCTAGAGACTTCAAATTTGGTATGTAGGTTGCTGGATACCGGACGCAGATCAAGTTTGTTTTTAAATTTGGATCGGACCACTATATCATATAGCTGCCATAGGGACGATCAGTCGAAAATCAAGTTTCGGTATGAAAAACTTTATTGTTGTTTGAGATATGTAAACCAAACTGACAGAATATGGGATGGTCCCATACATCCTGACCAAATTTGATTGAAATCGGACCACTATATCATATAGCTGCCATATCAACCATCAGTCGAAAATCAAGTCTTAGTATGAAAATCTTGTTTGTTGTTTGATCTATCTGAATCAAACTCACAGAATATGCATACGCGATGGTCCCTTATAACCTTACCAAAATTGGTTGAAATCGGATCACTATATCATATAGCTGCCATAGGAACGATCAGTCGAAAATCAAGTCTTAGTATGAACAACTTTTTTGTTGTTTGAGATAACTGAACCAAACTGACAGAATATGTATATGAGATGGTCCCAACCAATATTCGATATTATGGATACTGGCACAGGGTATCCTCCAGTCGAGCCAACTCGACTGTAGCCGCGCCCACTTGTTTCTCTTCACTTTTTGTGTGAAAAGTAGTCATTTTCGAAATATCATAAAAAATACTAGAGAAGAGATTTTTGAAAATTTTTTTGCAGTCAATTTAAGAGTTGTTTCAAGAATTTTTTTTGCATCAAAATATTTTTTGTGAAAAATCGAGGATAAAAGTTGAAAAGGTAGACTTTTACAAAAATTTGAAGTTTTCAATGGATACCTTATGGGTTAAGAAATTTTTGCCTCATTCGAACGGAATTTAAACGACCTTTCCAAATATATTTTTTTATTGAGATGACATGACTTACTTAAATTAAAAAAAATGGGCGTACGAATTAATAGTGGTTTGGGCTAGTATTCTTAACTCAAAACAAATTTTTTTAGGTCTCTCTCATCCTGTTAATACTTTTATAAGTTGAGTGTGGAAATATTGTTAGCATTTTTTTATTATTTATTTTAATTATGTATTGCGGCTAACGAACGACATTTCATCAGAACTCTTGGGGCTTTTCAACCCTGCTTAACTTCTTTAATAAGCCGCTATACAAACACAAAGCAACAACAGACTACACTATGAGTATGCAGAAATACCGATTGCGACACGCTGGTAAAAAGTTTGCCGAGCTCGAACAGTAACTTTGATCTAGATGTTTCCATCTATTCGTACTATGGCTTTTAGGATAAGCGGACTGCTTATCAGAGCCGGAGTCAAAGCCGGGGCCGGAGCTGGAAAGTTTCGCAGGGAACTTTGTTTCTGGTGTTGACCAAAAGTTGTCACACGGCGTGCAAGTAATTTTTTATCATTATATTTGCTCGAATTATAAATAAAACAAAGGCCTAAGCATACCTCACCCTTTCTATTTCACCCTTCCATTTACACCAAAGGGGTTACACTGCGCAGCAGCTCCGCAGTTCCGGTCGAGTGTAGTCATACACTGTACATATAGTTTTTGGAATAGTCTAAACAGTGTAGTGTAGCTCGCCTTGTACTAAGCTGCCTAAATGTGCTTTGGTGTTGGCATTGTGTCGTCGGGTACTTAGTTGTGTTTAGGCAAACACACTTACTTTTACACACACACGTTTCCGTACGTTTCTTGTAGTCGCCTGAAAGTATGCAATACTTTTACTTTCCGCCTAGAAGCTCCCTCTTGCGGGTAGGTGTGTGTGGGAAACAGAATCCCATGGACCACAGAAAACAGGAAAGCTGCTTAAGAACACAAACAATAACATTTGCAAAAAGAAAAGTGTTGTTTTTGTTGTGCTGTTGCTGTTTCTGTTTCTGCACGATGTCGAAAAATATTTTACACCTTTACACAAGAGGACAATCTAGGAAGACTCCTAACTACCGACCTGACGCGCCGCTCCTTATCTAGGCGTCCAAAAAGCCAAAGCCAAAACACAAGCAACAAGGTAAACATTTTGAGGTAATTAAGAAAAATTACCTCTTTCAAGCACAACAAAAAAGAAAAAGTGAAAAGAGAGAAAAAAATCAACTAAACAAAAACAAAAACAAAACTGAAAACGAAAATGAAAACGAAAAACATGACAACAAGAACAGGCAATGGCAACCATAAAATAGCTGTATCCAAACACGAGGACAAACCAAAGGACGACAGGATGACAGGACGGACCTACGGCGATGGTTGCACCGTTGTCAACCGCCTGTCGAGCTGCTCCTGCTGCTTCCCACATACCTAAGTAGAAGCAGAGGAGGTGGAGGAGCCGTGACTAGCCGTCCCTGCCTGCCCCTCGCCCCCTGCCATTTTCTTGTGGCCAGGAGTTTTTGGTGTTAACTTTAAATTAGCAGCAAAGTGGAAAGTGTTGTCGGTTGGCTTTTAAAATGTTTTGCGGTGTATTTCATTTATCAAAAAGGATATCTTTTAGTCAATTGCCTGCTGCTGTTGCTCCAGCCTGACGATGCACACCTTTCCCAACTGTCATTTGTCTATCTTCTGTTGGGTTTGTCTTTCGTTGTCGACCAGGCTAACTCAGATAATGCAAAAGTATGAAGCAATGTCGTGTTTTCTAAATTACCATCACAATAGCCTGTGCGTCTCTTGATGATATATTCGGTTTTTATGTTATCTCCGCTAGCCATAATGGCCAAGTCATTTACATTTTCCTTTGCGCTCTATTATGAATCATTTTTCGCTTCTAATTTGTTCACATTTTCATAATTAACTTAGAAATAAATAAAAAAGAAAAGATATCATTGGATGCCAAAGATTTAATATCCTAGCAAGGACCACTTTTCTATTTTCGTCTGATCATTCCTTTGACTATGAGTCTATAATAGCTAGTACGATTTTCAAAACTAAGGATTGATTTTCGAACGATCCTTTCTATCTATATAAGGCAGCAAATAAAAAAACAACATGAAGCAAGTTTTTATAAAGACAGCTTTGGCGACTCACCTCGTTGTCCTAATCAAGAATGTAAATACTTTATGGGTCCTCATTAAATCCGCGAAAAAAAGTAAAACCTTTTGCAAGGATATTTGATCGTACGCCCAACTGCAATGCTGATTTATGTCGAGCAGCTTGTCATTTTGATTTGTTCTAAGTTGGACTTTTGTTATTAACAATGGCATTAAATGTAAGGCTAATTAAGCCAGCTCGTACCCGTCTAACTAAAGTTGTTACCAATTATAATAATTTAATAAAGCCCCAGCATTTTAGCACAGCGCATTACACCTGGGGAACGAAGCCACGCACATGTCGCAAGTCGTAAAAAAGATTCAGGATATTTACCGCTCTTTTTGGCAGTCTGCCTTCCCCCAAATGCTAATAAAATCAAAACTGATTACCACATCATCTTCCACGAGCAGAGAGCGGCCAGAAGGGGCAGAGCGGGCGTGCGGAATCGAAGCATGCATATCATATTACTCATACGCCACGTTATACAATTTACTTACAACGTCAACGAGCAGAACGTTGACTGCTTTTACGCGGTCGCGGGACGATGAAGACAAATAGAGGGCAACCTAGTAGGGCACGTAAATGTGAGTGATGGGTTGGCTGCTGTGCGTGTCTGCGTATCTGTATCTGTGTGCGTGTGTGTGTGTGTTTGAGTGTATGTGTGTGTATGACAACAGCAAAGCAAAAACAATTAATTGAGTTGGGTCTTCGTACGTGGCGCACGCTGGCAGAGTGCAACTGCGCCACTTCCAGCTCCAGTGCCAGCGAAAGATAAAACGCTTTGCAATAGCGCTATAATTTAATCAAATTTGTCACCCTTGCAATTGAGAGAGTCACACGGCAGCGAAATTCACCGTGCCGCATTTTCCATTGCGCGGCACGAGACGACTAGACCTCGTTGTGAGGCTGGTGGCAATCGGAGTGGAGTGGTTGTGGCAGCGCTTTCGCTATAAGAATTTGTGAATGGGGATGTCTAGTATCTGGGGAGAAGTGTTCGTTGCATCACTCGCTCCTTGAAAATTCAATTTAGAATGCGTTTAACGCGCATAAAATATCTTCGACTATGAGCAACCTCGTTTCATTCCGTCCATGGCCCTGCCCCTGTCCCTGGCCCTGCCATTACTACAACTTTTCCACGGCTATTGTCTTTCAGCCATAGTCGCCGGACTTTGCGATTGGGCATTGGAAATTGGTCATTAGCTGTTTGCACTTCGTAAATATGCAACAGACCTTTGATGCCCCACAAGTGTCATTACCAAGGGCCATGAACAAACAAATGACGTTCCAGCAGACGTCTTTCGCCCATATAGTCCGAGTACGTAAGGGGATTTCCTAGGCACAGTCTGTTGACATGCTAAATAGCCGCCAATAGATTACCCTTCAGCGAAACGGCAATGCATGCAAGATTTTACTTATCTATGTAAGCTACAATAGCTATTAACAATTTCCCGCTAAAACCCGCTAAAATTGACACTCTCACAGTATCCCAACGATTTAAGCTATGGATAGGGATTTTGAATGGCTCTTTGGCATACCTTTAACATTTTATCTAAAGTTTTTTATCCCACATTTTGGCGATTTCAGAGAAAACGATTCTAACCATTTTATATTTATTTTCAAAAAACAACATTTTTTTCAACTGAAAAAACGCGGACCAGGAATTGGTTTTAGAACTATGATTTCTTAGTGAAAACATTTAGAATTGACCGCAGATTACGAATATGTATGTACAATGTACATAGTCGAGACCCGGACAATGAGACACCCGGTACATTCTTTTGGCACTTGAGTTGTTGAAATAGGATGATAGATGCGATGAAGTAGGATGATAGATAATATTTAAAGTAAACGTGAATCATCAAGAATAGAGATCTATCTTTGAAACTGTGGGTTTTGTATATAATATTTTTCAAGTAACGGGTATATAAATTCTTATACGCATTTCCCAAATATGTTAGATTAATATTCTGCGTTTAAATAAAAACTGGACCAGTCCCAGTATTTGATAAATACTATATCTTATAAAAAAAAACCTCTTTACGAGGTAAAAGTCTAGTGACGAAAACATTTTAATGCACCAAAATTTCTGATATCCAATTTTGTGACGAATAATATTAAGTTTTACTTAAAAATTACTACAAAAAAATTTTTTTGTCACTCGGCACTGCGCAAAAAATATATATTTATTAGGTATGAAGAAATAAGCGCAATGTGCCGAGTGACAAAAAAATTTTTTTGTAGTAATTTTTAAGTAAAACTTAATATTATTCGTCACAAAATTGGATATCAGAAATTTTGGTGCATTAAAATGTTTTCGTCACTAGACTTTTACCTCGTAAAGAGGTTTTTTTTTATAAGATATCAGAAATTTTGGAGTATGATATCAAAAGTTTTGAAAATTGCAATATATTTTGACGGTACAATTTTGTCAAAATCTAACAGAACTCTCAAGCTCTGGCTGCTACGACACGTTGTTGCTGCTGTCCTATTCCAATTCTAAGCAAAACGTATATATTCTGTTAACAGGTAATATCTTCCAAACACATCGAAATTTTACAAACTACAATATATTGAAAATTAGAAAAAATCATTACTTGCGTTTTCACAAAAATCGCCTTAATGTGGGAAAAAATACCTTATTTCACCTGTTGCTGTTTACCTTTTATCTTAAAAAACACTAAAGGTATTCCTAAGAGCCCTTTAAAATACCTTTTCAACGATATATATATCACATCTGTAGCTTTTATCGTTTGGATGATATGGGGGTTCCAATTTTAGCGGTTTTTAGTGATTTCCCGCTAAACTAGCTATTTTTCGAAAAAGTCGAAAAACAAAAGTTTCTATATTTTTGATTATAAAATGATTTATCTGCCGCAAAAAGAATTGACCACTTGCAAGCAGTATCTTTCCACATGCACTGCAAGCAGTGTACATACTGCATATGTACACGCAGTAGTGTAAAGGTGTAAGGTATATTCAGTTAATAGGTAATATCTTGCCCAAACGAATTTTGACAGATATGTGTTATATGTCAAAAAACGCGTAATTGAATTCTCTACAACATGCAGTATATTTAAAAGTGATTTGATGTGTAGATTTTTCTTAAATCGCCAAAATGTGGAAATAAATACCTTATTTCACCTGTAGCAGTTTACCTTTTTACCTAAGAAAAAAACTTTGAAGGTATGCCTAAAAGCCCTTCAAAACACCTTTCCAACGACATATAGAACAGATCTGTAGCTCCTATCGTTTGGATGCTATGGGGGTTTCAATTTTAGCGGTTTTTAGCGATTTCCCGCTAAACTAGCGATTTTTCGAAAAAGTCGTAGAACAAACGTTTCTAGATTTTTTATTGGGAACAAGTCCTCATTCAAACTTTTAAGCTAAATCAACGCTTTGATCTATACAAACAAACAGACAAACAAACAGACTGACTTTTCATCTCGTTTTGAAAATGGCACCAAAAATTTCGAAATTAATTATCTTCTGAACCAGTGGTCGGATTTTGATGATCAAGGTGTCATTCGACGCGTATTTTTGATAAGTATAGTGAAAAATTATAAAAAAAATCTAAAAGGCTCCAACGGCCCCATTTGCTCCAATCATTTACATTTTGTCCCTCCCACTTACACCTGTTTATCTCACGAACCATGTAAGTTTTCAAAAGTCTTAGTATGCACATTTTTAAGTTAGATTGATACCTTTCGATCGGTATATAATTCGACCCGATCGGACAGTCATAGCAAATTTTCCATTCTTCCTGTGTATATATGCTAGTCGCCTTTCGCACCCTTCGTGCTGCTTTCGTCACTAGCGCGGACTGCCGTCCGCAGTGATTACACCCTAGGGTATAACACATAGCCTAGGGTATGTAACAGGCAGAAGGAAGCATCTCCGACCCCATAAAGTATATATATTCTTGATCAGCAACAACAGCCGAGTCGATATAGCCCTGTCCGTCTGTCCGTCGGTCCGTGTAAACGAAAGGATCTCAGAGATGGTAAGAGCTAGGACCACCAAATTTGGAATGAAGAGACCCTATTATGTTAGGCAGAACAGGTTTATGTTAAAATTTTGCCACGCCTACTGTGGGGGGCGTAATTTTGGTGTTATATGCCTTACATTTAAATTTTTTCTTTGAATTGAACTGTTTTGTATGTCTTCGTCATGTATGTATGTGTTACTTCGTATGGAAAGTTTTATATTAAATAGATTTTTTATTTACAATATTTAAAGTGCCGTGAATGCACATTTCGTTTGAACTACAGTCGTCGGATAAAGTATTTTGACAAAACTAAAGCTAAATCCTCGCGTTATTTAAACTAACTAAATGTTAAGTTTAGCATTAATGGAAAGGTCATTCAAATTCCGTTTGAATGATACAAAACTTTCCTTAACCCATTAAGTACCCACTGAAATTTTTGAACTTTTGTAAAAGTCTACTTTGACTTTTTGACTTTTTTCCTAGATTTTTTACAAAAAATATTTTGATGCAAAAAAATTCTTCAAACAATTCTAAGTGTGAATTGAATTTTTTGTCTCTGGCAACTTAAGTAAAAGAATCTTCAAACTTGTTGATTTATTCGGCGATTATGATCAAAATATTTTTAACTATTTCGATTAAAATCCCCGAAAGTATCCTATATTTCGAATACCAAATTTTATGTTAGTAGGCTTTATCAAAATTTTTTTTTTCTGAATTTAATCACTATATCGAGATCATTTTTGTACTGAATTTTGTTATGAGCATTATTGTAAATGTTAATTCTTCGAAAAGATCGATGCACTTTCTTAAACTGAATAGTAAAAAAGTTTTCAAGAAAGGCCGAAAATTTTAGTGCTCGGCATTCTGTTACAATTTTTTTTTCAATGCACTTCCTCGGGAATAGAATTGGATTACAATATATTTGATATCGGCTTTTCCGAATTGTATCTTCAAATTTAAATATTCTTTAATTTCGTATCCTTTGTATCTTTGTTTCCCAATTACTTCCTTCCTAGTTTTGTGTTGATCATACATATGAAAGTGTCCAGTCTATTTCAACCCCTATTCACTTTCGATAGAGGATTTCTTGTTCTACCTCCTCCTTGTTAATGGTACCCTTAAATTATAAAGCTTTACATATATAAGTGACCCTGATCCTGACTATTCAGCTTTTAAAATAGTTAGCTGATATATCAATGTTGTTCATGGTTGTTAATTGTTTGAAGTCTTGCCTCGAATTAAAATTTATGTGTTTCGTCATCATTTATGCGGCACGCGACTCAATTTCTTGAATATGTTTCATATAAATTAAATGAAAAATTTCTTTTTAAAGTGCATAATCTGATTAACGTTCATTAATTATTATATTCGTGGTGTATGAGGTTCTGATTCCCATTAAACTATATTTCCGAATAACTTGATTAATGAATTTCTGACCATTTATAAAAAGAATCTTTAAAATACTTGTTGATTAAATTATTTAAATTATTGATGAAATATCTGCAATGAGAATGTATTTAAATCCAATTGCATCTTAACTATAAAACTGAAATTAAGCTTTCAATTATAAATGTTTTGTTTAACAAACCAATATAAATTTATTTTAAAATTTGTTTCTTATAAGAAGACTGTTTAGCTGCAGAGATCAAGGAGCTTAAGATAAGTAATTTGATTAAAATGATTAAAGTGCTTGAAAAAGTTACTGCAAAAAGTACAAGTTATTTGGAAATGGCTTTAATGCAATGGCTTTGCGTATGCGTGCTCTGTTGATGTTTTGATGTTTTTCGCAAAATACCGGATGTTCGGATGTATTTGCACACTCTCGTCGATTTGCAATTGGTATAGCGCCTTCACTGGCTGTCGAGCCAATATCAGCGATCCAGGCAACGTACAGCTTGTCAGCGTCAAGCGACTATTGCAGTGTTCAACATTTGCAAGAAAAAAAGCAAAATATTTATCACAAATAAAAATAAGGAAAAAAGTAAAGGTGAACGAAAAGGTAGCAGAACATGCCTTCAACCCATTTTAGAATGGGGTGGCCAACGGTCACGTATATTTTATTTTCTGAATCCCAACGTCGACGCTGCCAGTCTTCATGTCCGTCCTAGTCCCCGTCCTCATCCCCATCCCGGTCTCCGTGTGCCGTCTCCGTTTCCGTCACCCAGCTCACATGTCCAAGGTGGCGCTGCTTCCAGCTGCATCTGCGTTCGCCAGTGCGTTCATGGGTCGCCAACGCTGTTTGCAATTCTAGTTGGCAGTTGACAGGTGCATCCGGCTGTGTGTGTGTGTGTGTGTGTGAGGGTCCAAAATAGGGGCAGTCCTCTGACACCCCCACCATATAAAAATGTGTCTCACGGGCTATGAAAATGATTGAAAAATATTGATTGTGCAATAGGTAAAAGAAAGCATTTACCATTATTTAAGTTTCAACATTTTTGACATCCCCAAACGAGTACAAACATTTTTTGAATTCGCAAATATATTTACACATCTTTTCGACAGGTACGACACAAATAGGAAATGGGCTATGTATATAGCATTTCATAATGCCAAATTAACATGATTTACATAGAAGTGTGTAGAGTATGTGTCTTGAAATTGTACTACAATAAGTTGTTAGTAATTTTATTTTTTATTTTTCACTTTATGGAAATAAGTTTTAGCTAACTTGAGGTCTACACTGATAAAAAAAAAGGATCTAAAATCAAGATTTTGGTCTCAGATCTAAGAACATTGGTCTAAAAAATGCGTCGAGAACATGAAAATCTTGAAGTAAGAAAACACATCTTGATTTTAAGAATATTTTAATTAAGACCAAGTTCTTATTTTTAAGACCATAAATTCTTATATTTTGAAGACCACAAATCTTATTTTAACAATAAAACTTATTATTTTTTTAAGATTATATGTTCTTACTTTAAGACCAAAAAGTTTTGAATACTTAAGACAAAAAAATCTCAAATTAAGATTAAGCTTCTTAACATTTTAAGAAGAATGAAGTAAGTTTTAGTTAACTTGAGTTCAAGTAATGTCGATATGACTAAACAACAAAAGCGAAAAAAAATTCTTGCACAAAGCAAAGCGGTATACAAAAGATGCCAATCTCCATCATCAGTATCATTGTGCTGACTTGACTAGCGATCCTAGCCTAATGTCATATTTGAGAACCCAGAACCAGTTGTGAATTATAAGACTCAAGAAGTGACAAAATTTTAAGATTCTTATTCTTATTTTAAGAGAAAAAGATCTAAGATCTAAGATTCTTATTCTTATATTAAGAACTTAAGATTTTTTAGAAAAATATTCTTAGTTTTCGTAATTTGGTCTTAAAATGGTCTAATATTAAGAACAAAATATTTAAATTTGAGAATTTTATTCTTATATTAAGAACTTACGATTTTCAATATTAATATTCTTGGTTTTAGTAATTTGGTCTTAAAATATTCTTATTTCAAGAACAAAATATTTAAGATGAATGTTCGTGATTTTAGAAAGTGGTCTTTTTTTTCAGTGTAGTAATGTCTGTAAGACACCAACAAACAACAACACACAAAACACTTGCAGATTGCAAGGAGCATGGCACGGTATACAGCTGTTTCAAGAGATGCCTATCTCTATCATCAGTACCGTTGTGCTGACTTGACCAGCGATCTCAGCCTAATGTCACTTTTGAGAAGCCAGAACCAGTTGTGAATTTTAGTTCTCAAAAGTGAAAAAAATAGCTGTGAAGCTGATCTAGCCCTTTGTGTGTTGTTGTTGCCGTCGTTATTGTGCAAATGCCATCGGCATTTTTGTTGCAATAACAATTTTGTTTTTGTTTTCTGTTTTTGTCAGTAACAAGAGAGTGTTGCTACTATTTCAAAAATTATTCCGGCGTGTCGTCCGTTTATGTTTATCTTATAAAAAAAACCTCTTTTCGAGGTAAAAGTCTAGTGACGAAAACATTTTAATGCACCAAAATTTCTGATATCCAATTTGGTGACGAATAATATTAAGTTTTACTTAAAAATTACTACAAAAAAATTTTTTTGTCACTCGGCACTGCTCAAAAAATATATATTTATTAGGTATGAAGAAATTAGCGCAATGTGCCGAGTGACAAAAAAATTTTTTTGTAGTAAATTTTAAGTAAAACTTAATATTATTCGTCACAAAATTGGATATCAGAAATTTTGGTGCATTAAAATGTTTTCGTCACTAGACTTTTACCTCGTAAAGAGGTTTTTTTTATAAGATATCAGAAATTTTGGAGTAAGATATCAAAAGTTTTGAAAATTGCAATATATTTTGACGGTACAATTTTGTCAAAATCTAACAGAACTCTCAAGCTCTGGCTGCTACGACACGTTGTTGCTGCTGTCCTATTCCAATTCTAAGCAAAACGTATATATTCTGTTAACAGGTAATATCTTCCAAACACATCGAAATTTTACAAACTACAATATATTGAAAATAAGAAAAAATCATTACTTGCGTTTTCACAAAAATCGCCTTAATGTGGGAAAAAATACCTTATTTCACCTGTTGCTGTTTACCTTTTATCTTTAAAAAACACTAAAGGTATTCCTAAGAGCCCTTTAAAATACCTTTTCAACGATATATATATCACATCTGTAGCTTTTATCGTTTGGATGATATGGGGGTTCCAATTTTAGCGGTTTTTAGTGATTTCCCGCTAAACTAGCTATTTTTCGAAAAAGTCGAAAAACAAAAGTTTCTATATTTTTGATTATAAAATGATTTATCTGCCGCAAAAATAATTGACCACTTGCAAGCAGTATCTTTCCACATGCACTGCAAGCAGTGTACATACTGCATATGTATATGCAGTAGTGTAAAGGTGTAAGGTATATTCAGTTAATAGGTAATATCTTGCCCAAACGAATTTTGACAGATATGTGTTATATGTCAAAAAACGCGTAATTGAATTCTCTACAACATGCAGTATATTTAAAAGTGATTTGATGTGTAGATTTTTCTTAAATCGCCAAAATGTGGAAATAAATACCTTATTTCACCTGTAGCTGTTTACCTTTTTACTTAAAAAAAAAACTTTGAAGGTATGCCTAAAAGCCCTTCAAAACACCTTTCCAGCGACATATAGAACAGATCTGTAGCTCCTATCGTTTGGATGCTATGGGGGTTTCAATTTTAGCGGTTTTTAGCGATTTCCCGCTAAACTAGCGATTTTTCGAAAAAGTCGTAGAACAAACGTTTCTAGATTTTTTATCGGGAACAAGTCCTCATTCAAACTTTTAAGCTAAATCAACGCTTTGATCTATACAAACAAACAAACAAACAGACAAACAAACAGACTGAATTTTCATCTCGTTTTGAAAAGGGCACCAAAAATTTCGAAATTAATTATCTTCTGAACCAGTGGTCGGATTTTGATGATCAAGGTGTCATTCGACGCGTATTTTTGATAAGTATAGTGAAAAATTATAAAAAAAATCTAAAAGGCTCCAACGGCCCCATTTGCTCCAATCATTTAAATTTTGTCCCTCCCACTTACACCTGTTTATCTCACGAACCATGTAAGTTTTCAAAAGCCTTAGTATGCACATTTTTAAGTTAGATTGATACCTTTCGATCGGTATATAATTCGACCCGATCGGACAGTCATAGCAAATTTTCCATTCTTCCTGTGTATATATGCTAGTCGCCTTTCGCACCCTTCGTGCTGCTTTCGTCACTAGCGCGGACTGCCGTCCGCAGTGATAAAATGTTTGTTTTTGCGACCTTTCTATATTGTAGAAATAAGTTTTAGCTAACTTGAGGTCTATTAATGTCTGTAATAATACCGTGCCATGCTCCTTGCAATCTGCAAGTGTTTTGTGTGTTGTTGTTTGTTGGTGTCATACAGACATTACTAGACCTCAAGTTAGCTAAAACTTATTTCTACAATATAGAAAGGTCGCAAAACCAAACATTTTTTTTCACTTTATTTAATTGTGATGATCAATAATTTTGGATATTTGGTGAATTGGGATAAAAAAAAAAGAATATTATTGCTTCATAGAAGAGTTCCCTTTTAACAAATGAGATGCTGTTATTGTGGTTTGTTTGCTTATGACCGAGTCTAGCCAATTAATTCCTCCAACCATATTACAAAGATATTTGATATACATATACTGAAATGATTAGCACTAGTTTTTTCAATGCCTACTGAAATCAAATTTCATAAGCACTTGGTTTTTCAATGCTAATGAAATGGAATTTTCATTAGCACTACTTTTTCCAATGCCAATGAAATGACAAATTCATTAAAAAAGTAGTTAATTAGTAACAACTCTGGTATACTGCGTGTAACGTCCGCAACAGACAAAAATTATGATTTTTATTACAGGACACTACTTATCATTATTTTTTAAGCTGGGTTGATGTTTTCAAATATTCCAATAAATTGTTTGTATTTGGAATTTGTATTTTTATTGCGCAAAATTCGCTAAAAAAATGCAAATGCACATTAACCTCAAAGTCGATTTCCATTTTTTGTAACGTCAGCTGCAAAACTTTAAGAACGCGTAACGTTTTTTTAAAAACTGTAAGTTTTTTATAAAAATAAACACATCTAATCGCGTGTTGTATCAGTTATAACATGAAAATTAGCGTTAAAATGTAACGTTCACAACGCTGGATTAGCCCATATGCAACTACAAAGAATTACAAACTTTTTTTTCTTTAAGTATTTTTGGAATTAAAAGATTAAAGATTGAAGATTAAATTTTGCTATGAATTAAGTGTTACTAATTTAGATATGAGATGTTCTTCTTTCATGTATTTTCTGAATCTAATTATTGTATTTTTCCGTTCTAATTTATTCACAGGCGAATACACAGAATAATGCTTAAGTTGTTCGTGTTGGAATTCATTACGATATGTGTATTATTAACGAATGTTAATTCAGGTGTGCCAATTGGTAAGTAAACCCCTTTAACTGCTTGACTCTTCTTTGTATTTGTATACCCATAAGACGGTGTCCTTTCAATGTGTGACATACTGATTCCTTTGAGGTAAATTGTGTATCTCGTAATTTTCGTGAGATGAGAGATAGATGAACCAAATGGGGTACATCAGTTTGCACTGGTTAATGTTACTTAAGAGTTAATCTTGGTCTGTGAATATAATACACTCTGCTCTAGGAACTGGTGGACCATCGCAGATATTCGAAAACAAGGATGCGCTGTTGACATGCGTTGTCTCTGAGAACGCGGCCAACAATACGGTAATATGGAAGAAGGGGGACGAGATCTTAACGGCTGGAACGGTGCGGGTCACAAAGGATCATCGTGTCAGAGTGTTGCATGATGAAAGTAAGTGTAGATCGATATTTCGGGTTATATTAACAACTTCTTAAGCAAGGACATACGTTCTTCCACAGACCCAAAAGGACGCAACTTGGCAACGGGAGGCGAGGTTTGGGTGCTGCTAATCAAGAGTCTCAAGGCAAGTGATTCGGGTGCCTACATCTGTGAGTTGAACTCCGATCCTGTTTTGCGCAGCATACACATACTGACTGGTAAGCTGTAGAATTCTTAATGCTTATCGACTTGACATCTCGTTCCTTACATGCAGTTAAGGAGCTCTCACAGGGGAACAACACGGACACTGCTACGGCCGAGTCGAGTGATGTCTTCCTCTTACCGCCACCACTTAATGCCCAGGACAATCGCAGTTTTTGGCGTCCTAGTCAAGTGCCGCCTGTGTTTACCCATGATTTCACCGAGTGCTGTGAGCGTGCGAATGTGTCCTCCCAGTGCATGGGCTTCTGCAACGTCCACAATATACTGGATGGAACTACTGATGTCGATCCTGAGGCCTGTGAGAAGGACTTCCCAAGCATTGTGAAATGCATGGCCGATGGCCGCAATCATGTGCCGTGCTGTGTGGAGAAGCAAATTCCCGATCTGTGCCAGGACATGTGCCGCGGCGAGTACACACCCTTCACCGACAGGCTGAAGACTCGAGTCTCGTGTGTGCAGCACACCCTGAGTGGACTCCAGTGCATCCTCAAGGGGGTACAGCTGATACCAAGCACGCCCACCCTCCTGTCGATAGAAGAGGTGCGGGAGACAAGCGTCAACATCAGCTGGGCCGCTCCACAGAAGCTGGCCGACCAGGTTTCCCATTACACGGTCAACCTCACAGTGTTGCATAGCTTCGACGAGGACGAGTTGAGCGGAGAGGTCAAACATAAAACATCTGAGGGAACCGCACAGAAAGAGGAACAAACGACCCTCTATAATGTTCCCGCCAATCAAACGTATCTCTTCCTCGACACGCTCTCCCCCCTGACCATGTACGCTGCTATGCTTACGGCCGTAAATGAGTACGGCTCGAGTTTGCCCAATGAACGACTTCGCTTCTTCACGCACACCAGCGCTTCGGTGGCCGAGGCTCAGGCGGGCAGCACGGACAAGCAGGTGATGCCCTCGCTGCCAGATATTCGAGGTTGCTGTGAGTCGAGTGGGATGACGCATCGCATGTGCATGGATAAGATGTGCGATCCACAGAAGGCGGACCAGGCCACGCTTCCTGACCTGATGGTCTGTGCCCCTTGGTCGAACATCACCTTCACGTGCTTGGCCAATAACATTGATCATACGCCCTGTTGCCGTGCTCGTGGCATACCCTCGGCCTGCTTCTCTCTCTGTGCTGGCAAGCTGACCTCTCTGGACTTCAGTCTGTTTAAGTATGTATAGATAAGACTATATGTACATTGTTGCAGAACTGTATGAAATTGCTGTCAATTGTCAATCATTCAGCTGGAAATTTTTAACATTCCAAATTGTCAAGTTCTGTTATCTCTAGTATGATACCAGTACGGCAGTACCAGTAACAGTGTTCGATCGACGAGTACTGACTTTTTACACTATTATAGAATACGAACTACGATGATCTATAAACAAGTTATCATGCTGTCCTTTGAATTTTATAAAAGTTTATCATGCTTTCTAGCAGGTACTGATTACACTTGGCAGTAGACTGATTGTTTTTAGATTCCCAGATTTTAAATTGTAATAATTTTAGTAAGTTTTTTCTTATTTTTTGCAATTGTTTTTCTTTCTTTAAAAAAAACCGAAATATTTAGCTTCCGCTGTCTGCTGCCTTCATTTTTTTTCCTTGCAATTGAACGTTGCACATTGGGCCAGAATCCCTTTTTTTTGGCATAAAGTCGAAAATTTTTTACAAATATATCTTGAATTTGACTTAATATTTTAAAAGGGCATACATGAGGTATATCGAATCAATGAAAAAAAATTTTAGGTGGCTACGTTGTATTTTTTGCGAGCTAGCAAAGTCAGATGTTTTGTCAGGTGAATTCCAGCCGAAATTGGCTTTAAGCTTTTACTCAACTTTGCGCTTCGGCTGTGAAAAGACCATTTATCCAAATCTTTGCTGAAAATATGGAAAATAAAGGTCAACATATGCCAAATATAATAAGTGTTAAGTTATTCGAAATATGTGTTCAATGTTTTAGTTGTGGGTCGTCTATGTTATGTCTTATTTTAGAAGAAAACTTACCGAAGCGCTCGTGTACCGTGGAGTAAAAACCTAATTTCTCCCACTTTCTGACAAAAAGTAATTATGCAAATGTAAACTCTTTACTATGGTTTTGAATTTGTCATTTACACTTTTTGCGCATTCTCTTTAAAAACACATGTTGAAACCGGGCATTTTTGCTAGAAAATCTGACTTTTTTCCGTTTTTAGATAGGGAGGGGGGTTAAAACATGGTCAAATTAAAAAACTAAAAAAATTGTAAATTCTACTTTTGCCTGATTAGTAAACATGCAAAGAATGAAATATTTTCCTCTATATTATATATCATATTATATATCATTTTCAATGAGTAGGAAAAACGAGAGGGGGTAAAGACAAGGTCCAACCAAAAATAAAAATAAATTATAAATTCGACTTCAGCCTAACTAAGATTCATGCCAAATTTCAAGTCCCCATCTTTACATAAAGATTTTATAAAAATATTTTACACATATTTCTCATAGTCGAATGGGGAGGGGAGATGAAGGCGTGGTCCAAATCCAAAAAAAAAAAATTATAAATTCTAAATTAGTTTAACTAAAGTTCATGCAAAGTTTCAAGTCTCTAGCTTTACAATTAGACTTTATGCCAAAAAAAGGGATTCTGGCCCAATGTGCGTTGGCTAAATATTCGGATTTTGTGATTTGGCGGGAAAAAGCTAAATTTGGCGGGATAAAGCTAAATTAAGCGAATTAGTACAAATTTGGCAAGAAGAGTTAATCTGAGAGTTTTGCTAGGATATCTCCGACTGCATCCGATTGTTCCTATGGCAGCTATAAGATATAGTCATTCCACTTTGACCAAATTTGGTCAGAATGTAAGAGACAGTACCAAACATATAATCTGTGAGTTTGGTTGAGATATCTTAGGAAACAAAAAAGTTTTTCATACTAAGCAATTCCGTGACCTTTGACCCCGATTTGACCCACTTAGAGGTCGAATTTTGCAAAACACCGTCTTATTGCACGATGAAATTATCTCATCTATGTTGTGTGAAAATTTCAGCTCTCTATCTCTTACCGTTTCGGCTGCACGTTGATTCTCAGTCAGTCAGTCAGTGAGTCAGTCAGGACAAAGAGTTTTATATATATAGATTTAAAGATTCTAACATTTTTAAAAAATATTTTAAAAATTCTTTGTCCAATTTTAAAATGTACTGAAAAATTGTATTAAAATGCTTCTTGATTCAGGAATTAATTATATTTACTTAATGTCAAAAGAATAATTTTAATAACAATTACAATCAGTGAATTAACAATTTTAATTATAATTAATAGGTTCTTAATTAGCCCCCGTCTTTAATGTTATTTTCATTAGCAATGCGAGTTAACTGGCACGTAAATTATAATAAAATTAGTTAATTGGGCCCGTCCTCTGATTGATTTCTAAACAGTTATTGAAGATCGAGCTATATAAGATCGACTGTAGTTGAGTTTGTTTTCAAATAAGAATTTCATGGTTTTTAGTGCCGTTAATTGTAATTTCTTCATTGGAAGATGAATAGTTCTGCAGAGTCAGTGTTGGATATGGGTATTCTAACACAGTTGAATGGGTTTTTTTCCACAGATGCCTGCGTTTCATGTCCGAGTACAGCAGCTGTCTGTTCCAGGGCTACGGGGTTCTAGCTGATCCTCCATCTAAACTGCGCACGGTCGCAAAGACGGATAACTTTGTCATTCTGGATTGGAATAAGCCCAAGCGTCTGGCTGACACGGTGACCACGTATCACGTCAAGTTCCGTCGTCTCGGCGTTGGCGATGATTATCTGACCGTGGAAAAGGCAAGTACATGAGAAGCTCCAGTTCTTGGGGCTGTTCGGCTAATTTAATTAATTTTGCAGCGTCAGCCGCCACTCATCCTTGAAGGTCTGGAGGCGGACATTTACTACGAGTTCTATGTGGTATCAATTAATGCGTACGGCAAAAGCGAGCCTTCTCCACGACTCATTACACGCACCCTGGCCGCTGAGCCTGACCCAACACCCATCGGCAAATACAACATGTCGACGTGTTGCCAGGCTTCGGGGCTCCTGCCACAATGCGCTCCGCTTTGCTCCTACAACATACGCCTGTCCGACATCGAAAATCTCGGCCCGACGTGCCGTGCCCAAATGCGTGAGTAACAGCTAAGCCCACTTCCATGACACACACATGGCCAACACTAATTAGTGTCAGTCCAACATCCCCATTAGGCAGCTGCACAACGAACAGTGGTCCATCTCAATGATTTTTCTCAATTTAATGAGCTCATTTCAAATTCTCCTTTTAATTGATCAAATATCCAATATCAAGGAAGCAAAATAGAACTGCATCACAATCTCATTGTGTGCGATTGCCTCGCAGCGAATCACCTAGTTGGAAGCACGGATAGCCAAGTTAGCTGAAACAGAAGTAGGAAAGCTTTTCACGGAGCCAGCATAATTTAAACAATGAGAAGTACTGATTAGTAGACTAAAGAACTCAATCAAAAACTTACCCTTTGAGAAAAAACTATTGAGCTAATTCGATATTAGAATACATATTAAAGAATAACTTATCAGTTAACTGAAGAAGCAAGAGAGTTCCTTGAACACAGAGTGATGTAAGAATTAGAAAGACAAATCTGCCTAGTTCGACATAGTTTCATTGATTACGGCCAAGTCAAGCTTATTAGATGATGACTTGCTTGAATTTAAGAGAATATCTCTAAGCAGATGTAAAATCGGTGGTAATTTCCTGAAAATTGGAATAACATGCGGAGTCATTCTGTGCGTCATTGGCTGCTCAAAAGTAAGGAAGTGTCTCGAAATTAAGTATCCAAATCATGAAAGGCAGTAAATTGATGAGCTCAAAGCTTAAGTTGGGGCCACTGATTTAGATTTATGCTTGGAAAAAAAGCTGCATAGTCATGACAGCGTCCCTTATTAACCATTCTCTGTTCAATCTCAGCCATTCTGGCTCGCTGTGCGGCGGGAGGACGCGACCACAGTCCTTGCTGCAGTCGACGCGGCGTTATATCCGTTTGCATGCCACTCTGCCGCGGCGTCATGCCACTTGCGTTGACCACAAAATCGACGGCGGCGACTGCAACGGCAACGGCAACATCAGCGGGAATTGGAACGCTAACATCAGCAGGAAACGGAGGCTTGTCAGCCTCAGCTACATTGGGCGGCAGTGTGCCGGATTGTCTGTCATACGCTGGGAACATTTTGCAGTGCTTCGAGGAAGGTGAGAATCGCATGGAAACCAGAGAGCTGCAACGGGTAGATTCGAGTTGAATTGTTCGCCGTTGCCAAAAATCAAATCAAATCGAGTCACCAGTCGCCGTTCTAAAAATCGAGTAGGCTGTACGACTTGATACTCGCTGATACTCGTTGAGTCAAACGGATCGAAAAACGAGTATAGGATCGAGTAAGCATTCGAATCATGATGCGAGTAACTCGTTTTAAATGTGAGGGACGGGACGGACAATGTGCGCGGGGCAATGTGTCGATCGACCCAAATGTGCGAGCAAAAAATAAAAAAGTTCTACACTGAAAGAAATTATTGCGTCGCAGAATAATTATATTGTAATAGTCCACTTTTTTAAAATCATGAGGTCTTCATACCTACTTTTTGTTTCGTTCAGTGTAAAAAAGGTCGCGGCGCGCCGTCAGCGCGAGTTTTATGACGGCCATAAAAAAGGGTCAAAAATGCTTCGACGCGAGTCGTGTGTGCGACGTCACAGCGAAACCCACCCCCGAATTTCATACATTGCAATGTAAGCGTAAGCGCTGTCGATCGCTGGGCTACTCCCTCTGACACTCGGTCTGCTCGCCTTGACACTCGTTTTGACACTCGGTCTGCTCGCCTTGATACTCGTTTTGACACTCGTTCTAGACACTCGTTTTCGACACTCGTTTTGGGCCGTTTTGAGTTGTAGATACTCGTATGAATCGAAAGCCGCACTCTGCCTTTGTGTCTCTTTGTACAAAGCACATTGATTTTAATTAAATCCAAAATAAATAAATAATGACACGAAATTAATGTTATGAAAGAAATTTTAGTAATTTATTTAAGTGCTTAAATAATTTTATAAAATTAGGTTTTTTAAATTATAATTATATATTTTATTTTATTAATTAAAAAAGGAACAAAAGGTGCAGATTTTATCTATCTACTGCTATTCTAAACATACGACCTCTGAAAATTAAGTATACATTTTTGTTTTTATATACTTAGCTATTAAAATTTGTTTGTACAAAGAGACACAAATGCAGAGTGCGGCTTTCGATTCATACGAGTATCTACAACTCAAAACGGCCCAAAACGAGTGTCGAAAACGAGTGTCTAGAACGAGTGTCAAAACGAGTATCAAGGCGAGCAGACCGAGTGTCAAAACGAGTATCAAGGCGAGCAGACCGAGTGTCAGAGGGAGTAGCCCAGCGATCGACAGCGCTTACGCTTACATTGCAATGTATGAAATTCGGGGGTGGGTTTCGCTGTGACGTCGCACACACGACTCGCGTCGAAGCATTTTTGACCCTTTTTTATGGCCGTCATAAAACTCGCGCTGACGGCGCGCCGCGACCTTTTTTACACTGAACGAAACAAAAAGTAGGTATGAAGACCTCATGATTTTAAAAAAGTGGACTATTACAATATAATTATTCTGCGACGCAATAATTTCTTTCAGTGTAGAACTTTTTTATTTTTTGCTCGCACATTTGGGTCGATCGACACATTGCCCCGCGCACATTGTCCGTCCCGTCCCTCACATTTAAAACGAGTTACTCGCATCATGATTCGAATGCTTACTCGATCCTATACTCGTTTTTCGATCCGTTTGACTCAACGAGTATCAGCGAGTGTCTCTATCCAAATAGATCACGAGCAAAGACGAACAAATCACAACGGGTTCGCGTCAATATTCGAGTATGAGCGTTCACTTCTTACCCGTTGCAGTTCTCTGATGGAAACCATGGAAGTTGTGCAGTACAACACACAAGTATTGTGTGTGGAAGTACATCTGTGTGTGCTTGTGTGCCTGTGTTTGCGGCTAATTCTGTTTGTTTAATTGCGTGTCTGTGCATGTTGAGCACACGCACTGTTGCACACGATTGTGTGCTAAATTATTTGGTCAATGCCTTGGCTTAGCCCACAAAATGGCAGACAAAACCAATACTGGCCAATTAAACTTGCATTATAAAATCAACTGCTCACACTCACACTCTGCTTCCCAGGCACGACGAACATCCCAGGACCACCAGAAGATGTGCACGCAACATCCGTGAAGAGCACAAGCATAAGTCTGGCATGGACCCCGCCCAGTGCCGAGAGCACCTCGGCCAACACCACCACCACCCCCTCCGCTGTGCCCACCGACATGCTAACCGGCGATGAACTGGCTGCTGCAGCCGGCGCTGTTGCTGGCGATGTCGCGACAGTGACTGCGACTCTGACGGACAAACAACTGCAGCCTCATGCTGATGCTGACGCTGACGCTGCTGGTGATGCCAATGCTAATGATGATGTTGATTTCGTTGTTCAATATGGGCGAGTCAATAACATGACCATGTACGAGACAGTTGCCAAACTGGAGAATGTGAGTAAACTCTCAGTCTACTACTCCTGCAGAACAGGAGTTAACATAAGAAACACTTCGTTAATCTGTTATGCGTTAACTGCATTCAAATATTCACGTCTTCATTGACAAATTTTAAATATAGTTTCCATTCTGTTAAGAGTTCCCATTATCCCAGGCTCATAACAGATTGATGTTATATGTACATGCTGACAAATGCTCATTGCTATTGTGATGCTGTTAGCAGGCACATAACATTAGTGATAAAGAATACTAAATATATTACATGATATATATATATATATATATTACAGTCAACAGACTGTTCTATATCAGGCTCATAACATAACTGATGTTATAACATCATTCAATACTGAATATTTAAAAATATTAACAGCACATAAAATTGCTGTCGTTTTACATTGCTACAATGACGAATGCAAAATTATGACAGACGAATGTTTTGAGAATAAGCTGTTAAGCCTGACTCATAACATAACTATTTGCTACAATGGAGAATTCTGAATATTTTGATGATATGATGATAATGAAGATCATGTTAACAGTATTAATAATATTCCTTATCACACGCAAATGGCATTGCTGATGTTAAACATGCATTTCTTTATTGCTCATAACATAGCTGAAGTTATGCTTCTGAATATCTTAATTGTTAAATGTTATGATCAGTTAACAGTATTTGCATTTTCGCTTATTACATTCATATAACATTGCTGAAGTTATACATGCATACAAAGCTCATTGACACATTGCAGAATTCATCAAAACACTCGTGAGTCCATATCAGTCACTAACTTTTCAGTGATATCTCAGGCATTGAAGCACGTGCCCGTTCATACCTAGAACTGTGAGTGACGCTTCGGTCAGAGAGTCCGATTAAAGGGTTGCTATGGACCTTAAATGGCTCATTCGTCGAATGTCGAAAACGTGACCATAAACTAGTCAGAATAGTTGCCATAAAGGGGCAAGCAAAGTTGGCTTAATATACATATAAATTGCCTTTGGCATTGTTGCAGTTATTGACTGTTGTTGTCACACATCAAAGCGCAACACGGCGCCACCTGTGCCTGCCACGCCCCCCATCGCAGTCGCTAGCAACAGCCCCTATCAGCCATCAGCTATCATCCATGGCCATCAGCAGAGTTATTGGCCTCAAAACTTGCAAATGCTAAAAAACGTTGCAAAAATAACTGAATAACTGGCAAGTGTTTGGCGCCTGTTGTTGTTATTGTTGTTGCTGTTTTTGATGCGCGCAAAATGTTTTCAATGTGCGATGCGCCTCCACCCCTCTCCCCTCTCCGCCTCCCTCACACTGGCGGCTCGTCGACATCGACATCGAAATCGACATCGACCAGCCCATGAAGCACCCATGACTACACTGAAAATATCATTCTTGGATTCAAGATTATTATTCTTGAGTCTAACGTGTTTTATTTAAGTGTGTAAAGTCGAGCTTCGATAACTCGAACTTCTTCAACTCGAATTTTCTCCATAACTCGAACAAAAATATGGGCCCATGTCGAATTTTTTTGGAAAATCCCAATAAAGCTTAAATTTTTTTCGTTTCGTTTATGCTTTTGTTACTGGCTCGATTGGGTATTTAATATATAATATGATGTACATACTTACATTAACATATGGTGGATGCAATCTGTGAAAAAGCTATAGGGAAGATGTTCGTAGTGTACTTCTTTAACAGCGAAAGATTATTTACCATGGCACCCACACGCGCAATAAAATGTTTATCGCTTAAAGAAATATTCAAACTTATTAGTTAGTTATGGAATTCGAAAGTGGACCAAAAAAATAAAATGGCTGAAAATATGGTAACCCAGAGAAAACCGTTTTCATTATATTAAAAAATCTAAAATTAATTATGATGTCATTTGAATCTGGAACTTCTTCTGGATACAGCAAAATAACTAAAAACCTATTTTTGAGAATATCGACTGGTCTTGAACAAACTGGAATCTGTTTTTCTTTAAAATAACAAAAAAAGTTTGTAATTTGAAATGTATTTGAATGAATGAATGAAATTGTAGTTTCTTTTAAAAGACTTTAAAAAAAGAAGTCAACAAATCGAAGTCTCCATATGTCGAACTGATGATTTGAGTTTTGGAAGTTCGACTGTGTTTAAGTAATGCCAAAGGCTCCCCATTAAAATAGCCAGTGTTTATTACGAGTATATTAAATATAAATTTGGTTTAATTCGATAATCAAAATACTAGTTGAGAGCGAGATGAAAACCGGCAAATAACCGATCTTCTGACTCCGTTTGACATTGATTTTATTTCGCTACACCATGTATTTTTCCTCTGTGTAGACACCAATCCAATCGATAGTGGGGATGAGCTCAGCAGCATGCCACGCGGCATGGGGCATGAGGCATGAGGCATGTAGCGGTTGCCAGCTTTAGTTTTTGTCAATGTGATTTTTTGTTTAGTTTCTGTTTCTGTTTTGGCCTCTTTCCTCTTCCCTTTCTCCTCTTGCTCTTGCGTTCAAAACTCATTCGCCAGCTCAGTTTGGCTTTGTTGGTCTGTTGGCTTGGCTTGCTTGACCAGGCCAAAAGGACGCAGATGTTGCGGAGTTGTTGGCTTAGCTTCTTTTATTCCTCCCGATTTTTGGCCGCCTGGTGTCAATTGGTTTAAATGCGTCTCGGTGCATCGGCCTCAGACATTTTGGCTGCAGTTGCAGCGTTATTTTATCGGTATATTCATATACGTATGTATGTATGCATGCTTAAACATTTATATATGTATCTATGCGTATACCGTATGGTATCTGCAACTCTTTTTGAGGTCATGAGTCTCATTGGCACGTGGAGCTGACATCTGACCTCGGATATTGGCTTAATAAAAAAGTTAATTGCTTTCGAACGTGCCAGAAATACTTTTGTCCAAGTTTAAATATGGCAAGCAGTAAAACACCGAAAATAGACAAGCGAAATTAACAGAAAAACAAAGAATATTTTCTAGCTAGAGTTCATATTCTTACAAAGGTTGCTGTTATCTCAGCCATATTGTGAATATTTTATGAAACGAGAACGATATTCATATCCGAGTACTACTGAGTGTCTCATCTTGAGTGCTTATTTTAAAGGAGTACTCGGAACATATCGATTGATAGTCACCTGAAACATAGACAATACTTGTATGTACATGTTAATAGTAAATAGCAGCCTTCGAGTCTAAGCAGCAAGGACAAAGGACTAAGGACTCCCCAGGGCGTTTGTCGTGCTCGATTGAATCAGTGGCAATAATTTGGCAATTTCTATTCAGCGGCTGTGCGCAGTGGAATGATCTCACCAGCATTGGCAATCGCCGAGCCAGGCCAACATGGACAGTGGCCTTCCCAAAGGGGGGTATTTGAAAGGGTTGCTTCCGTCCACAATGGCTTGTGTGGGGGTGGGGGCAGGCTCAACTTGACTACTTTTGCGAGCGTAACTTTTGTGATGATTTTTACTGCCGCAGCTGCTGTTAGTTGACAACAACAACAACCACACGCTAGTTTTATTTCTCTTTGTTGTCAAATTCACCCGAAATGTTGGTCATAAAAACTTTTTAATATGGTTGCAGGAATGAAATAGTAAAAATCCCTCGCAGTCTACAGTCGACCAATTAAATACATTCAAAACTCCTATGGAGCTCACTTCCTCACTGGGAGAGAGACGCGTGCAAAGGGTGGAATGTCATCGATTATGCTTCGACTGCGTGACTTCTTAGGCTGAGGGTGGCAAATGAGCATCCAGGGACTTGGTTACATAAATGTATACACTGCATACATATATGCCCGATGCTGGAGCTGCAGGTGGGCGATTCTTCCAAGACTCAGTTGGCTATGCCCTTTGAATACTTATTTGCTTAAGCAGTTGCTGTCATATTCGGAAGCTGCTGCTCGGCACTTGGACTCGGTAGTTACCAGTGTCTCACCTCGACCAACTCGGAGCACGTGCTTGTGGCCGCATTAATTATTCATTTGGGCCTGGCTCGCTCGACTGCCCTCGCCATGCCAACTGCGGCACATTTAGATTGCGGGCTAACATAATTATTGGTCAAAAGGGATGTGCTCCTGCTAAAGTGACATCAAAGTCGCATCTAGTGTTTTGGGGCTATTAGTACTTGTTTTTGTCCACAAGGTCCTTTGGGGCCAGGCTCAAGCGATAGTACTCGGATAGTAAGAGCACAACAAAAATGTTTTACTCACTCTCCTTATTTTTAATTTAATGCCTTTTAGATAAGAATGGAATGTGTGTGTTGAATATGCTTTTTACAGAATTTAGGTTTTAGACAAGCATAGACTAGTGGAAGAAAGCACATGAAATTCGTACAATGTTGTGACTTTTATTTAATGCAATTTTCCACAACGAAAGCAAAATGTTTACAAAACCAGTGTATGATAATCACGTCTTTTAGACCCTGAAGTCACTTCAACGTTTTTGTACTGTTACTTATTTACCCATATTTTAATCAATGAAAAATAATGTGTAAGGACGCAGGAGAGATACATAAAATGTGTCAAGGAAACGAAATACTAATCATATTTTTGTTATACTCATATGTATACGATTAAAATAAGTAAAATGTAATTTCAATAATTGATTGACTAAATAATTGACTGACTAAATTATTGAATAATGCACGACTTAAATCTAAGCTCTTCTTCTGTACTTTTAAAAATGTACTTTCTCGAAAATGTTATTTAAGAGGTTGATTTTTGACCGTTCGTTTTTATGACAGCATGGAGTGATCTGATCCTCTGGTTTCGACATACGAGGTGTGTTCAAAGGAAAAGGTGAATTTTGAATTTTTGTAATAATCGGACATATATGTTTGTCATATGCTTGCATTATCAGCCAATTTCGATTTGTAGTTTGTTCGATTAGTTTTGCGTTAAAAATGGAATAAAGTGCTCCAAGGCACTTGAAATGTTGACTGCGGCATTAGGTGAGTCCACTTTGTCTTAAAAAAGGGTTTATAAGTACAACGCTTTACAGAAGGCCGAGAAGATGTTGACGATGATGAGAGTCCGGGAGGTGCAGTGGAGTGAACAGTGTAGGGCAAAAAATTGTTTTGGAAAATCGTCGAATCACTATTAGGGAAGCTGCAGAGGATGTTGGAAAATCAATCGGTTCATGCCATTCATTTTTCTCGAATTTTTTGGGCATGAAACGTGTGGCAGCGAAGTTTGTTTCGAAATTGCTAAATTTTGAGCAAAAACAACGTCGTTTTTTGTAGAAAACAACACCGTAATCATGCCTCAACCACGGTATTCACAACATCTGGCTCCCTGCGTCTTTTTAATATTCCCACAACTGAAGAGACCAACGAAAGAAAATCTTTTTGCCACAATTGATAAGATCTAGTCAGAATCGAAGAACGAGCTGATGGCCATAGTGAAAAGCGCATTTCATAAGTGCTTCGAGGATTGGAAAAAGCTTTGGCACAAGTGTCTTATATCCGAGGGTGATTACTTTAAAGGGGACCAAATAGATATTGATGAATAATTCACCTTTACCTTTGAACACACCTCGTATGTGTCGAGATTTCTTAATTTGCTTAGAAATCGGTGGACAGACAGATAGACAGGGTTATATAGAGTCAATTCATAATTACATAATCATCAGGCCTGTTCCGGTTTTCCCTTTTTTTCCGAATTTCAATCCGCATTATATATTATATATTATATAGCAAGCAAGGTATAATAATTCAACTTGTCTTCGAATTCGCCATATTCAATGTATTTATTTATGAGGCTCAAACTAAACTGCAAATACACCCACAGGTGGAATATGGAGGCCAAGATCATCATTTGTACGACACTTAGCTGCTTACATACAAATGTATACACGAAGATACTCATACTGAACATATGTATAGTATGTACATAGTTGGACCGACAAGCTCTATGTGAACTTCTCTGAACTCGTATTAATCAACACACAAGTGCTACTTTGACGGCCGCTGCCCAAAAAACTACATCTGCGTCCAAAAAAGGGAGGCAAAAATGCTATTTACAGGTTTTAGTGCGTTCATATAAATTAAATTGTGCAACAACAACGAAACAACAACAAAAAGTGCATGAACAAAGAGATACGAGTACGAGCATAAAATGATCAATTTTCTGTTTGTCAGCCGACCGAGTTGACTCGACTTGACATTGACTCACATACCAAAATGTCAGAGTCTCGTTACGGGTGTGATGGAGGTGATAAAGGAGGGGGTGGCGGAGATAAAGGGGAGGGAGAAGAAGGCACGTAAATCAAATCGCTTTAGCTCGTGTACACACTTTGTCATCATCAGTGGCATCAGAGCGAGAACACAGATTATTTATGTCCGAAGCAGTGAAGCTCACAAATAATAAAATCACATTTACGCAATAAGCGTGCCACAACACAGATACACACACACACACACACACACACACAACTGAGTGAGCATAAATTATCTATCACTTTTAACCAAAAGTGCAATTAATGGTCGAAATGGCGCAAAGCTGTGACAACTGAAAGATAATCAAACAATTAAACAAAATGAACCGGATTTGTCTGTGTATCTGCATCTGTATCTGCGTCTGTCTCTGTATCTGTATCTGGTAGTACTTAGCCGAACTCGTGTAAGCACATCATCCGAGTTTGTTGTTGTTTTCCACTGGCCATTTCTCATCGTGCGACTGCAACAATGTTTTAGCTAATTCACTCTCAACTGCCAACTCGAATGGCGGCAAGCTGCAGCCACAGATTACGCAAGCCATTTTTAATGTGGGTCGGGACTATCCCGGAGAATTACACTGTCAGTAGAACAGACAGCATTGCATACCGAATGCTCTCAGATACATACAGATACATATGTATGTATCTACATACATCAACATACATTACATTTTGTCGATTTCGGCAATGACTTTTGAAACAATATGACGCCAGCTGGGGACAACATTGCAGATGGATACGGCAATTGTGTATGTGTGTGTGCGTGCGTGTGTGTGTGTTGCTTGTGTCTGTGTAGAGTGTCGGCTGGCGGTGTCATTTTGTGGCTAAATACCGCAAATTGCGCTTCGTCGCGGCAATTACAAAAAGTACTAATCATGACGACATCCCCCTGCCCCTCTCTCTCTCTCTCTCTCCCTCTCCCACTCCCTCTGTCTCTGTGAAGATACTCGTATAAGGTAAAACCACAGTGTATCAGTGTTACCACAATTTTAAGAGCTAAGATGGCTGATGTGCCATAAAAAAAGAAGCTAGAAAGTTAATAAAATATTATTAAGCATGCTAATCGAGTTAATGGACTGAAAAGTCTTATTACAATGAGAAATTAACAACAAATCGTGTTAGTTTAAATTATTACCAGCTGCGATATTCAGTCGAAAAATTTAAAAATTCAATTAAGTGTATTTAATTATGATCAATGATGATAATGATAATTTCTGCGCGTTTATATCTTTGGCATATTTAAGTTTTAAAAGCTCTTCTTACAATTTTGCCGTATCCGTAACATTTTCTAGATATTTCCCGTACTATTATAACTCGAAAAACTCAATTCGAATGTCTTTGCTTGCCCGTTATACTTTTTTGAAACAGAATATTTCGATTTTCTTAAATGTATTTAAACTATCTGTCAATCTGGAAAAGTAGTCATCATCATTAAATTATTTATTAAGTAGCCACATTTCTAGCTAATATCATTTCTTTAAATTTTCCATAATATTCGAGCTAGAAAAAAAGCTAAATTATTGCAGTCTCACTTACAATGCATATGTGTCTGTTGTTGTTGTTCTGATGTTTTTCATCTTTCATCTACGTAACTATACGCTTAGGAATTGACCACCAACGAGACCAGCATCGATTTGACAAATTTGGAAGAGAATGCCTTATACCGCATTACGGTTGTGGCACGTGGAAAATTTGGCACATCGCTGCCGGCATCAATGTTGCTGCTCAACACGTCGAGTGCCGGCGATAATGGTAAGTCATTCCAGGCATTTGGCCATGCGAGTCTTGCTGTCAGAGGTGCCTTGTTGGTTGCTGGCTTCAATTGTTCCACTTGGAATTAAGCACCGCTCTTACTTGTCTGCTTGTAGTACAACATCCCAACGGCGCACCTGACACCTGGGGCGCACCCTCGCCGCCCCACTCACTGACCGTGCTCTCGCAAAGCGCGACCTGGATGCAGTTGACTTGGCAGCCGCCAGAGTATTCCCATCCGCACGAGCGCATTACCTACAGGTGAGCATCCCACACAGAGACAAATACCTGCAGTTATTTTTGATTTTTTCTGATTATTTTTGAATAATTGTAATAATTTTAGATTTTTTTGTTTTTTTTTAATCGTAATCATTAAATCACAAATTTTTTAACAGTGAATTATATAGTCACTACGATTAATTCCAAACATAATCTAATCGATTAGTAATTATAATCGAAATTTATGCTTGAAATCAGTTTGAATAACTGTAAAATGGCGCATCCATTTTTAAACAAGTAAATCTCTGAATGAGTACAAAAACTCTTTTTGTAACTTCCAATTTCAGGATAATTTTCTATAGTCAGTGTTTACTTACAAGTTACTTATTTCAAGAGCACTTATTACCAATTAAGTTTACACGATTTATATCAAGTGTCATGTGCGTAATTTAAGAAGTTTTTGTTTACTCAGTTGCAGAGTTAAAAGCAAAAATTTCAGGTTTGAATTGTAACTGATTTAAGAAGGAGCGGAATTCTTCAAGTTCACTTCGACCTTATTTTATTTTATTCCTTTTTAGACCCCGTACTTTAAAAAAGTATAGGGGTCTATTAACTTTGTCACAAAAAAAAATGTGCGTAACAGGCAGAAGGAGGCGTGGCAGACCCCATAAAGTATATATATTCTTGATCAGCATCAACAGCCGAGTTGATATAGCCATGTCTGTCTGTCCGTCTGTCTGTCTGTCCGTCTGTAAGAGCACCTAGATCTCAGAGACTATAAAAGCTAGAGACTCCAAACTTGGTATGTAGGTGCGTCTATATTGTAAGCAGATCGAGTTTGTTTTAGATTTTGGATCGGACCACTATATCATATAGCTCCCATAGGAACAATCAGTTGAAAATCAAGTCTTAGTATGGAAAACTTTTTTGCTGCTTGAGATATTTCAACCAAACTGACAGAATATGCTTGTATAGTGGTCCCATACATCCTGACCAAATTTGGTTAGAATCGGGCCACTATATCATATAGCTGCCATAGGAAGGATCAGTAGAAAATCAAGTCTTAGTATGAAAAACCTTTTTGTTGTTTGAGATATCTCAACCAAACTGACAGTATATGCATATGGGATAATCATGTACATCCCGACCAAATTTGATTAGAATCGGACCACTATATCATATAGCTACCATAGGATCGATCAGTCAAAAATCAAGTCTTAGTATGAAAAACTTTTTTCCATAGTAAGTACGGGGTCTCCGACAGTCGAGTATGCTCGACTGTAGCACCGTCCACTAGTTTATATTATAACCGTCTAAGCTAAAAATCGAGATGGAAATGTCAGGGTTTTGAGTGCAAGATACTTTTTCGCTCTGTGTACGGGGCATTAAGTCGAAGGACTACCTCGAATGTTACTAATACACATAATGTCGCAGGGTCTATCACAAGATGATGAAAACGGAGGGCTTCACCAAGATTGACACTAAGTTGGCCTGGCTGCGCCTCACAAATCTCAAGCCCAGCTCGCAGCATGTACTCTACGTGGAGGCGGTGGGAGAGAGAGCCTCCTCGCTGCCCTCGGAGACGCTGGTGGCCTGGACGGATCCGGCGCTTCCTGCCTTTGTGGATGTAATTGCTTGCGAATAGTTTGAGTCGGCTAATGAAAATTTATAATTGAGAATCCCTCATCGACAGCCACCGACGGTGCATCCGGCGGACAACATTCCCGAGGGCGGCTCGATGACCATCCTGTGTCTGGCCTTGGGCAACCCGGCACCCACAATATCGCTCTATGTGGGCGGACACTTGGTTCGCCAGGACACATCTCGCCACATGGTGACGGTCATCCACAATGTCTCCGCGGACATGGAGCACGTCTCGTGCTATGCGGACAACGGTTACGGAGTTCCCATGCAGGCCACCCGACGTGTCAACATCTGCTGTAAGTTCTTAGTCCTGAGACGGCCCCCACTCGGTGGAGGATAACTGGTTTCATTGCTCGCTTTCAACAGATCCACCCCGGATTCAGGCTGCTGGCATCACTGTCGCCTCTGTGGGGGATGAGGTGGAGCTGCGTTGCATTGTGGACTCGAAGCCGGAGCCCAAGACCATCTTCTGGCGTGATCACGACGGGCGGGTGCCCGTGCCACAGGGAGGCAACTACTACGTCTCTCTCACGAACGTCTCCACGATTTACACGATGTCGCTCCGCATCAGCAAGCTGCAGGCCAACGATGTCGGCGACTACTTCTGCCACGCGGAGAATCCCTTCGGCTCCTCCACGACCCCAGTCTCCGTGCGAATTCGCAGCACTCCCAACCTCAATCGCAACGTGTCGCAGTGCTGCGCGGAGCAGAACGTGTCGCTGGCTTGCCGAGACGCCTGCACCTACTACGTCGACTTCGACGCCATCGCCAACAGGCCAGAGTGCATCGTGGACTTTGACAAGTTGATGAAGTGCGCCGCCGACGGCTCCGACCACCGCTCCTGCTGTGCGGAGGAGCATGTGCCGCGCAAGTGCCTCAATTGGTGTCGGGGCGAGTCGGTGCGCTCCAAGGAAATCTGTAGCCTGCAGTACGCCAGGACTATAATTGGCTGCTTCGAGAAGAACCGTGATCGATTGCCGGGTCCCCCCGAGAACATTGTGGTCAGCGTGCTGTCGGACAACGAGGTGAACATTAAGTAAGTGATGAATCGAGGCAATCTCGGAGCGAGCCAAATTTCTTCAATTCATTTAAAGCTATCAAATTTAATCTCTTAACTAGTATATAGCATATGTCCAGTGAAACACTTTCTCATTGCCTCCGCCTCTGCCTTTGCCTTTGCCGGATGTGAAGTCATCCATTTTTCTATCCTCACTAGCCAATACATTCATTACTCCCTGAGCCGGCCAATGGTCATGTGTGCGAGCAGTCCGTGCGACGCTGACTGCACTAATAGACCGCAAAATCCATTAAAGCTGAGATTTTTATCTCACTTTAATACACTTAGTCAACGTCAAAGGTTACGCACACACAAAGTCAGACGGACACGGGACAAGGGACAAGCGATAACGGATAAAGGGGGTCTGTCCATAGGCGATGGGTGGTGGGTGGTGGGTAATGGATAGTGTACGGGCAGACGAGCATTGGGCGGGTGGCTGATGCGAATCGGCTCGGAATGCGAGTTGCCAGCTCGCATTAAATTTATTAAAATTCCAGACAAGTTGTGCGCCTGCAACAATATTACCACTCATAATATGGCGCCATGCACACGGTCTCAAAACTATTTCATTACAGATGGGACGCTCCAACAAAGAATCCAAATGCTGTCGACGGCTACAGAATATATTACCATGAGGCCGCCGTCTTGCCGCCAACTTCGTCGTCGTCGTCGTCGGGGCAGCCAAACGAATCTTCGATGGAGCCTGGCGCGGATACACTTGCCTCTATGAATAATGCAACAAGTATGGGAATCGGCAACGGCAACAACATGATGATGCCGGGCGTACTGGAGATTCAACGCATCGACGTAAAGGACACAACAATAAGCATTAATGGGCTTAAGAAGGACGTGCTGTATGAGCTGGTGGTAAAGGCTGGCAATACATACGGTGCGTGAACTTTAACATACCATAGTGTGGAGTCGATAGCTCGCTGTGTGTCTAGGCTTAATTTGCAGACTTGTCTCGCAGGTGCCAGCGTACTCACCGATCCGATTAGGTTCACTCTGGGGGAGCAGCATGTGACCTCAGCCACCAGCAGCTATTCCAGTGCCGTGGGCACAGTCAGCGGCATTGTGGCAAGCATTTTGGCCATCCTCCTGGCGGCGGCAGCCATTGTGTTCTATCGCCGACATCGCTGCCACCATGGAAAGGCGGGAAATGGCAACGTGGCTTTCGAGAACCCCACATACACCCGTGGCCTGGAGCAGGTGCAGGTGTGTATAATGCCTCCTATTAATTATAGCCATGTGTAACCCGGTCGTAAGCCGGGCGTCTACTTATGTTATAACTGCAATGTGTCTGCTCTCTTTCTCCTCTCGGTGTCCTTTTCAATTGACGTGCATACAACACGTTTACTAAAGCTGCCCACTGTGACATCGGCCATCACAACACAACAGCAGCAGCAGCAGCAACATCACAATGCCAACAATCACACACATGGCAGCGGTTCTGGCTCCGGCTCAAACTCAGGCTCGGGCGGCTCTGTTGGGACACAGAATGGCAGCAGCCACAATTACAATCGCAATCACAATCACAATCACAATGGCATTGCAGCCACAATGACGACATCCACATCCACGACAGCAGCAGCGACGCCTGATACGGGGACCACTGCCAACGGCAGTAGACATCCACATCAGCAACATCAGCAACAGCAGCAGCAGCGCAATGGCCATCGCAATGGCCTAACAGATGCGGCGCATCATTTTCACAACCCGCTCAGCAACACGCAGTGCAATGAAGTGAATCCCTCAATTTATGAAGAGCTCAAACTTGGCCAAGAAGGTGCTGGATTTAAGAAACTTGTGCCATAAATGACAACCCCATCTGCGAAAGCAACAAAAAACAACAAAAAAAAGAAAAACAGCAACATCAAAGTTTAGCTAGTACACACACAAACACACACACACACACAAGTACAAGTACAAGTACATATATAAATATATGTATGTGTACATAGAAATACATACACGGTACATGCTTGTAGACATACGAGTTCGAGTACAATCGCAAAATGTAGACATAGGCCGTGTAAACAGCGCGAAGCGCAACCATAAACACACGGACACATATACACGGACACACACACAAACACAGCAACAGTGACATCTTTACAGGAAATGCACTGTGAGAAATATTTGGGTAATATTGCGTAGAAAATGATTGCTAACATGTATTTGGGTAGCGTAAAGTAATAAGTTTGTAGTATGTAACTGTGATTCAAAAATTATGTAAAATAAATTTAATTGGTAAAAAATATAAGCTAAAACTCCCGATTGACACGTATGCTAAGTGTAGAACAATTACATTGCTCCCTCTTTCTTTCAGTGGAGTCTGAAGTAAACAACGCATATTACCATATTGAAAGATATACTCGTATTATGGCTCCTCTGTGTATGTCTGTCTATAAGTATTTCTACCCCGGGATAAGGGCCAACTGGGCAAGGGGGTGACGGGGTAACGGGTTATTCAAGCTTACTGTAGGCGGCTGGGTGACGACTAGTGTCTAAGCAATATATTCTTACACATAAGTAGGTACTCAGCCGACTCAACCCGACCAGGCCCATTATTATTTGTAGGCCAGCAGAGGACGGGGAAAATACGAATAGGAAAGGGAAGAGGAAGGGGAAAAGGCAGCTCTTATATCGTTCAAAGAGTGCGCGGAAGACTTTGAACAGAAGATGTGTACACTGAACGGATGTACAATCTCGTATGTAAATTCCTTTTTATTAGAATATCTGAGTAAGTTGCTCGACATGATAAGCCCTAATGCGTTATGATCTGATACTGATATGGATGACGCCTTCATACTCGCCATGACAGCCTGTGCCACGGAGATTATTATAATTTAGTTATGCATAAGCGGCGACACTTTGACTTCTTCTCCTCTTGATTGTACACATAACATAAACAAAGTGGATTCAACGAAAATCCATCCTCTTCCTTCCACGTTCCCTCCTTAAATATTTTGCCCCTTTTGTATCTTTTTATAGTCGGCCTTAATATGCTAGCAGATGGAACAGTTCTGGCGGAGCCATTGCTCTGATTCTGCACTTCCGCTTCCGTTCCTTGACTACCTGAACTGATGCAATGGATCTGAATAAACGTTGCTTGAATTATGCAACACGTTTAAGTGCCAGTGATACAGTCTTCGTTCTCTCACCTGCATAATATTTGCCATCTCTGCCTTTGCTTTGTGTACCAGTTGCTTAAAGAAAAACGTATATGTTTCATGGAAATGTTGACAGTGCAGGGTATTAATACAAGTACTGGACACTTGATGGTAAATTATGCTCTGCTCACTGAGTTCATTGTATAGTAACTTAGATAACTATTGACAAATGTTAAATTTTCGAACTTTTATGATTAGAGATGTGGTTTGGAGTGAAGGAAAAATTATTAAATAATTATTATCACTGAGCACATGTTCTTAGCAAGTAAAATTTTTGCACGAAGATGCAGCTTTATCAAAGAAGAGGCTATTTCTTGAAAATACTTGGAAATGCAGGGAAAGCAAAGAATGCGAGAACAATTTAAATCAAGGCTGCAAACCAACATAATTTTGGTTAATGTTCTGCTCATGGGTTCGTACTATAGAATGGATTTAGGTTTGGTTTATGAACCAGCTTATGTATGTACCCTGTGAACCCAAGGCTCGGTTCGAACTGTGCTTCAAATTAAACAGAAAAACAGATTCAAATCGACAATATCATATCATGTCGTATCGACAATAAATTTAGACCTTAGCCAACTAGCCTATAAATTGTAAAAAATGTTTGTTAAAGGTCTGCAAAGCCGATTAAATTCTTTGGGAAAAAGAGATCAAGTCAAAAAAATGAAATATTACATATGGGCTGATAGTATCATTAAATCAAGATTTGAGTACAGTATAGTTTTGTTCTGTTTTCATCGGTGACCACCAGGGAAAAGAAAATGAGTTTAAAATTCCGAGTGCTCACACGGTCCATCGATTTTTTGAGAAAAAGTGTCGATGAAAAACGATTGTCTGACGAAACTTTAACTCTTTTTTAAAACTTAAATACCATAGAGGGCCAGGAGAGGATCACTAACACCTATTTAGATTTGTATATTTTTCTTAAAGAAGTGTGTTAAAGTAAGGATAACACACTTCCGACTCTTACCCATACCTACGCCGATGATCTTGTGTCTCGAACTGCATTTTTGCGTCATCGCTCGTCATCGTACGGATTTGGAGGATAATTTTGAGGCTTGGGCATCCAGAAGAAACATTGTTGTCAACCCCGTTAGGTCTCAGGATACACTTATCCAGTACATTAGCTCAAAGCCTCGAGCCAAACTGTCTAAAGTGTTGGCATCAAGCTTAATAGCTTAAATTTTATGATAACAATGCTAAGCAACTATGTTTTCATTACAATTATTTACACAATAATTTTCAGTACAATTTATTTTTCAATGCTAGGGAAACTTGTTATGAAGACTTTTAATTTTTTCGAACCTAGTAAAATGACACTTAATCAGCTGTACTATTTTTAATGCTAATGAAATTTGCTTCTCATTTGCAGTTGTCTTTCAATGCTTGTCAAGTAGAATTTTCAATAGCACTACTTAGCAGTTAAATGGACCCGTCTCTGTTTGCAGTTATACATTCTGGTCATCTGATGGGTTAAGATGAGTTCAAAGATACAATCATTATAGCTAGATACTTCATTAGAGTAGAGGAGGCAGTTAAAACTGTCAATCTGAATGAATACACCATGTCCCAGTCAGTCAAGGTCACATGGTCATCATGCCGAATAATGAACAGCATTGGAACTAGTAAGGAATAATCAACTGACATCTTGAAGGACAGACTCACCTTAACAGAAAAAGCCTCTGGGAAAGCATTTCCTTTTTGTAGTTAACAAATTATTACTCAACCCAAATCGAAATTTCCGAATAGTGCGGCAAGTTGGCGGGTTGCATTAGAAAATCTTTAACCACAAATAATTTTAACTCTCGTAGCTTCAAAATAATACTCTTGCTAAGAGTTCATTTTAAAATGATTCACTCAAATATTGAAAAAAATAGTCCATCGATTGAACTCCATGGATATGCATTGAAAAAATGTCATAGCGTGCTGTGTGATTTATGTGAAGCTGCAAACTTTATTTATCGCTAAACTAATAACTCTTGGCATAATAAAACTGAAATGGAAAATATTGTATACGCCATGTTGTGTAAGATGAGGCTAGTTCAGAAAAAGTTAACGTTGACGCCCACAAAAAAGAGGCCTGATTTCATATTAAATTTTATTTTTATTCTTTTATTTATTTCCGGTGACCAAACAATTAACTGAAATGAACTGCAAATTGACGTAATAACAAAAATATATGTAACAACAAAATGAATAATAACACAATAGACACGCTGCGTGTCAAAGTACAATGGGTGAGTGTGAGGGTTGTTTCAAAGTTTCACGATATTATTATTAATTTTTAACCAAAGTCGTTGGCTTTGTTTGATAAAGAAAACGGATAAGCTCGCTTGCCTGACCCTGTTTCGAATCGTCTGTCCTTTTCTTTTATTTTATATTATTATTTCTGTGCGTTTAGCTTAGCTTTAGTTGAATTGTTTTTATCAATTTTTCATCATGCGCATTAACACAAAAATCTTTTTACGATTTCCCGTTTCTTTTATGTCTTCTTGTTCCCCATTTCCGGGCAACGCTCAACCAAAACCTTCACATTGTAATCCACCTTCCACAGGCCTACGAATTTTAATTTTCGACAAGGGGACAGGCAATTTGTCGCCTGTCCTTGTCCAGTGCGGTTGCCACAACAACCTCGCTGGTTGGCCCTCCGCCAACTGGAGCAGCAGCAGCAGCAGAGGCAACAACTGAAGCAGAGGCAGAAGCAGAGGCAGAAGCAGCACAAAGTCTGGGTCCAAGTAACGGCATTGCGTGAGTTTTGTGTATTAGCGGACGCCGTGCTTAGCGCACATACATATCTACACATTCTACATGAAATTGCTCTAAAACAATGCGAGAATAAACTGCGTTTGGCTTATTATCGCAATGATAAACCAGCAATTAGCTCATAATACATAAGTACTATGCACATTCAAATACAAGCATACGAATATCAATAAAAGTTTTCTTTTGGCTATATTGCCAATTTCGATATAAAAAGTCTACTAATTGAATGGTTTTTCCGACTTGTGACCGAGTGGAGGGGAAAGTTAATAAGTATTACTTACGATTGTAATTGTGACGCATTAATATGAGTAATCAAATATTCACACACTCTTTTACATGTTGTCTACATACATACATTTTGTATAAGGAACTGTATATTGACCAAAGGCGTCTATTAAATAGGCTGAGAAATGCCGTGCAAAGACACATTCTCAAAGAATTGTTTATGAATATATTGTAAGAATAGTTATGTATATACTTTATTGTTTATCTAATGGAGGTCTGGGCTGGAAAGTATCTAGAGGTGTTGCGTTCTTAACTAGGGATCGAATTGAATCCACTCGTAAATGTAAATACATATTATTGAATATCTTTATTCGGGTCGTCAAAGATTAATTAATAATGTGCACTGTTTATCTAAGGATTTAATAATTTAAAAAAAATAAGGAAAAGATACCATAAATAATATAGTAACGGATTATAGGGATAGATGGTATATTAAAATAAATACATACATACATACGTCTAAACACACACGCACACACTGACGCATACAGTAAACAGTGTTTTCAGTGCGCCAAACAAAAATTCATGGCGTACATGGCGTATGAGTGCTGTCGAAGCCGACTCACTTGATAAAATGCGGAACAACAGAGACGTAAACAAAACAGAAGAGCAGACCCAAAGAGACTTCATTATACTTTCTAATTTGGGCTGTTTGCATGTGTGAGAGCAGCAAACCGAAGGTGTTGCCGTCTCTTTGCTACTGCGACTGCGACTCCCGTGGCATTGTGGACAGATACGAGTACGAGTATGTAGAGAGATGGAGCACGCACATTGAGAGGCATTAACTACACAAGTGCGATGTTGTTTAATTACAGAGAAATGTTAAATTTGCTTAAGCCGGTTAATGAGATACCACGTCTGTCCTGCTCGGTTACAACCGCGCACAGATGAAGCGCTTAAGCACGAGTTGAGCTTTACGCATCTTTGCGTTCACAAGGCTCACAAGGACAAGGCGAAAGGGACAGACACTGAAAAATATGACACCCTATTTCCGGTTTCCGTACACTGACAATAATGGCCGACAATATGGCGCGGCTTACGCTTAAAGTGATTGCCTCCGCGTGGCAGCAGCTGCAGCAACCGGCAGCCTCCACGCCCAATGCCACAACAGGCGTCACACCCTACAAAGAACCCGAAAACGAGCATGTGTGTGTGTGTGTGTGTGTGTGGCGAACAGAAGATTATAAGTCTGGATTTGGGTAATTTAAGAGGGTTTGTGTTTATTTTTGGACCGCCGTGTGGTGTGCTGCCCAAAGGAGGGCAACTGCAACCCAGTTGCACACGCTGAAAATTAATTCTCATTAAATGAGCCGCAGACGAAATTGTTTTAAAGTGATTATAGCCATGGGAAATTATGGCTCAAACTGCTGCCGGGTCAGACCACGCCTATGCATCGCCTACAGGGACGCTGATAACATGCTAATCCGTTAGCTAAGCTCATAAGACGGGCTGCAGCAGGTACAACGACCAGGGATCTGCAAATGCCGAAAGTACGAACGTATAACAATTTTAGTAATTATGATCGCAATTGAAATATAATCCGCTTTTATTAAAATGAATCTGAATCGGAATCAGAGTACAGATGCAGCTTTCTGTCGCTTTGATAGACATGGATATTCTGCAAGTACTGAAATTTTTAATAAATATTATTTAATAATGCATGAATTATAGTGTGCTTGTTTGGCACATCCATGCTCATCCTTGGAGCTTTCATTATTATGCAATAGCCATCATAAATGCCGGACGCACATAATTAGTGTTAATTACTGAGTTAATGCAGTCACCATTCTACTCGTTCTCATACTCGTAATTAAATATGACGGGAAAGTCTAGCCGTATATCTGGCTGCGTGTTTGTCAACATTTTCATTTATATACGAAGGTTTTTTGTTATTTAATTTTATAATTTATCATAATGCATTTACCATGCAAATATGTTTTAATTATGCCTTTAAGTGATTTACATTGTTATTTGCATAAGTGGCAAACAAACCTAAAAGGGCTAATAACACCCAACACTCTTCCCTATCTGCTCAGTTCGACGAGTCCTACGACTGATAGTTCAATCAGCACTCACGTGGAACCTGGAAATGCGAGGAGGATCGGAGATCAACCGATTACTATAGTCATCAATTGCGTGAGGAAGTTGGGTTGACAAATTCGTAAGCTCATAAGATGCAAGAATATCGTTGGCAGAAGTCTAACCTGAATACCTTATATTTTTAATAAGCAGTAGCAATTTACACAGAAGCTGAAATGGTTCATGAAATGAAATGTTAATGTTATTTATTTATTGAAGAGCTAACTTATTAATAATGAAACTATAGGCTAGCTTATTGCGTGGCTATGGCAGCAAAGGCCTTCAACTCAAATGTTGATGTTATACAATAGCATCGTTCTAAAATTCGATTTTAAAATCCTTGCTGTTAGTACGTATTTTAAAATTAAATTGCAAACACTCAGAATGAAAATGGTGAAAAATGCGTAAAACATTTGAATAAACTGACAAAATGTGTAAAGGGTCCCAATAATCAAAATATTTGCCGAGAAGGAATTAAAAATGCATACTTGAAGTATTTTGTTCGTGGTTTAAGTGAATCCGGGATTACCGAGCTTTTTACACTGTACGGACAAATTTTATTCCGGAATCCCGAATTTTTGTCTATTCAGGTCCGCAAAGACATGTTCGTACTTCTCAACGCTGCCAGCTCCTTCTTGTGAACCATCCACAGCCACTTGCTTGCAATTTTATAAAACTTGATAATCAAACGATGCGACTTCACCCACTCCAATTGAAATTTAAAATTCTTGATTTAAGCATGTATTTTTTGACCCCGTACTTAAAAAAAGTACAGGGGACTATTAACTTTGTCACAAAAAAAATGTGCATAACAGGCAGAAGGAGGCGTGACAGACCCCATAAAGTATATATATTCTTGATCAGCATCAACAGCCGAGTTGGTATAGCCATGTCCGTCTCTCCGTCTGTCAGTCTGTCCATACATCGTCTATATGGCTTATATTAGAAAATCTTAATTATAAAGACAATTATTAAATATCTGTTTGAGATATCTGAACCAAACTGACAGAATATGCATATAGGATGGTCCCAAATATCTTGACCAAATTTTGTTGAAATCGGAAAACTATATCATATAGCTGCCATAGGAACTATCAGTCGAAAATCAAGTTGTTGTTTGAGATATCTGAACCAAACTGACAGAATATGCATATGGGTAGGGATGGTTCATAAATCCTGACCAAATTTGGTTGAAATCGGAAATTATAGATTTAGTATGAAATTTTTTGGAGATATGTATTTCAACCGAACTCTCAGATTGGGAATATTCTTGTTTTATTTTAAGGTTTGCTTTTCGATAGTAAGTACGGGGTCACCGACAGTCGAGTATGCTCGACTGTAACACCGCCCACTAATTTAAGTATGTATGATATTATTGGTCAATTAACACAATATGCAAATGGCAAATACTCAGCACTAAAATAAGTAGTCAGTAACGACTAAAACATTTGATACTCAAAATATTTGCGAAGAAGGAATTAAAGAATTAGACTTCAATTAAGTATTTTGTGCTTGGCTTACGAAAATTCGCGATTACCGAACTTCTGACACCGCGATGGGTTGATTTTATCCCGGAATCCCGTATATTTTTATACCCTGAGGGTATATTAAGTTTGTTCAAAAGTATGTAACAGGGAGAAGGAAGCATCTCCGACCCCATAAAGTATATATATTCTTGATCAGCATCAACAGCCGAGTCGATATAGCCATGTCCGTCTGTCCGTCTGTCTGTCGGTCCGTGTAAACGAAAGGATCTCAGAGATGGTAAGAGCTAGGACCACCAAATTTGGAATGAAGACTACCTATAATGTCAGGCAGAACAAGTTTATGTTAAAATTTTGCCACGCCCACTGTGGTGGGCGTAATTCATCAAAAACTTTCATCACCTTTAATCTAGGGTTTTAAGTTAATATTTTAAATTTTTTTTACACCAACGGGTGTAGGATCATGTCCTGAGACTAATTACCAACTTTCAACATGATTGGGCCATAAATAGTGAAGATAATAAGCTTTAAAGATTGCCAGCTTCATATGTACATATATAAATAGAATTATTCGTCATTTAATTGATTTAACATTTACTCTGTCAGAATGGACATCGAGAATGTTAACCGAATTTGCCAGCATCAGTCTAAGAGGCGGAGTGGTCGAAGTGATAGGTGCTAGGCACGCGAAACGGGAGATCGCGGTTCGAGTCCCGGTCTGGTCGATGCAAAAGATTTTTAATTATTTAATATTTTTCGTTTATTTGAATTTTCAGTTTAATGGTAGAGTCACGCGAGGGGCGTGGGTTCAATTCCTGAATAGGTCAACGAATTTTTTTCGTTATTAAAAATATTTTTACTTTTAATAAATTTTTAAAATTTAAAGATAATGTATAAATTGCCGTAGCCTAGGCTCAGGGTATATTACTGTCAAGTGCACTCGACTGATCCACTTGTTTTGTCTGTGTAACTTGGACATATTTAAACTCGCCGATTGGAACTCTTGATATGCACAGTTGAGGCTGATAATGAAGACATGTTAACTTTATCGTTGCCTAGCGGCATCATCGGTGCAGACCTTGGTAGCACTGGTGCTGTTGGCGGTGCGATTGAGCTTCTGGCAGTGATGTGGCAGATAACAATTCCATCATAGGCGCGTTTGTCTTAGGTGGCTTGAGCTGTGACGCAGCACGAACTGTTAATTCAAATCCCTTGGGAGCTGGAGACGTGCCAGCATTTGACAGCAGCACTGTGGAGGGAATAGGAAAGCGCAATGTGTTGGCTGTGGATATTGTGGCAACTGCAGTTGCAGTTACTACAGCTGCCGCCGTAATGCGCTTCTGCTGATGGTGCGAGTTTTGCCGCTTGAACTGTTGCTCCCAACTGATTACGGGCTTGTCGTCAAGGTGCTGGTGGACTTCTTTGCCGGCTTTGTTGGGAGACTTTGATTTCGGTGTCGTTGAGTTGAAATCAACTCTGTTGATAACTCACATTCACCTGAGCCAAGACACGTATCCCGAGCTCATGATAACGCATCGTTTCGCATCGTTTCGAAAAACCATTTGACCCAACTCTGGCAACTGAGCAAATCTGAGCTGCTCCTTCAACAGCAATTTGTCATCCATCTCATATCTGAATTCCCATTCTTAGAGGGGTTGAAGCTGCAACCAGATCTTCATTAGCATCGTTGCCTTCTCGTGCATCTCGTTGGAGATGGCGCCCCAAATGAGGCCACGATGTCAATAGATCGCGCATGCGGGATGCTGTGCATCATAGAGCTGTCAATACGGCTGTCCCATCATCATAACCTGCCTTCGTTGGCTTCTCCGTGCGTGTAGCCAAACAGTGGATCCTCCTAACGCAACACTGTGAAACGCAGGCATCTTGAGCCAGGCGACGATACTTTCTCGAGCGTCGCACATGTCGTGGATTTTTGCAACGCAACTCTGTCCAAGCTCTAAGGCATTTGTTCAACTCCAAGGACATTTGCTGTGCAATTTTTGACACAATAGATATGAATTGTAAAAAATCACTGCGCACGGCAGTCCGCGCTAGTGACGAAAGCAGTACGAGGGGTGCAAAGGGCGACTAGCAATATGTACAGGAAGAATGCTATGACCGTTCGATCGGGTCGAGTTATATACCGATGCTCCAATCGTTTAAACTTTGCCCCTCCCACTTAAACCTGTTTATCTCACGATCCAGGTGAGTTTCCAAAAGTCTTAGTATGCACATTTGTTAGTTAAACGTATACCTTTCGATCAACCTGATCGGACAGTCATAGCAAATTTTCCATTCTTCCTGTAAATATTGCTAGTCCCCTTTTGCACCCTTCGTGTGCTTTCGTCACTTGCGCGTTTTTGTTTTTGTAGCTAAAACTATACATCCTAAAAATATTTGGACATGATTTTTCCATTCAAAGCTGAGTAATTTAAAAAACATTCTTTCGCAAAAATGTGACGAAATAGTTTCAAATTTGACATTTATTTCTATACAGTTTACTTCAAATTCTCCTTTCAATAGTTGTCGAACACATTATTTAGACATTGAAAAAATGTGCCTTAATGTAAATTGTAATCTAATTTATCAAGAAAACCATAAATTAAACAAAAAATAAACTCTAGATCGAACAAAGATACAAAGCAACACACCCACAAAAAATCTAAAAAAAAACTATATCAAAACAATGAAAAAAAGAAACATTGAGGAAAACTTTAAAAAAGCTTGCCTTATTTTTTGAAATTCTTCTTAAGCATCTGCAAGTTTCTGTGCAGTTCTGAACACTTTTATAATCTGAATACACTACCGAATAATGTGCAACAAAAATTTAGATGGGAGAGGAAGAGGACACACTTAAAACTCTGACAAGACAAAAAAGATAAAAATACGATCAAAAGCAGTACTTATCCAAAACCACCATTCATAAAAAAAACAACACCCACTGTCTATTAGTTTTACTGCTGAAATAAAGGCAATTTATTCATGGGGTCACACTTTTGATTTTTTCTTTTCCAATTAAATCAAAATAATTGAGGCAATGTAAAGTTTGCACATCGATCGCATAGTTTATCGCCAATTCAGTTCAAAAACTGGCATTTATTTTTGAAAATATGGAGAAAACTATGCTTTAGCGGCTGCCTAACTCTGAAACCATTTTGGATTCTAAATCTTTAGTTTTTTTGTCGATCAAATATTGTATAACGGTATAGCAAAACATGGACAAATTTCTGAACACTTTTGCTTTTCCAAAAGATCGATAGGTGAGACTTTAAATTACTGAATAATTGTAAATTTGAAAATGTTAATGGGAATTTCAACTATTGTAATGTTCTCAAATGAATCATTGAGTTGACTTTTTAAAAAACCAGGACCAGGCCAGTTACAATTTTGGCCCGGGTCAGGCTTTCTGTAGGCATGGCGCGGTTTATAGTACTTACATATTCAGCTGAGGCTACAGAACATAATGTCAGAGAATTAAATTCGACTGTTCTGTGTTTTTTATTGAGTGCGAGACTGTGTGTGTCAATAGGTGACTTTCACTGGGAACAAACATATTCCCGTGCTCACTACAATTCAACTTTATTTATTAAAAGTGCTTATTACTTTAACACTTGAGCGCGATTTAACACGATTTTCTCGAGTATTTTTGAACGACTTTCCCCTTTTCTCATCTTTCCAGGGAAAGCCGGTATCACGGTATGTTCGTGTCTATGTTTGCGCGAACGGGCGGGCAAAGGAGGAATTCTTTCAACTACTTCTACTACTTAAGTTGAAGCGTCGCAATCGTGACCCGCCGCTCGCCCCCGCTGCACTTGTGAGCATTTAGCTCACCTGCAACTACCCCTACCCCTACCCCTACAGCTACAGCTACAGCTTCAGCTACTCCTACACCTAGAGCAGTCTCATCTTTTCCTGTGCAGTGGAGCTTGAGCTGCTTCATCATTTTTACTCTTTTGACGCACACAGTCGTACCGACAAGACACGTCGCGACGTGTACTAACTTGTACGAGTATTTTGGCACGACTGATGCTGCGGCTTATAAGCTGGCGTTAGCTACGGTTCATGTTGTTGCTATTTGTCCTTGCTGTCTCTTCAACGCCTCGCTCGACTGTTGGATGTACTACTACTACAGACATACACTCTCACATATATATGTTTTATGTGTATGTCTATGTAAGTAGTTTGGTTTGTCTGCCTGCTTTTGCTTGGTTTGCTATCATTGCCAAGAGTGGTAGCTCGAGTTGGGATTGCGTTTGACTCTGTGACTTAGAACGAGGACGGGATAGGGATGGGACAGGGACTGGGACTGGGACAGACTGTGGCTGGAGTTTCGGTTTGCTTCTGCCCCCAAAATTGCCTCGACTGTTGTCAACATGCTCAACCTATTTGCTGGCATTTGTTGGTGTTGTTGACTTTAAGTGTGTTGATTTCATACAATTAACTTTTTGCCCGTTTGTTTTGTGTGTTTTTCGAGGTTTTGCCATAATTTCCCGCTCACCCGTAGCCTGTCAAACAGATAAATAGACAGTGCTGCGGGGCTCGCTTACGGATTGTGGGATTGTCAGCATGCCAGAAAGTTACTAACATCATTTGACAGTTGCTGCTAAACACACGGTTTTAAAAGAAACTTCGATGTATGCGGATAGAAATTGTCTTGATGGCAGATGCCGTTCTAAATGTATGTTTGAAACATATTAATTTTTAGTTTATGTCATCGTTTCCCGTAGATGGCACATTGCTCTGAATGGAGTTAGGAAAAGACACGGGAAATTTTTAATTTAATATTTTAATTAATATTTTTTTAATATTGCATACATTGGAACAGAATGGTAAAATACAATTTAAGAGTGGAATCTAGTCTATTTTTGTATCGCTTGTAAACTGAGTTTCCTTTGTTGTTTCGCTCTATAAGCAAGGTTTCATCGTCATATATAAATTAAGTAAGTCATATCAGTTATCGGCTTTTTACTTTCGTTTTATCAGCGGACAGCTTATAAGTTTAAATTCCACTTAGAAAGGCTTTAAAAAATTACAGAAGAAGAAATTAATAACGTTGTTAAATCGTATTTGTTTTCAAATCTTCATACTGATATACTGAATCAAACTGATCGATAAAATATATATGTTTTATGGGGTCTGCCACGTCTCTTTTTGCTTGTTACATATGTACATTTCGCAAAACCATTATACCCTTTGTTGACTATGTACCCTATAAAAAATCCTATTTACTAGGTAAAAGTCTAGTGACGAAAACATTTTCAGGCAACAAAATGTGACACAGTGGCGCAAACCAGCCACAACCGATGTGGTAAACCTACGGAATGCATCGTCGAAGGGGCATTCGTAATCAATCGTTTCTGCAGCTGTTAAAACATAGGATAGTAATGGGACGTTTTTTCGTTTCTTACTGTCTCTTGCCGTCGAACCTTCGGGAGTCGTTGGGTTTCGTTGTTCTTCTTTGGTTATACTATTTTTGTAAGTATTATTTTCAAATTTGTGCATCCACGGGTTGTCGTTTGTGCAAATTTTGTTCTATTTTTCCCACATGATTTTCTTTTGGCACGAGCCACTTCACTTTTAGCGCGTGGGAGCCAGTGCTGCCAATTTTTTATCAAAAAAAAAAGCTGAATTTAGCTGGAGAGAAGGAAAAAAAAAGCGGAAAATATTCTGAAAAAAGCGCAAAAAAAAAATTTTTTTTATCATAATTTCTGTTTTATTTATAAAATATTCATCAGGTTATCTAGTTCTTTGCGACTAGCATCTGTTTCGCAATCGTACGACATGTTTGTACCGATCATGCGAAGATAATTTGAAGGCACTTCGTAATTGTAGCAGCATTTTCCCAGTCTTCGCAATCCATATCTGTATGTCATATTGAAAAAAATAGTATAATAATGGGTAACATTCACTCACAATAAAATATTACCTTATGCCGCCCATGGCACTTGTGTGTTTTTTGGTTTTTGCATGAGCACGCAAGTCACTAAGCTTGGCAGTGAATGTCGTCTTGCAGTAGCTGCAATAGACCCTTGTGTCATCCGTGACATCCTTTCGAAGCCATGCTTTAAACTCTTCGCTTTTAAGCCAAGCATCACGGCACTTTTGTGTGTATTCCTTTGGCATAGCGAAAAATTTGTAAACCACCCGCCAATTTCGTGCACTTTTGATACTGTGATGATACTTTGCCGTAGTGGTGGTTTTGGCAAATATCGATAAAAAAAAAAAAATGCATGATTAAGCTGCCAGATTTATCAAAAATGGTTTTTTCTTGAAAGTGGCAACATATTTTTATGAAATTGGTGGCAACATTAAAAAAAGCGGAAAAAAAGTCAAATGCATTTCTAAAAAAGCCAGAATTCCCGCTTCCCGCAGTTTCCAAATTTTTCCCGCAATTGGTCTGCAAAACCCGTCAGATTTGACGGGAAAAAAGCTAAGTTGGCAGCACTGGTGGGAGCAGCAGCAGCAGCGGTTGGACAAATTAAAAGTAGATTTATAAAATTGTTGTTTATTGTTGGTTATTGTTTATTTTTAGTGTTTAATGATTATTTATTACATTTTTATTTTGATTTTTAATTTAATTCATTTAGTTAATTTAAATATAAATTTATTTTATTTTTCTTCAAATCGAAACCCATTGCGTGCTTCACCAGTGGGTATAGCATCTGCATTACAATCCTATAGGCATGGTATACCAGCCAGTAAAGCATATGCAATTCGATCCTGTACGCAACAGTATACAGGACGGTAATGGAGCCCGAAGTGTGCTCGGATAACCGCGAACTTTCTCGATTCTAAGTTGGCGATTTTGAAGCTATACCAGCAGAAAAAGCGGCCAAGCTTATGGAAAAGTAATGCATGCTGTTGTATGAATTCGAACGCACTCTGGCTTCGAAGTATGATATAAATTATTAAAAAAAAATGTTGGCTTTTTTTCGGATTATAAAATGTTTCCAAAAGGCTGCAATCATTTGAATTTTGCCCCTCCCACTTACACCTGTTTATTTCACGAGTCAGGTGCGGTTCCAAAAGTGTTAGCATGCACTTTTGTTAGTTAAAACTTTTGATCGGTTACATCTCGACCTGAGTGCTGCTTTTGTCACTAGCGTGGACTGCCGTCCGCAGTGATTATATGGGCTCAGGGTATAATAAACTTAACCTGTCGATGATATTCGGGATCCTATAGTCCAAATTATATCTTATACTCGTAGCCTAAATGAAATATTCTACATACAAAATTCAATTTCCAGGATCCATTGGTATAATAGTTTGGCGCTGTCCTCAGTCCGTTAGTTTGTCAGCAGGAACGGTTTATTACAGAGAGATTAGTTAGATACATTGCTGGAAAAGCGGGCAAGGATATATGAGCACTCAACGCTGCACGTCTATATTCAAGATTGTAGAAGTTTTCTGGAATTGGATGCCATTTGGTCTCAGTCTAAGAATGTCATCAGCACTCATAAGCTACTAAATAAATGTGCTATGGGTGCGCTTAAGTGCTCATTAATTTCAAATGTCAAACTATGTTCCTACAACGAAAAAAGCAGGCACACACATAACTGGGTCGGAAAGAACGTTTTAGCGGAACGGAGACAAGCACATTTACTAATGTAAATGATGACGAGAAATTCTGTACTGTACTTGTGTATACGTATGTATGTAAGTAGCCGTCATTCCCTGCATTTATACCAGTATTGCGAGGAACAACTGCGATGTAGGTATGCTGGGTGTTATTACCCGGCACTGTCAGAAACAGGCCCAAGGCAAATGCGTAAGTAAACATTTAGGAGGCACGATTCGGCACTCAATTTTCAGGTTGGCAGGCAGCCAGACGAGCATCCCGTCAACTCTTCATCCAGCCAGGAAGGCATCAGTCTGCAGTAGCATTCACATAGCGGGATAGTCGTTGCGTCCGTCTGCCTTTGAAATGGAACAGGTATTTCAATTGAGATACTTTTGCTTCTCCCATATCGAAGCGAGCATCGCATCGTTCAAAAGTCGAAAATGTTTGCGAAATGCGATTTAGCTCGGCTGGCTTTTAAATCTACCGGATGGTTGTTTTGCTTCCGAGTGGAACATAAAGCACATCGCTTCAAATTGCAACTGCAATGGCGATTGAAATATCAAAAAACAGCTGGCTATTTAAAATTGCCTTTTTGAATGAAACAACCACTGGCAAGCATGCTCGATTGAATGACACCCTGCACTTAACTGACTGACTGTCACTTTGACACTCGCACGTAAGGTGGCAAGAGTGCGTTGACAGCCAGAAATCCATTTGCTCTGATAAAGCAGACAATTTCCATCATTACAAATTAAGCACTCTGTGCAAAAGTCGAGCACCTCTCGAATGCCACTCTGTCTGGTGAAAAGAAATTGAAAGGAATACTACCGAAGAGGAGGAGAGAAGCAACGGCACCAATCGCCAATTGGACTTTATTCAATCATCACCTGTTTGATGTTAAGAGCATGTGAAGTAAGTTTTTCGTCTTCAACATTTTGCCTTTAATTAAAATTTCAGCAAACTCCGTTTACATGCGAGTGCGAGTGTAGCCGGATCCATGCCCGCATAAATTAACTTTTCACCTTCGCCTTCCCCTTGCCGGTCCAGGTCCCAGTACCAGTCCCAGTCCCAGCCCCAGTCCCAGTCTCGATCCCGGCGTAAACGTCGCTGTAAGTACCTTATCTTAATGCGCGCCATATCTACCCTAATGCAGATAATAGGCCAGGCCGCTATTTAAAGTCGAACAACCCTTTTCATATGCAAATTGTTGCGCCACGCGTACACGCCCCAACGCCCCGACAGCTTGATGTCCCGACTCCCTCTGCCAGCTCGCCACCTCGTCCCGATGCCCGCCCGGCTGCTGACTGAATGAGTACCTCAGTACCTCGGTGCCTCCTCCACCTGTCAGCCCAACTGCGCACACAACTTGACATTTTTGTACACACTCGCATCCCGTAGACATACTATACTTACTACAATCCTACACATCTGTAAGGACGGCAACGGTGCGCTCTTTTTTTAATTTCCCTCATTTAAACATTCTGTGAAAGGGAAAAGCGAGTGTGCGTGGCGTGTGTGTGTGTGTGTGTCAGAGAGTGTAGCCTCTGGAGTGGGTGTTAGCTTTCCTTAGGTATTTCCAACGCTGCGGTCGTTAGCTCTGCTCGTATTCCAGCCCTTTATATGACATCTACAGCCTGCTTTGTCTCAGTCTGTGTGGCTGAAAAATGTTAAAATAATTTGCAATTTAAATAGTTTTAATTAACTTTTACTAATTTGTCGACGCTCAACTTGCACAACTTGGCAAACTAATTTTAAAGTGATTTATTATTTAAACGGCTCGATGATTGGCAGCGCCCAAAAGAGGGCGCTAAAGTGCCAGCGGCCCAATTAGCAAGGTGTGTGTTTAGTGCGCTGTGGTCTCCGCTTTGATTGAGTGAAAATGCTGCGATAATCTGCTGAAAATGGCTGGTAAAAGCTGAAAGTGCCAAAGATGCCCTTTATTATACAAATGAAAACATTTAAATAAGCTAAAGCCATATTATTTAGTGGAGTTTAAGTTCCTCAGGACGCCTAAGCCTCGACTTGGCACTCGTTGTAGGGCCACATCATGATCGATCGACAGCCTCCTGTTCCATATGAGAATGACTGGTTGTAGCGCCTTATAAAGAAAAGTCCCAGCCCGAAAACCACAAACATCGTTGGAACAAGAACGTTAACTCCAAATTTTTCAAAACGCAAAATTGTATCCAATCTGAAAGCATAACCGGAAAACAGTTAATGCTGCACCAATTGTAATCAATCACTCACCTTTGTTGCTTTTTCAAAAAGTCAAAGTTGGAGCGCCCAATAAAATGGCCACATTCCCTGCATTTTGCACAGTGTACCACTTTCTGTTCTTGGCTTGTTATCCCGCATTTCGTTGCAATACGGCTCAAGATCACGCGAACCGAAGATGAGTTCTTTAAAGCCCCCAGGCGACTGAAGTTTATCATATCTAATGCCTTGGTTGATTTTATTTTGTACAGATTAGTAGCAGAATCGGATTTGTTTTTACTTACAATATATCGAGAAACAATTTATATTTGAATTTTATAATCCCATTGCCTTCTATGATTAAGCTTTAAAGACGTGGGGAAGATCCTTAACACTTCAATCTTGAGATTTTAGTTTTTTACGAAATGATTATAGCTTTTAAACTTCCACACATTTGCAAACAATTTTCTTAAAAAGACAAATCAAATGTTTTACTTATGGCTTTGAAGTGCATTTTTTAACAACAAGAACATTGTGAAATCGAAAACAATAAGAATAATTTTATAGGCATACAGACGTTGATTAACATGTTGTGCTCTTACTCGTATCTGCCCTGGGAACTTAAGGGCCAGATAAGAGGCACAGAAGTTGTTACACAAATTGTTTGTCTGAGAGAAGTAAGGCAATGAGATGAATAACAGTACGACGTGCATACCTTCTCACCCTTAACTGTAGCTTACTTACTTTAATAACAAAGGCTTAAGCTTTAAACCCATCTTACACCCTTTCTCAAAATTTGCTAAGATAAGAACTAAAAATTTAAAAAGAGCAGTAAAGTTAAGCTACCATAATAAGTCAAGACAGATCAGTTTGTTACGCTTGCAGATTGTACCCGGAGAACCTGTTGTAGGTCAGTTGACTGGCATTGCCGTATCAATAAAGTGGACTCTCTGCACGGAGTCGTTACAAAATTAGTGCCATAGTTATTTGTGTAATACCCCCTGTGAGCGTATGAATCCCGAAATGCACTTTAACCAGCCATTTAATGGGAAGTAGCCGCTCGGATTGCTATGAGCAATCGTAATGCCTATTTACGAGTATTTGTTGCTGATTTCAATTGAAGTGGGACATTTACCCAGCGAGTTGTCCGATTCGCTGACATTAATTTGCAATAAAAATTCTTGCTGTAAAAAGTAATTAACAACAAATTACAAAAGCGTGGCAAACATGCGCCGCAGACAATACACTTGGAGCTAATTACATTTGACGTTGCGTTGAAATGATTTTCTGTAATGACGGCAACAACAACAAAGACATGAATTTCACATTTCTAAAGCGAAAGCGAAAAAGTTGCGTTTTCCATTAACCACAAAAATAAGAATAAAAAACACAAATAAATAAGGAAGAAAACGAACAGCCTTCAATTAAATAAATCAAATAAATTAAAAGTGGCCAACATAAAATTGAAAGCCAGCCACATAATTGATTTACCAATATATTTCTCCAAGTTTGGGCCAAATGAAAAGTTGGACCCACAGCGAGCTGGGACCAAGTGCGATACCAGTCTGTAATTTGTAATTGGCTAACTGCAGTCGGCAAAGTAATTGGCGCCACAGAAAAAAGGACTCCACATTTACTAATACATAAGTACGAGCACACACACACTCACACATTCGTACACACGATACATAAGTATCGTACATCAATTGCCACAAACCGCTTGCAAAGCAGAGAAGAAGTCAAGTCGGCAAGTGATGCGAAACTAATGCGCCCCAAAGTAGACTATAGAAAAAGTGGCAGCTATTTGGCAGTGAAGTTGAACATAGTCAGTGTAGTTGTTGCATCTGAAAAAGTTGACCAACCAACTTTCCGACTGCCTCCAGAGAAAACAGCAGCTGGCTCCCACATGTTAGCGCAAATTGCAATCATATTAAAAGCAGTTGCCGTCGAGAACGAATGAATTAAAAACAAAAAAAGGCCAACAAACGAACACACTGCCATGCCACATAATGTGGCACCCAGCAAATGAATGTGGCGCGAAAAGGCATTTAAAATGGTGGAGTGTTCCCAAACCGAAAACTAATCATAGTCGCCCATCGCCACCGTCAACATCGCGACAGAGGCTTCTCCCCGTGACCAAAACCGTAACACTTTGTCGGCGTGAGCATTAAATGCCCCAAGGATGGGAGATGGTAGCTGGAGGATGGAAGATGGGAAGGAGACGTGAATTTGTTTTTTTGCGCGACAGTATGACCACATTAAAGCATGCTGCCAAATGTTAATTTCCTCGCTAAAAACTTTGGCCATTTGCTTTACTGAAGCATGGAAATGGAAAGCGGAAAGCAGGCATAAGAGAAAAAAGAGCAAGTTGAAGTAAAGCCTTTGCGAATATTGCAACAGCTGAAGTGCATTTGGGTTTATTGTATTTAGTTAATGATGAAACTTCTGCTTCAACTTTTGAATGACATTTGAATATAAACCAACTTCGAATACTGAGATACGATATACGATCGGCAGTTGCATTTATCATAAGTACCTATAAAAGCCCAATCCACATACGAATCATCATCATAGCCATTTGCAGCACACGCAATAACAACTAATTGTACCCACATGCAACAGGAAGGAGCGTAAGAAAAACTTAAACAATCACATTCACACATCCTCGGGCACAGATAATTGAAACTTTTGCCAACAACCGCCGACAACCCGGTTCCATTCACAGTTGAGGACACGACAACTTTTCTACTTTTCTTTTGTCGGGCTGGCATCGCATCGCATCGCATCGACCAAATTATCGCAGAGATGTGTTGGCATACCATGTCCACGACTATACATTACCATTGCCATTACCATTACGAGTGCGAGTGTATTCAGGACACGGTAGTTGAATGAGTCTGTATATTTGTATGTATGTGTATGTATGTGTATTGTACATATGTATGCATCTGTATGTACGGGACGAGGCAAGACGGAATGGGAGTGATATAAGTACTTGACCGGGGAGTAGCTATGGGTGACTGCTTGTGGTCATTTTTCGTTTCTCGTTTACCTCCCGTCTTCCATCTTCCGTCTTCCTCTTCATCCATCTGCTGTCCCTCTCTTTACACGATCCATTCATTTTGTCATGCGTCTTATTCATTTTGACAAAGCAGATGCCTGGTCAGCCCCCAACTGATGTGGGGCTCCGTGCTCATTGGAGTTGCTTACGGCTGAAGCGTCCGACAGCCGATGCTAGATGCAACAGCTTCCACATTTTCAAGTATTACTCGGAGTATTCGTAGAAGCAGCGACAAGATGCAGAGACCAAGTCAGACTCGTGATTGTGTCCCAGAAGTTCGCCTTTGTTGTGGTTCATTCAGTTGCATGCAACGTCCATCCAACGACCACGTCCCCTTTACACTCGTAGTCGTCGCTCTCTGTCGCTGCTGTTGCATTCTTCGACGTATTTTTAGTGGCGTCGTGGGTATCATCCTCGTACTTTGTATTGAAAAGCTATCTGACGCAAATCCCAGCTATGAGAATTGTGTTTGTATGCAGCCTGGATACAGAACCCATAGAGCTATTTAGCTGATTCTTTATAAATGGTGCGAAAAGAATAATTCCGAGGATGCACAACATCTGTGTCATAAAATAGGTTAAGCTAATTCCAGGAAAATGCAATCATCCGATTTGCCAACTTTGAATATGTGACATAGAGAAATGTTGCTCTGAAATGTTGAGTCTAACATAGCGAATGCTTCGCTTTAAAAATATGTTGAGCCATACCCACTCAAGCAAAGTAAATACCAATGCAAATCTGGTTAAGCTATTCTCTGTCGACAGATACTATCAACTACCTTACTTATCTGGATTGTCGCCAGTTTTCTACTGAACCATTTCATAAATCGCTTCCAAATTGTTTGCTGGGTTACGAGTTTTCGCCTGGGCTTCCACTGCAGTTCGTTTTGCAGCTACTTGTTGTCTCGTGTAGACAAGTCCGTATCCTCTGTCCTCTGTCCTTTGTCCTCATTGCCATTGTTTAATGCTCACATTAAAAATGTCTCATTGTTGTCGCCGTTGTAGCCTTTTGACCAGACCCTTTGCACCAAATTCTCTATCACATTTTTTCAGAACGACTCGGGCTAGAACATTGCGCCGAAAAGTTGCTAGTAAAAAATGTAGACTTTAGCACCCAGTGCTGAGTGTGAGTGCGAGTGTCTTTGGGGCACTTATTTTTGCGCATTCATTATACACCTCCCATATAAAAACTGCTGTCCTCTTTAGGCAACTTCGCGTCAGGCACAAAAGATATTCACCAACAAATAATGATTAGTGCTGTATTTTTGGAATATTCACTGGCCTTTCAAGCATACAGCATATTTCATTAAACTTCAATGAAACGACTGTAAGATAAAGGTTTGTGTAATACTCATTATAAGAGGGATCTCACAGGCTATAAAAGTATACTTGAATGGTAAATCGTCTTTAAGTGTAAAGTGCTGTGTAAATTTTTAATTCAAGTGATTACAAATTTCTTCCACGTTTTTATACCCTGTGCCCATTGAAAATGGTCAAAAAGGGTATATTAGATTTGTGTGATGTATGTAACAGGCAGAAGGAAGCATCTCCGACCATATAAAGTATATATATTCTTGATCAGCATCCACAGCCGAGTCGATTCAGCCATGTCCGTCTGTCTGTCCGTCCGTCCGTCTGTCCGTCTGTCCGTCCGTCTGTTTGAACGCGTCGATCTCAGAAACTATAACAGCTAGAGACTTCAAATTTGGTGTGTAGGTTGCTGGATACCGGACGCAGATCAAGTTTGTTTTTAAATTTGGATCGGACCACTATATCATATAGCTGCCATAGGAACGATCAGTCGAAAATCAAGTCTCGGTATGAAAAACTTTTTTGTTGTTTGAGATATGTAAACCAAACTGGCAGAATATGCATATGGGATGGTCCCATACATCCTGACCAAATTTGATTGAAATCGGACCACTATATCATATAGCTGCCATAGCAACCATCAGTCGAAAATCAAGTCTTAGTATGAAAAACTTGTTTGTTGTTTGTTCTATCTGAATCAAACTCACAGAATATGCATCCGCGATGGTCCCTTATAACCTGACCAAAATTCGTTGAAATCGGATCACTATATGATATAGCTGCCATAGGAACGATCAGTCGAAAATCAAGTCTTAGTATGAAAAACTTTTTTGTTGTTTAATCTATCTGAATCAAACTCACAGAATATGCATACGCGATGGTCCCTTATAGCCTGACCAAAATTGGTTGAAATCGGATCACTATATCATATAGCTGCCATAGGAACGATCAGTCGAAAATCAACTCTTAGTAGGAACAACTTTTTTGTTGTCAGAGATAACTGAACCAAACTGACAGGATATGCATATGAGATGGTCCCAACCAATATTCTATATTATGGATACTGGCACAGGGTATCCTCCAGTCGAGCAAACTCGACTGTAGCCGCGCCCACTTGTTTTTTTTTGACTTATAACTATTTTAGAATCCGTCATAAAAAATTTCATCTCGATCCGAATTAAAAACCGCAAACAAATAGATCATATATCATCCTATTCGCTCAAAATTTATAACCTTAGACTAGATCACTGGATAAATCTCAGAGCATTAATATTGTTACATAAAATAATAACCACAAAAGAACCGAACTATCTCTATGAAAAACTGAACTTTTCTAACTCACGACGAACAAACAATATCATAGCTGTTAGACATCGACTATCCTCGTCAGAAAAACATTTCTTTGTACATGCTGTTCGCCTTTGGAATAATATACCACATGACCTTAAAATAATTAGAAGCGCGCCTATTTTTAAACGTAAGCTTTTTATGCACCTACAAAATCATATATAGATATTAATCACAAGCAATATAATATTATTTAGGAAAATTTTAAAAATTAAAAATTATAAATTAAAAATAAAAATTGTATCTAAAAATTATATTAATTAAATCAAAATCAAATTTTGTAATATTAATCTTAAGTTACTTTAGAATAATTGTATTTTTCAACCGAATGTAGCATTAATTGTGACTAGTGCCATAATCATAAGTTCTTTACAACTTGTAGCACTAGGATGTTAAATAAATAAATAAATAAATAAATAAAATTTAAGAAAATGACTGAAATTAAAATTTTAAACGCGTTTTTCTCGAAATGACTTTTTTTGAAGTCGGTGATCAAAATTTCTCAAAAACTACTGAACTGATCTAATTGAAACTTGGCAGGCTTACTCAATACATAAAATTGTAGAGTTTGATTGTAGCGTTTTTGTTTCGATAAAAATTTGGCGTTTTATACAAAATACGGCTTTTTAGTGAAAATCTAAATTTAAACTAAGGTTATTTTGTGAAAAATGAATATTATCAAACACTGGTTTTTGCTTGCTTTTAAATAAATCCATGGACATTTTTTATTTCGGATGATCCCACTCGCACAATCCTTTTTTGGTGGTCGTTTTGTTATTTAATTACAAATGTAATATTTTTTAATAAAAAAATTACTGAAAGATGTTTAATGTATGTTATTTCATTTGATAACTTAAAAAAGTTTCGTAGTTTTAGAAAAAAAAATTCATTAAAATTACAAATTTTCATGCACTACAAGTGGGGGTAGCCCCTTAATTGAAACTATTCTAAAAAGTATATTATTAAGCTGGAATGGCAAGAGCTTTGTGTGCCAAAGAGCTTGCTAGTACAGCGTTTCAGAGATTAATGATGAAGTATGTAAAACAAATATGAATTTCGGATATTAAAAAGGCCTGCAAATCAAAATTATCGACTAGCTATTCCCAGTCATTTAATACTTGACTTCAGTAACTTTATTGTACTATATTGCCAGTATACCCCATTCAGTCCATGTACTAAGTGTATACAAATCACGCACATTCCGGAAATAACATTAAAATAATACATTAACTTCACCAAACGTTGCGTCGCCCAAGCTATTATAAGTACGGAAAATGTAATTAATAAAAAGTTCGGATAAATCCAAGGGATTGGAGTGCGTGCTAAATTCGGAGCTAAGAATTTTGTGACCACAATTAGGGCAAATGTTTGTGGAAATTTGTTTTTATTACATTATATAAACTTTTGATATATATAAATTTTGACCATATGAAAAGTGATTGAAATTACAAATTGATTTTTATTTTTAATCAAAAATAACAGTTACTCTTGAACAAAAAAAATAATGCATTCTTTGAGCATCATTTTTTCGTAAGTTTTATTTTTTTGGTCAACAATATACCTTATCAGTTGAATAACTAAGTATATATATTATATCTAAAAATTAATCATTATTGTTACATTGGCCGCGTTCACCAGAACAAATCGATCAGTAATTATGTATCACAAATCAAACGATTTTTGATGGGCTTCTTGTGAACGCTTTGATGAAATTTTCAGGCAAAAGTCAAAGTTGTCCTTTTTTTTTGTCAAAGGTGTCTTTATTTATTTAGAAAATTCAAAATAATTTGGCGCAAATCGCTAAATGAAATGGGAATAAACACAGCAAAAGGCCAGATTTAATATAATAGTTGATATATTGCATTTATAAATAATTGAGCCCATATTGTATGTGCATTTAATATTTTAAAGCACTTTTCCTAACCATATTCCTTAATAATACGCAGATTCCAACGTCTTCTTTGCATTTTTTATAAGAAAACCAAATTATTATTCATAAATTGGTTTCCTTATTAATTTTGTTTTATTTATTTTCGTTTTATTTTTTTTCGTTCTATTTATTTTCGTGTTGTATCGATAACAAAGTATCAGAATCAGAGAATTTCAGCGTACTATTGTGGTGCTGAATATTCAGTCATCATAATCACAACATTTTGAAATCATGATTGCTCATCATTGATTTTTAGATTTTAAAGTTTTAAGATTTCACTCTTTTGAAATAATTAACATTCCGTCATATTATCTTCAGTAATGGTCTCGTGACTCTCTAGATGGAGTGACCGACCTGCCATATTCAGAACTTTAAAAATTTTATATTCGAGATTCACCTGTTATGTATTAAAAACTGTTACTAATTTACCTGCTTTGACAAATCCCAGAACAAACACAGAAAGCGATTTAATTAGCGCCCAGCGTTTTCTTAATGACAATACCAAATGTAATGTAAATCAAAAATAAGAAAATATATTAATGTTTTTTAAAATAAATATAAAAATAAATAAATAAATTTAAATAAAGAGTCTTAAATAAATATAAGCAATTAAAACATGTGGAAATGAAGTATCTTTATCGGGGACTCGACTATTGCGTTCTGCTGTGTTGGAACTGAAAGAGTTGTTACTTTAACATATACATTGAACCACACTGTGCACAGTGCGACCAAAGCATTAACTAGAGTGTTCCAACTGCTGCGGTTCCTCAACCTGGGCTCGTGCTCGTAATGTCGTCAAGAAGGCAACAACTCCCGCTAGTTTGGAGTAGTGAGTAGTTTGTGGAGCTGAGCGGCGAAGAAGGAGGGAGTCCAATAGCAAAACGGTTTAGAGAATGTGGCGAATGGCACAATGCCAGGTGTTGGTTGGGGTGGTTTATAAGCAGGGCACAATTAGACGATGTGGTGTGGGGTGTGGGGTGCAGGGGGGTAGGGCGGGTGGCGTAGGGCAAAAAGGCAATGCCGAAGAAGTCGAAGTCGCGTGGCAGCATTAGCCCATAAGTCAGGCACTTGCACCAAAAGCAACAACACAACAACAACAACAACAACAAGAACAAGAACAAAGCGTAATTCAATGCCCGCTACGTCGCGACTTTGGAAGTTAACGCCACGAGGAGCCCGAGTCGCTCTCTATGAAAATTGGCTCCGAGGAGGACTTTAGAGTGGACAGGCACATGAAACACAATTCAAAAACACTTTGACCGGCAAAGTTGCCAGACGGAATTTCTTCTGCATTGTGCACAACACAGCGGCGCGTTGCCAAAAGAAGCCCTGCTCAAAAGTTGCACACTCTGTTTTGTTGCCAACTTTCTTGCGAGATGTTTTAATAAACTTTTGTTCGAGTTCATTAAATTCGATTCAAGTTAATGTGAGTGGCTCCCCCGGCGCCCCAAATAAGTCAGGAGCGAGTGAGAGAGCGAAAAACAATTGCAGCTGATTGATAGCCAATTAGTGCAAGTGGAAGCTGTAGGACAGCAACTGCAAATGTTTGTGCATTAATAAGCGACAACCCGTCGGCCTGAAAGCAAAGTGTCATTAACCTAATTGGCGCAAAAACTGCTGAGGAGGACGAACGACCTCAGCCATAAATACAACGCAAATGCAAGGAAAGAAGTGCAACGTGTTGCAATAAAACCAATTTACATAAAACAGGTGAGCAAAAAGCAAAAAATGAGGAAAAGGCGAAAAGAAAAATACATGGCGAACCTGTCGCTGACTCCCAAATTCACAAGCCAGCCAACTACGGCCAAAAGAAATGTTACCACCTACATTTTTGTGTGGTAAATTTCAATGCAGTTGAAATAGTTGCACATTGCTGTGCCTTGTGGCATGAATGGGAAATGCAGAGTGGAAATCGGAAGTGGAAATGGGTGATGGGAAAGACACAACAGCCCCATGCCACTCGAAGCCGTTAAACCCTGTGACCGGGACCGAGCAGCGGGCAACGCCTTTGGTCAGTTTCGCAATGTGTGTGCCTATGTGTATGTGTGTGTGCACACACTTGAATACGCTAACATACTCGTACATACACTAACAAAAGTCGGCACAAGTTGCCTGTAATTTCGGTCAAAGTAAAGTGGAGTGGCCACTTCTAGAACTGCTCGAACTCCTCTCGCTCGCTTGCCCGTCTGGTCACAGGCTCTGCCCATGTCGGTCATGTTGGCGAGCATTTGAAGTGCGAGGTGCATAAAGCAAGGCAAATAGTACGCGATATTTCCACACTCAAGTGGCGGGTCCAGAGCCCGGAGTCTAGCGCCCTGCGGCGGACTGCATTGGGCTGAGCGGTCGTGGGGGTCCAAGAGGTCCCAGGGGTGCGAGGGGTGCGAGGGTCCAAGAGCTGGGAGAGGTGCAGGGATTGTGTGACGTTGGAGGTCGAGTGGACTCCTTGCCCAGTTTCTCTGTTTACGGACAAAGGGGCCTGTGAAGTTGATAGTCAGACAGTTGTTGAGTTGCGTCTGGAGGGGCTCTCAAGAGCAATCGGCAGTGGACATGACACGGACACATTGAGACTTGAGAGTTGCTAACATGCCGATAATGGGCACATTCTTAGGGGTCTCCAAAATCTCGGCAGTGCAACTGCTGATCTGTGGTGTTCAATGAAATCCAGTTTTCTTATTCTTTTAGGATCATCGACATATTGCACGGTTCTGCATCTGAACTGGGGGAAAATCATGACAATGTAAGTCGCGACCAGAACCTCTCAGCACAGACCTCTCGGGCTGACTACAAGCAGTCGAAAACTTGTACCTCGTGGCCTATCCAGCAGCAGCTCCTTCGCTCCTTCGCTTCTGAGAACGTTGTGAGTCGACGCGACATCGACACGGCCTGCGACACAGCGCAGCGACTTTTGACCACAACAAAGAAGTCACGCAAGGCAACGGCTCGCTGAGATTGGTAGATTGGTAGGGTGACGGTGGTGAAGAGGGCGGCAGACTTGAAGCGGGCAACAGTCGAGAGGGCGCTAAAGAGAGCTTGAAAGAGTCTTGAGCGAGACTCTGGCTGCACGGACAATGTCCAACGAAGAGAACGACTACCTGGCCGGCCTCAGGGCTGTTGCTGCTCATGGCGATGGCGACGACGACGGCGACGGCGATGGCAATGTGGCTGGTGATGGTGATGGCAATGGTGATGACGACGGCGGCGTCGCAGCTGCTAATGGCGAGCCCGTGCTTGGTGGCAAAACAATGCCGCAAATTAGTTCGAACTCACAACTCGAGGGAAGCGTTTCGCCGACTTTCACTCAGACGACCACCCAGTTCGATGATAACGATAGCCGAGTAAATAATAATAATAGAAGCTCGTCGCAATTGGGTCAGAGCAACAACCGCAACCACAATCAGCACCTCGACAGCAACCGCAACAGTCCCACTAAGAGTCCCGCACGTGGCGCCGGCAACTCGACGAGCTTCCAGATTCAGCCTCAGAATGCGCATTACGACGACGATGACGACGACCTAGCAGTCGGCGACCTCCACTCGAATACTACGGCAGCTGCTGCGACTGTTGCGTCTGTTGGAGGAGCTGCAGGCCGTGCTGTCGGCGGTGGCTCCGGCCAGTTACCCGACTATTGGCAGCAGCGCAACGGTGGAGCTGGGCCAGCTGCTGGGACCGGAGGAAGTGGCGGAGTAAGCGGACTCAGTGGGGTGCAGAGCGGCCATCAGAGTCGTGCGCTCAGTCCCAGCTACTTGGATAACATGAGCGAAACTTCGGAGCAACCGCCTGTTGTGCCGCTCGTACGATCCAAGTCGCGTCCAGAGATTTCCAGTGCCGCAGCCTCCCGATACTCGAATCTGTCCTACTGGAAGGCTCGTCGGGTCGTCTTCTATCGCAATGGCGACCCCTTCTTCCCGGGAGTGGAGCTGCGCTACCGCCCGGGCCGAGATGTCACCTCGCTGGACAATCTGCTTGACAAAATTTCACCCAAAATGGATCTGCCCCGCGGTGCTCGGTATGTCTTCTCAATGGATGGCGATCGCAAATATCATCTAGAGGAGCTCGAGGATGGAGCCTTCTACGTGGTCTCCTCATTCAAGGCCTTCAAGGTGAGTTCCAACTTCCGTAATGAATTTGCATTTACCCAGCTCCCCACCTCCCCCTCTTCCCGCAATTTCCTTTCTTTACATTTTTCTCTCGATGCATTTTGAAGTTTAAGTGTTGCTTTCCACGTCAACTTTACTGCAAAATCAATAGAAATTTGAATATTTTGGTATAATTTTGCATACATGTGTATGTGAATATACATATATATAAAACTATATACGCTATTGGTTATCGCGGTCAGCGTCCCACTCCAGGCCCAGCCCCCAGTCAGCCCAGTTCGTCACTTGGCCTAAAAACCTCAGATATTCTCACTTTTCCTTTTGTTTTGCTCCTTTTCTGGTGCTCCAAGGTACATTTTCGCATGCGAGCACTTTTCTTTTTCTTTCTCTAGCCATTCTCAGTTCCACGAGCTTGTACTCGTTTTTTAGCACACTAACAAACCACATGAGTGCATGTGTGTGTGTGTGTGTGTGTGCCATGTGACTCCAGTTAGCACCCCCTTTTGTTCTTGTTCTTGTTCTTGTTATTACGTAGCAAGGCGATTTGTCTAACATTCGTGGGAGTTTACGTGTAATGCTCCACTAAGCAAAATATGGGTACATATATAATATAAGGCTAGCATGGGACTTGACTTGCCCGACTTTGAAATTAGGTCTTGCGTTTTATGGCCACTTTTATGAAGGTATTAAGAGAGCGGCGCACTTGGAAGAGAACGTAAGAGTATTAATACTCTGACTATGACTACAGCGATTACTCTGATTCACACAATAACAGAAACAGGGTTGGATTTGAGGAATTGTACTTCAACTGGAGATGCGAAACTAAGCGGAGTCGGAATACCATTTTCATGTTCTCGATTCTCGCAGAATTCTGTAATTAAAATGTCGTTTTTATAGAGCTCGTATTTTACATTTAAGTTTTTTTTTTTTTTTTTTTGAAACGGGTGATCTTTATTTGCAATCTGTCCTATATGCGGACAATCAGCAGATTAAATAACAATAACATTAACAATTATGGTACATTAGACTGTGAGTGGTGGGAGTTGAGGGCATTTAAGGGAGGGGGAATCAGCTTGGAACTCCAAGCTCTTGGTGGATTTCGGAGTTACGTGTGAGAAAGTTAGCGTTGGACAGCGCTCTTAGGGCTTTGTTTTGGAACTTCTGTATAATGGTGTAGGTCGAGCGGCAGTAGTACCCCAGATGGATATGCCCACATGGGCTTCATTATGGCTTTGTATATTAGGAGCTTCACCCTTAGCCTCAGTGTAGACCTTTCACCGAAGACAAAGTAGTGCATTTTTAAAAATTACTTTTCTTTTGTAAAGCAATCAAATTGCTGAAATCCCATGCGTTCGACAGTGACATACGATAGGTCTATCAGACAAGAAAACCTTTGATGCTACAAGTGCTAGAATTATTCATGTATTTTTAATACTTCCCTTTATTTTGATATTGAACATGATTTTGATCTCGATGTGGCTTACCCGAATCTGCAATTCAATTTGAATAACCGTCAGCCGGTATTATCATGATTCCTCGAAATACAAACGCACCCTTCGTGCTGCTTTCGTCACTAGCGCGGACTGATAAAAGATATCTCAATCAAATTCGGACGTTTCGTTGAAATCTGACTGATATTATACACAGCTGCCTTAGGAACTGTCAATCAAAAGTGAATACAAGGGTATACTCGTACATATATAGGCTTCTTGATATGATATGTATTTACTCAGATGGAGGAAAAGATTACAAAATAATCGGCTATTAAACTATAACACAATTAATATGATCGGATACCTCCCAAAAAAGGATAATTTCACCAAATTCTAAGTTGAGACTGCAAGTAAAAGATTTCCTAGCGGGCTCACGGACCCACGGGTTTAATTGTACGTTGAAAACTCCGTGTCGGGCGAAACAATTAACGAGTCGAAGTCGGCATTTTATATATATTGTATCACATACAAAAACTCGCCTTAACAATATTCAACTCATTAAATTACTTAGTTTAGCAAGAGAATTTATCGGCACGGAAGTTAATTGAAATCGAATCGTTTTTCGTTTTGCACAGAGGACAAATTGAAATTTTGGGCAATCATCAAACTGCACTTCCCTTATGTCCCTGGCGAACTATTGAACAAGTTTCTGCTTCCCCTGGGTAAAGTCTGAGTAGCGTCGATAGGAACTCATGCATCCATAATCGATAAGGACAAAGCCCAACCCGGCGAGAAAGCAGTGCATCGTCTGTCCACGTCGCGGCGTCTTGGCTTGCGACTCCGCCCGTAATGGAGTCTGCCTCAGCTGACGCGCATCAAGCTCAAAAGCGGGCTGGTAAGACAAAGACCCGGGTGAAAGCCAACCGAAAGCCATTTATGTACAGCTCCCTCCTGGCCTCCTTGCCACACCCCGTCCACAGCCCGTCCGTGGAGGCAGCTGCGTGCATTGCCCGCAGCTGGTAAACAAAAGCGCAGCGAGAGTCTCCCACAGAATCAAAACTTATGACGAAGGCGGCGTCGACGGTCGCATTGCCAGCGGCGCTGTTGACGTATGGAGTTGAGTGTGCAGCATGTAGCAAGTAGCATGCGGCATGCTAGCAGCTAGCAAAGCAGCGTGGGCGAACAAAAGGCAACTAAGAACAATACCAGAGCTCAGAGTATACAGTATACGGAGTATAAGGCACAGAGCACAGAGCTCCAAATTGTGCCCTGTAAATGGTAAGAATGCATAGAAAAACGCAGTCCTTCTCTTTGGGCGCTCTCGCATGAAAAGAGGGCAATTTGGAAACTTGTGGCGTTTCACTTAGGGAAATTAAAAGTGTTTGCACGAGAGGAATAGATTGAGAGACAGAGAAAGAGTGAGAAAGAGGGAGTATTCTAAACTTTGCACCGAAAAGGCGTGAACTGCAAGCGCAGTGAACATTGCTAATAATATAAATTAATTGGGCTCCATTTTCGTTAGTCTCGTATGTTCAATAGGGTAGCAAGACACAAGGCACGCAATCTGCAGCTAAATTTTGAGCGAAAACTGTTTACCAAAGCATTTATGATAATTTATTCGTCATGTGGCGTGCGTGACCGACGGGGGTCTCTCGGCTGATGTGATTCTGGGTGCAGCAAATTGCATTTTCCTTGTTAGGTCATAAAAATAATTGGTCATAAGCAACAAGGTCAATCGAGAGTGGGAGGCCTCTAACTCAAGGTCGCACCCACCCAATTTTATTATTTGTGTCATTCTAAAGCAGAAGTCAACGATAGTTGTACTAACTGAGATCCCCTAAAATGGTTGGTAATGTTAAACGAAGATACACTGCAATCTGCGAGAAGGCAGCCAATTGACCTGGCCGAGAAAGTCGCCGTGCCATAAATATGCCATACAGGTGCAGCAAGCCAATTATGAATGATAGCCGACAAGGGCAACAGCAGGTCGCATGTGGGAAACTGCGGCAACTCGAGGAACACGGGGCGTGTGGAGCGGAGAGTGCTGGGTAGGGCTCTGTGCTAATGTGAGCATGTAAGACTTCTGCTCCGCTGCTCCGTTGCTTCGTGCTGCACCCCAAATAAGAAACAAAATGGACACGAGGAGCTTATGAATTTCCAGCCAACCCAAAAGAAATTAAGATTTTTGGCGCAAACGTGCGCGGCATGCCAAAAGCGAAACCTCTGCACTGCGAATGCAGCACGCAAGGTCAGGCGTCTGCCAGCGAGCATCGGATATGGGGAATGGGGCAAGGGACATGGGGAATGAGGAATGGGTCATCAGGCAACAGGCGCGTTGTAATTAACTGCAAACAAGCGAACACGAACGCAGAGGCACGAAGAGCACGGGGGATTTCAGATTTGACGTCAATTATTTTTTCTTCGTTGTGGCCGAAACAAAAGCCACTAAAATTATGGCCATCAAGCTGCAGAGTGACATATGAGCGAGATTACACCGAACACAAAGAGACCCTGCATCCGCACCCAAGTCCAGCCCCTGACAGGTCCCAAAGGCGTTTGATGAATTTCGCAAGCATTCCGTGATGCATTCGTCCGAGATATGGACACAAATTGCGAATTTGCATGGCCGCAATAGGATCTCATCTCGATTCAGTTATCTGGATCACAGTTTCGGCTTTTGTTACGATATGACTTTTCTTTCCATCTTTTTTTAGTTGTACTTAATTTTTGAATCTATGCTCCATTTGCAACAATGTGGAGTTACTTTTATACTTACGGATACCGAATTCAATGGCGATGGTATTTCAAACATGCAATGCCTTTTGCGTCAGCAAATTAAAGTAATTTGTTTCAACAACTAAAAGATGACATTTCCAAAAATAATAAAATATGCAGTTATCAATATTGAAGCCAAATAAAAATAGTTTATAATAATTTGTATTGAAAATCAACACTTAAAAACTATTTATTCGTCATTCCTCCCGTTTATTCTGGTCATTTTGTTCTTTTTCGTAGCGAGTTCACTAACTACATCTCTTGAGTCGAGTTCCCGACTATAGGATACCCGTGATTTATTTATCTTATAAAAAACCTCTTTACCAGGTAAAAGTCTAGTGACGAAAACATGTTCATGCCCCAAAATTTCTGATATCCAATTTTGTGACGAATAATATTAGGTACATATTGTATAAATTATTATATGGCGACATACATAACACATCTATAGCTCGTTTGGATACTGTGGTGTTATGGCGGATTTTAGCGATTTCACCCTAAACTTGCGATTTTTCGAAAAGGTCGTAAAGCAAAAGCTTCTAGATTTTTGATCATTCAAACTTTTAAGTTATGTCAGCGCTTTCATACAAACAAACAAAAAGACAAACAGACAATCAAACAGACAGACTGACTTTTCATCTCAATTTCGGAAGGCCACTGAAAATTTCAAATGAATTATCTTTTGAGTCAGTGGTCGGACTTTGATGGTCGTAATAATAATAAAAATTGATGAAAAATTTGTACTATCAATTTTTATAATAAAAAACCTTTTATACTATGTTTTTTTTAATAAAAATTGAAAATATAAGCTTTTATTTTCAATTCGTATTTAAAAATCATAGTTTAAGGAGTGCTACAGAAATCTCTTCCACTTGAAAAATGACATAAATTTCATACAAATTTAAGTCAAATTCAAGTGGAAGAGATTTCTGTAGCACACCTGTATAAAAGATATTTTAAATTTTTATTATTACAAATTTCTTTTATTTCCGGTTCTTTTGAACATGAAGGTGTTTCATTCACAAGGTGGGGAGGGGTGGACCCATAACTCTTATTTGCGAACCATGTTAAGAACTTAAATCATATCGACTCGGCCGTGATGCTGATCAAGAATATATATACTTTATAGGGTCGGAGATGCTTTCTTCGCCCTGTTTCATACATTTCAAAGAATACAATATACCCTTTAACTTATTTTTTAAGTAACGGGTATAAAAATACATGCTAAAATCAAGAATTTTTAACTTGAATTTGAGAATGGATTTTTTCTGTGTATTTGCTTTCAAATCAAATGTAGCGACATCATTCAATTGTTTTTAAATTAAATCCAAAAAAATTAAAATAGATTTAATTTATTATTTGACTAAGACACAATGAGTAAAAAAGTTCCCGATTGTGTCATTATTCTGCAAAGTACGCTACATAGAAGTTCCTCTCAAGCAGTTGTGTAATTTGCTGTTGCTAATAATATTTCTAGCAGTTGTTTAATTTAAAGATAAAAATAGTTTCAAAACTTCATCTTTAAATTTAAAAAAATGTTAAAAGGCTCAAGACTTGATTTTGCTATTTGATTTGATTTAAAGCTCTGTGCGGATTTCGGAAGCAACATAATGAAAAGCAAGGAGTGTAGAAGGGACGATGCCCTCCCCCTGCCTACATTTATGTTCGTAAGATGGAAGCATGTGTGTCAAAGGCCTTGGGGCGATTGCAATTATGTCGAAAGCCCCACAAACGACAAGCACAGGCCGGATAATTTGCTTGCGTAGTCGCAAGCTAAACGCCTATTAATATTACGCATACGCCACGTTGCAAGCGCATTGATTTGGCAAATGTGACCCATATGCATATGGCGTTGTTGTTGGCCCTTAACACAATTAGGACCCCGCTGCATAGTCATGAATGAGATTTTGACAAGGTATTAATAGGCACTTTAATAAATTACTCGCCCGTCAATTATAGGGTCTTATCGAAGCACAACAAATACACGTAAGTACGTGTTGTGCTATTTAAACGCCATGCAGGCACTCGACGTATTCCAAATTGTGTGGTCCAGAGCTAATCTGTTGCTTTAATTGAAATGCAGAGGACGTGAAGGGCGACAATCGCTGATGAAATAAATAATGGGAAATGCTCGCGATGTGAAAATTTGTAGGTGTTGAAATTAAAAACACATGACCAAAACAATCAGGACCAGAGCTCGAACCAATAATAACAATTATTAAAAGCAATGGAACACAAATTGAAAATAATAAAGCCACGTTCACACTCACACTCTCAGAGTCATAATAACAAATTGTTCAATTACAGTGGTCAACAATCTCTATTCTGACGTCGAATGTCGCACATTGCATACATGTGTTAGATATGAGAATACACACTTCATTTAGCATTGGAAAATGACTTAATCTAATTTTAGTTTAATTGAATATATCATCAAACAAACATACAAAATTTTGATTAATGCTTTTTACTGTTGTGCTTAACAGTTACTTGACTTCGTGATCAACCATTATAAATTTCCAAATTATCGGTATCCCTTTTTTATTATGCTTCACTTGATCTTACACTAGCCGTAGGAGTTAAGTCCTTAAGCAGCCCGAGTCAAGAGTACATGACTAAGAAATATACAGGAAACGAATTAATTTTGTTTTTAAAATTGTAAAATAAAGCTTATTTCGTTTTTTAAATCAAATATTCTTATTATTTTTGTTATTTAAAAAAATATAAGCCTAACTATTATTTATAATTTGTATAATAAAAATCAAAAATATAAATAAAATAAAAATAAATCCATTTTAGGATCCTCCATTCAAAAAAGGTACATCATAAAATTTCTTTTCTATCCACACATTTTAAGACATAAGTAATAATTGAAACTTTTATTTGCTATCCGTGATGTGAATAGCGTTGGGTCGGCATTTTTAGAAACATTCTACTGAAAACGTTTTTGAAATTAATAATTTTTAGAAATACATAGCTACAATAATATAGATTTTGAGTTGTTACAATCAAAATGATTGATCGGTTCTTAAATGATACTTATTTTCCATTCTACTTTTGGCAAACCATATGTGGTAAATTGTATGTTGTATGTATGTGTGTAGCCTATCTGTTAGACAATTGAATCGGTAGTACAGAGTGTTATTCTCAATTTAAGAACAGCTCATGTGATAGAGATATGCATGCTCAATATTGGTTTTGTGTGATTGCATTTCATTGTCGACCATTGTGCCCCAATCATCAGCCACCAGCCACCAGCCATCACCCGTCGGCATCCGCCATGAGGCATAAACCAACCACCCACAGAATAATAGGACTCGGCGTGAACCAGCTACGGAGAGAGCACTCTCGGCGCTCGACAGCCGCCGGACATTGCTGTATAAACATGACAATTTAAAACGCATTACAGTGTGGCAATTAATTAAACTGTCAATGGTCGCAAGATTCAGAATTGCTCGCGTGCAAAGAGTCAAAATAAATTGTGTACAAGGCCAGAGCGAAAAAACAACAGCATTGCATTAAATATAGCGCCCCGGGCAGACGGACGGGCAGATGGGATGATGGCCAGGAGGACGGGGTGACAGGGCGACGGCCGGGCAGCAGTAAAGCATTGCGTGAATTTATTGAATTGTAAAAAGAACATATATCAGCGTTTTTAATTGCAGCAACGGCAATGGCAACAACAATTGTATTCGCGAGACAAACAACAACGCAGAGGGCAGTTTTAAACTGTTGCAACGGCTGCAACTATAAAACTTTATTGACTCGACATAAGTGCATAAAAGGGGCAGGAAGATGAGCTGGTGCTCATTCGCATTAGCAACTTATTCGGACTCGGACTCGACTCGACTCGACTCGACTCAGGCTAATAAAGACTGCTTCTATGGCCAAACAGAAAACAAGCCACAAGAAGTAAATGTTGCATACACCGAGCCAAGTTCTTTGCGCTGAGAAAGAATTAGGGAATGGAGCTAAACGTTGGCAGTATCGCAGTTTCCGTTTATGGCCAACCACAGACGGGGCCTAAAGCTTAAGCTGGGGACAGAGCCAAATGACAGTAATTAGAAATTGTTGTCTTTTTTCGGCCTGTGGCTGATGCCAAAAAATAAGTGGCCAACTGGCAACAGCAGCTGAAATAAATGATCACAAATTTTATACAGCGACAAAAGCCAAAGTACCTAAACTGTTTATCCAATTTAAGCAGCAAAGTGAAATTTGCAAAACAAATAAATTATTCACAGGCAACCTCCTTGCAAAGGAGAAAGGACAAGAAGGCGGAACAACTAAACTGCAATCTCTGGTTCTGCTTCTTCGTTCTATTCCTATTCCCACTCCATTCCCATTCCCATTCCCATCATATTTTCATAACTCTAAGCCTGACGTCAAGGGATTTGTTTAAACTATGCAAAACAACTCAATTCACCGGGCGTCGCATTGCAAAGCTGCGAAGTAGGCAACCATTCTCATTGCCCCAAAGCGCGCAGCAATAAAACACAGACAAGGCGGCAAGTGGCAAGTGGCAAGAGGCACGAGGTTTGAGGCACACAGCATTGGTGTCGCCTGGGTGGGGAACGGAAAACGAAGTCTTCAAGTTGAATTGATGGCGCAGACAACAAATTCGACTTGTGTGTTGTATTCCATTGTGCGCTAATGGTGAAAGTTGTCAAGCGGCTCAACTCAAGGGGTCGAGGAGGGAGGCGACAGTCGGGCGCTGGGGTACACTTCCGTTGTTTTTCCTAGACAACTTTCACTCTAAAAGCCTCCTGGACAAGGGAGCAATATTGAACGTTCTGTGACGAATTACAAATCCTTACATACATTATTTTTTAAAATTAACTATGGAATCCAACTGTGAAATAATTCGATTGCCGCTTAATTTCAATAACAGGTTTTTAATCTTGCCTGTCTTTTTTTAAGAATGAAGGAAAGGAATAATAATATCAATAAATATCCGTTTACAATTGAAAGTCAAACTCATTTTATCTTATTAATAACTTTAAAGATGTGTTTATTGTCAGCAATTAGCGCCCAAACAAGTCGAATCAGACATCGGTGATTTTGAACAAGCTGTTCAATCCGGAACCATTTTAAATTTGATCATTAAATTTGCTTTTAAATAAGATCATTAAAATTCATACACCTGAACTTTGGCCACAGCTCTGTTCGACTTGACAAAGACAAACGTTTCTTATGTGGCCCATATTGTGCCTACAATTATGTGTTTGTGGCCCACAGTAAGACTTACAACTCGACAGCGACATATTGAAAAGTTTCAGAATTTGCAAACAGTTGTACCGCACCGCCAACCACAAGATCGTGAGCTGCCCAAGCTGCCAGCTAAGCTACAAAGGCCCAAGTTGGTCACGTCGTCGTCGTCGTCGTCGTCATCGTTGTCGTTGTCGCTGTTGTCGTTGACGTCGACGTCGTCTAAAACTTATGAGTTTTGAAATGAAAACTGGTGCAAGCGGAAATGCAATTGAAACGCCGCCATTGTTGTTTTTTGTCGTGTTTGTGGACGTGGACGTGGATGTGGATGTGGATGTGTGTCGACGACATCGTCGTTGTTGATGGTTAACGTGTCACAGTCCCCGTCATCGGCATCGGTAACCACGTCGCCTTCGCCTCCTTGCCGTAAGCGTGTGTGGCTGAGTTGCGGCTCTCATATAAAGTTACTTTCTAAGCTATTTGAAAATGCCATTAGAGTATATCACACACTCACATACATACAAACACACTGCTGTCAAGACATTCCCCGAATTCCCTCCCCGCCTTCCTTTGTTTGCTGATGTTGATGTTTATGTATGCGCTGCAATATTCTGCGCCATATTGTCGCCAATTCGCCTGTGGTCTAACGGGCTCCAACTTTCCAGCGGACTTTTGCACGGACATAGGCGCAACTGGCCAAATGGAACAAAGAGTCAGTTGGAGTACGGACAGCAGCGGGTAATGCGGTTACACGGGCTCGGGTCCGGGTCTGGGTAACACGAGAAGCGTTTCAAAAGTTGTATAATTTGCAAAGCGCGGGATAAGCCCGTGCAAATCCTTCTTCCTCTCGCATATGATTCATATTGCAAGTGTAGTGCGGAGTGACATTAATTATATTTAGTTCAAGTGTGATGAATGCCTTTTTGCACGGTCCACACGGTCCACACGGTCCATGCACGGGCCACCGTGAGGCCAATTGATATTATTCAAATTCCAAATTCCGAAATACAAATACATAACGTACAAAAGAAACCTTGACGAGGCGTATAAATCAGGGCGCGAATCGTCACGTGCTCTAAATTCATTTATTTGATTCGAGTTATTTCGAGAATCGAGTCAAGGCACAACACACAGAGCTTGTGCCAAAAATAATAACAAATCTAGGCTAAGTAGCCACGAGTGAACGAACTATTGTAATTACTGACCACATGTACGCCGAGTCGACCACGACGGAGATGACCACATACGCCCCCCGGGAGCCCCCCGAGAAATCCACGTTGCGTGACTTCTGGGCCAAGGAGTCGGCTGTGAACGCCTTTCTGCAAACATCACAAGTAAATACACAATTCCTTGTCCAATTGTCCACTGTGAGATCAAGAGGTGTGAATGCAATCGGAAAGCAAGTATTCGTATTCACTGGGATGCATTCAAATGCATCACGATTCACACATCACGAGTTGCATAACTGATGCTGCTCTTGTTGCATTCTAAGTGAACTGATTAAATGCCAAAGTGATTTAAGTGCTTTGGGAATGCTTTCTCAGGCCACATTCATAAATTGAAAACTCTCAACTTTAGCCACATTTGCTGCGTTTGCAACAGGCAACAACTAATGCAACAAGAACAAGAAGGCGAAGAAGAAGAAGATGCAGATGCAGATGCAGATAAATGTTTAACATTTCAAACGCACACAAACTTTTCAGTTCTAATTTATCAGATTTGAAAGTTGAGGCAGTTTTCAACAATGATATGTGCATAGTTATGAGCTGTCTTGAATATGAATACGAGTATTTATGCGTTGAGTGCACTCACAATCCATGTGTCCATCATCCTTGTCGTCTAATTAAATCAGTTAGCACATGAATCCGTAAGACTATTCCGTGTCTAATTCTTCTATTATGCCATATCTTTTGAATAATGGCCTCCTCAATTAATATCTGTCCACATTCTCGAAATAATTCAAATTCGATGTCATTCTCTCTCTCTGTCTCCGTGTGGCATTATTTAAATATCCTTAAGCAATCGCTAAAGTTGCAAAGCTCATAAAAATTACAAATTCATCGCAGCAGCAGGCCAGAGACACTGGGGAAGTAAGCGCCAGGCCAATGCAGGCCCAGGTTACATTTGAAACGGAAACGGAAGTCAAATAATTCCGACACGTATGTCCATGCCACTTTGCTCTGAAATGAAACGCACACAAGACGCAGAAAGAAATATGACTCCGTTTCGAAAATTTATGCTAGCTACAACAACAGGGCATAGTCACACCCCCACACACATGCACACACACACACACACATACGTATACTATTTCTACATACTTAATACAATGTCGCACTCATATGGTTAGCAAGCAAAATATTCGAAACTTTGCATATGCATGAGGATGAGGATGAGGGTTGAGGGGGCAGAGACTACGTATACGTACTGTGGCGCATTACATTTGTAAAATCTGGCACACGAATGCAATAAATCACAACACAGCACACACACACATACACATACAAATATGCACATAATGGTTATTATTAGTAATGCAAGCGCGTAGTTTGCCACTTCTCAGACTCGGAGAAGAACTCGGAAAATTATTAGGGTCACATGTGTAAAGGGATATTTCCTTATTAACCCCGACACAGCAAATGTATGTGTGTGTGTCAATATATACACAATTTATACTGTGGTGTGGTGTTCTGGTCGCGGCAAGTCACAAATTATTATGGTGTCAAATAATGAGGCAAAGTGTCAAATTTGCATGCACAGAATGTTGCAATGCCAGTTTGTTATTTTGAAAGGGATCAAGATGCATAAATTAAATCACAGTGCATGATAAATGAGGGGGATCCTTTTTGTAAAGCTAAGATGTTCGTCTTTAAGCCGCCTCTCTCTCTCTTACTCTCTTCCTCTCACCTCCCCCTTCCCACCACTTTCCCTGACTGTCTACAAGTGCATATATCCATTGCAAAACACTGATGGAAACTAGACTCTTATGGGAGTATAATACTCGGACCATAGTGGAAGTTGGAGGAAATAAGTGTGTACTTTACTGCATACTTGGCTATTTGTCTGCCTTAGAGAATGAGAGAGAGAGGGAGAGAGAGAGATGGTCAACTGAGTGGCATGCAACAGCTAACTGATACCTCTTACTCCAACTCTGACAATGGCATAATATATTGGTGTCTAGGCCAGGCAAGTCGGGGAGGACAAGCATCCAGCCACAATGCGAAAAGAGTTGAAGTTACTGTTACAGTGCCTGTTACGTGTTGTGCCCCTTGTGCTTGCCACTTGCATGTTGACGCGTCTTCTGTCACACATGATGGAAATAATGGAGCAGAAAATGCCACTTGGAATGGTAAAGACATATGTGATATATATGCAACCATACACATAAATATTTGCGTATGTGTGTGTGTGAATGTGTGTGTCTATGGCCACAAGACCACCCACAATTGTACATTTGTACATGGTCTAAACGTCAAGTTGTCATGCCCGAAATGATTTAGTAAAGTTGGCATTCCTACGCGTTTTCCAGCACTCATTAACGTGCCACTGGAGACAGAGCGAGACTACGACGCAACGACACAACGACACGAAATGCAATTAGGCAACACTGCTGCCAGTGTTGCCAGACCTGCCACCACTGCTGAGGTGGCAGCACTGGGTAAGGGTAAGACCGGGGAAAGAAAAGCGTATTTAACACATTCATCAGCAATTTGTCAGCATTATGAAAAACCAGCTAAGGATTGGGATTGAAATCGGGGTCGGAGTTGGAGTCCGGGGGTGGGATAGGTAATTTGTAATTTGCATAACGTTTATCGGACAACTAAACAGCGCCCCAATGTCAACCGAGCAAAAAAATCACACGGCACCTCAACTCGTAATTAAATTCAAATCAGCTTATGGATTTCTGTAACGCTATTCTCAATTTAATATTCCTCCCACAAGTACCACAACCATTTTTTCTTCTCTTCTGCGGGACTGCGAGAGTCCACAATGAGTCGAGTCATCCAGACATCTAATGGACAACTCAAGAATGAAGGTCAATCAGAATCGCAATGTAGCAAACTGAGAGTGACGTTCGAATTTGAATTTGTACTTATTTCCTGCACTGATTCATTGTGAAGAAGATTCGAGTCAGAAACAAACAGTCAGATGACCATTGAGACCCCACACTTACTAACATATTCCCTAAGCTTATGACAAAGTTGGCCTTCACTCCCATTCACGTCAAAGTTAAAGCCAGTGCTGACGTGGCCATTAAAAAGCGGCGCGCATGTAGGAAATAATTAAAATAAAATACAAAAATCAGAAATACACTGTACGCCAAGTCCCAGTTTTATAAATCATAAAAAATTATGTATAATATGCGTGCGGCAAGGAATCTACAAAATTGTGAGAAATGGCAAAAAAAAGCTCACACACACAAGCGGGCGGATTATAATGGAGGGAGGGGGCGTGGAGAGGCCTTTGGCAATCGTTTCTTAGGTCGTAGCCACAATAAAGGGGTTGCCCACACAAATGGCCCGGACTCGGATACAAAGGGACCAGTCTCCGCTGGCGTCTCCATCTCCCTCTCCCTCCCTTTCCCCAACGCCGTCCACATCTCCGTTTCATGCACTGGAATAATTAAGCCATAAACCTCGACCTCTTTCTTGCCAGCCAGCTACGACTTTCTTTGGCCTTTTTGGCCGACTTGTGAGCTTGAAATATTTACACCTAAAGCAAATAATAAATGCTGAAATTATTTATACACACACGCACACACACCCACATACACAAATGCCATACACAAGAATGAAACCAACAACTCCGACTTGAAGCTGACAATCAGCGACGAATGGACGCACGTCGATGGCCGACGGAATGGCGGCGATAAGTCACCAGCCATGCCACTTCCGCACGAACGTTGCATAAAAATATTCGGTGCTTTGCGAGGCCATCAACGACCCGGGGCCAGGGTCGGGCTGAGGTGGGGGGGGGGGGGGAGTCATCGAGTTCGCAACGAGAAACAATGGCCGAGCAATAAACAAACGAAATAAAACATAATAATAACGCAACTATCGCATCAAGGACGCATAAGTGAGCCGAGGAATGTGCCAATTGAAACTACGAGTGTTTAAAAGCTGCCAACTGAAAATCAGCATCTAAGGCAAGGAAGGAGTCTGCTGATGTTGCCTCTCCTCCGGCTCCTCTGCTGCTCCTTCCTCCGCAGTGGCAAGGAATTTTTTCGAGTATACTTGTAGCTGAAATATGCAAAAAGCTTGTGTCAAAAAGAGGGCGGGGTAAAGGAAATTGCGAGTATTATTATGACTTTTATTAATTTTTCTTGCCCAGCTGGCTCTTGTGTGCTTCTCTTTCACTCTGCCTCTGCCTCTCGGTCGCACTCTTTCTTTTCCTACTCGGTTCTCCTACCTTGTGGCATGGAGCACTTTTGTTTCAACTTAACTTTGTACATTTTTTGTTCAGTACGAGAGAAGCGGCAACGGCTGCGTCCAGTTCAAGTTTTTCACTAAACAACTTTGCACGCACGCGTTGGCCAGAAGCAGAAGCTGAAACAGGGCCAGAAGCTGAAGCAGGGCCAAAAGAACTAGTTGAACCGGCAGCAGCCTTACCGGCAATTGTGGACTCTGCGGTTTGGCTTTGGATTTTTGATTTATGTGCGCTAAAAACTTTAAATTGTGTGCTTCACAGTAATCATTTTGCCAAGGCAGAAAATCGGTAAAGTTTTATTAACAAGTTGAGCCCGGTAAGCGACAACCACAGGCAGACAAAGAGTCTGACTGTGAGTGTGAATGTGAATGCGAATGTCAGTGTCAGTGTCTGTGTGAGTGTGAGTGCGGGCCATGATAACGACAATAGAAATTGAAAATATGAGAATGCCCTGACCATGGCCCGAAGTTGCTGCCTCCTGTTGTTGCTGCTGTGGTTGTTGTTGCTGCCTGCAACAAAAGTATGCAACACTAAGTTGACCATTGCCATAGTTTTGGCAGACAATGCGAATTATTTTGGCCGCTTGTGTCGCTTTTATGAACATTTTTCGAATACCATAAGCCACCGAGCCCTTCGATCATCATGAAATGCCCCACTGTGACTGAGTATTCGCTTATGAGTGTGTGTGTGTGTATTCGTTGCACCTTTCACAGCAGCCAATCCCTGTGGATGATGCCAAAAACTGAACAGCTTCACATACATACATATGTATGTACATATGTATCTTATAAAAAAACCTCTTTACGAGGTAAAAGTCTAGTGACGAAAACATTTTCATGCCCCAAAATTTCTGATATCCAATTTTGTGACGAAAAATATTACATTTTACACATGAATTATTAAAAAAAAAATTTTGTCACTGGACACATTGCGCTTAATTTTTCATAACTAATAAATACCAGTATATACTAGTAGTACTTTTTTGCGCAGAGCCAGTGACAAAATTTTTTTTTTAATAATTCATGTGTAAAATGTAATATTTTTCGTCACAAAATTGGATATCAGAAATTTTGGGGCATGAAAATGTTTTCGTCACTAGACTTTTACCTCGTAAAGAGGTTTTTTTATAAGATATCAGAAATTTTTTAATAAGACATAGGAAGTTTTGACAATTGAAATATTTTTTTACAGTGTAACTTTGTCAATCGGTGTTTATTGTTTGTACAAGCAAAAAGAAACAATCTGGCAACACTGTTTCTCTTTACTAACACACATGCCAACATGCCAAGCGCAAAATTTATCAGCACTCTCAAACTCTGGCTGCTATGACACTTTGTTGCTGCTGTCCTTTTCCAATTCAAAGTAAAACGTATATATTCAGTTAATAGGTTATATCTTCCAAACCAATCAACAAAAATTTATGCATGATGTATCAAAAAACGCGAAATATTAAAAGCTCAAACATATTCAAAATTAAATCGCTAGCGGCGTTTTCTCGAAAACCGCCAAAATGTGGAAAAAATTACCTTTTTTCACCTGTAGCTTTTTACCTGTGTACTTTAGAAAAAAAGTTTGAACATATGCTTAAGAGCCCTTCAAAGTACCTTTCCAACGACATATAGATCATATCTGTAGCTTTCATAGTTTGGACACTATGGGGGTTTTTAGTTTTAGCGGTTTTTAGCGATTTCCCGCTAAACTAGCGATTTTTCGAAAAAGTCGTAGAACAAACGTTTCTAGATTTTTGAGCGGGAACAAGTCCTCATTCAAACTTTTAAGCTAAATCATCGCTTTGATACAAACAAACAAACAAACATACTGACTTTTCATCTCATTTTCGGAAGGCGACTCAAAATTTCAAAATTAATTATTTTTTGAACCAGTTGTCCGATTTTGATGATCGAGGTGTCATTCGACGCGTATTTTTGATGAGAATTGTAAAAAATTCAACGAAAATTCAAAAAGGCTCCAACGGCCCCATTAGCTCCAATAATGTAAATTTTGCCCCTCCCACTTACACCTGTTTATCTCACGAACCAGGTGAGTTTTCAAAAGTCTTAGTATGCACACTTGTAAGTTTAATTAATACCTTTCGATCGGTATATAACTCGACCTGATCGGACAGTCATAGCAAATCTTCCATTCTTCCTGTGTATATATGCTAGTCGCCTTCGCACCCTTCGTGCTGCTTTCGTCACTAGCGCGGACTGCCGTCCGCAGTGATGCACAAACAAATGAACATATGAATAGATTTATTGTGCTTGTACTATATGTTACATATTATTCAATTCTCTTTTACTATTTCCATATTGTTCATTATTGGAGCACTTCTATTGCACATTGTAGTGTTTTATATTACCGCTATTGTTGCTGTCGTTGTTGTTGTTGTCTTCATACACAAAATGCCCATCAAATGTAATTTGTATGTGTGTGTGTTTGTTTGCTTATTGAACCACAGCCAGAGAACGTGTGCGGCGTATTTATTTTGATACGAGGTCGAGTCCAGTCTAGTTGGTGACACAATTGATTGGAAAAACATAAACATTACTCTCGTGTTTGTGTTGTCACGTGCTTGTGAGTGTGGGGGTGTGTGTTTTGCGTGTATACCTAATACATGTTCAACCTAAGTTGATTGTCATGTCCAGTTGACAGAAAGTGTGACAGACTCAAGATTAGACCTCCTATTGTTGCTAGTTCATTGTTCATTTCATTGTCTCAACTCTCTCTTTTGGATTAAAAATTGATACCAAATTGCCCAGTTTTTCAAATTGACCGAGCGATATTCCAATTCAGAGTAATTACACACATCTATGAAGCATTCGTTGCTTCCTCTGATGCAACAGGCGAGCAATCTGATGTATTCACAAAAGTGATGCCTAAACTCGTAAAATGATTTACTAAATTCGTTACTTCTAAGACAGGTAAATTATTTATTGAACGAATACTTTTCTCAGCTCCTTTGGAATAAAATTTAAAAACGTGTAACATCAGAATTTCTAGTAATTATACTATTGTGTTAAATCGAATGTCTCCAGACTTGGCAAGACTTTATTTCAGCATCAATCGTTCATCTTGTAGCTCAGCACTTCATCAAAATCGTCTTCTCCCTCTGGGCTTTGAAAATTGATGACATTGAGGGAACAACAAAGGCTAACAAAATCCATTTTATTCAATTATGAAGCCGAAACATTGCGTTACACTCCAACAGCTAAGAGAATTTATTATCACCTGCTTGAGCCCTTGAGGAAAATATTAAAAGAAAACATAAACGTAGAAATGGAAGCTTAAACCTATCCAATTAAAGAGCTATTCAAGTCAATCAGTGAACTAAACTTCACATATTTAATGTAACTTTAAAGTAGAATTGATTTTACAACTGCAGTCATATCATTCAGGCATATTTCATAGGGCACCAATTTATATATGTAAACAGAACATCAAACCGAGAACATCAGATACAGATTCAAATACAAAATAAGAGGACACTTAAAGGGGCAGCACATGTTGCTGTCGGCTCTAAGCACAATTTTGATACAGGCAAAAACTAGTAAAAAATACCACAGTCGATTTAACGAGTTTGTTTTGGACCCTGTATTTATTCTCTAAATTTAGAACAAGAAAATAAAAATGATGCAGTTCAAAATAGTGCTAAACATAATTAATTCTAAGGCCGGAATTATAATAGGGAAAACGAGCGCTAAAAGCGGATGTGTTATCTAATGGATAGTTATCAAGCAGAGAGATTTCTACAGCAATTCGATGAATGAAAATAAAAGCAATAAAAGTCTAATTATACAATAGACGGAAACACGATTCACAGAAGTGGGCAAAGAGATACAAGTTTATTGCGGGGTCTACTTTTGAATATACTCTTTGTACTTTTATCGTACAGGGTCTAATTATTCTGTGTGAGGGAAATTATTTTGTGAAATTTCAAAGGAACAAAATAACAATGAAAGCGTGATAGAGCGAGGCTGTCACAGAAAGAGAAAGCAAGTTGTGTAATGAAAGAGTGAGAAAGTAGGAAGTCCAATTCATACAGTTTCATTCACAGCCTAAAAACACGATATACCACCATAACATAAAATGCGAGCAAGAACAAATAAATGAAAGAAAATTGAAAAAGCAGCTGGCCAGTAAGCTGCACAGAGGACGTTGAAGAATGGCCGTAGGCAACGATATCAAAGCGAAAAACTAGCGAAAGCCCCATATACGAGTTCATACTATTGAGGATACGTTTGTTTCTCTGGCGGTGTAAGAGGGGTGCTGGGTGGAAGGGAGAGGAAAGGAAAGGAGTTGGTGAGAGTGCGTGCTACTTGCAAGTGAAGCACAAATACTACCGACATGGTAATAAATATCCATATAAGCCACTTCAAAGTGAAAAGCAATAAGCTAAACTACCACATCAACTTACAGAAGAGCCACCAGACCAGTCGGACCCGGACTAAGACCCGTACTCAGTCCGAGACCCGGACGAGTTGGGACAGCAACTGCCGGTAAATACAGCAACAACTTCACATTCAGGCAAAAATTGCTTGCAATGCATACCAATACCATTACCAATGCCAGAACTAGTCTGAGTACGAGTACGAGTTCCAATACCAAAAGGAATACCAAATGCCCAAGCTCAAACCAATACCAAAACAGCGCCAAAAGCAGAGAGCGAAAGTGCCAAAGTCGATGGTGTAAGCTGGTGTGCGAGTGGGAAAACCCAAGAGTGCTTCTTTGGTAGCGCGGAAAGTGGCGATACAACTCGCACCTCGTGAGAACCCGAAGTGCTGAGCTACGAGAACTCGTAGTATCAGCTGTAACCACGACTCTCGACTCTTGTCAAGTGAAGAGATCTAATGAGACTTGATTGTCCTTAAGGATGTCATAAATGTAATATGGTGTTTGCTTAGCAAATCGAATATTGTATCGATCATGTTGACACTGACTGACTGCAGTCCCCAATAACATAAAATGCCACAAACAAAACGCATTCCACATTTTGGCGCGCATTTAGCACTGCTGAGTGTAAAGCGCCACCCAGCGTCGAGTGGCGGTACTAACCAGTCGTGGAACAAACACAAAAGCATTTACCAACACAACGATACACGGCAAGCGGACACAACAAAATGGCAGCTAATGTTCGCGGCTCGAGATTGGTGCTGATGATTTGGGAAAACAATAAATAAATACAAGTACAACTACAACTACAACTACAAACAAAACAATAACAACAACTACAATTGCCATTACCATTACATGCACATATACACACTCGTAAACATGCACGCGAATGTGCGAGTGTGTAAAACAGAGTCGTGATGATATAAACTCGAGCGTCGACCGTCGAGCGTTGGCAATTTGAATATGCTTTATGTATGCATGTATGCGACACGTGTGAAATACACGCTCTCTCTTTACACACACACACACAAGTACACGTATAGGTGTGTGTATGGTACCTGGTCAGTGGACGGCGGATAGCGTAACGTAACGTAGCGTGACGTGGCGTGGCGTGGCGCGGCTTGACTTCTCGAACAATTGAGCCTTTGGATTTGAGAATTTCAGGCACTTAGCTGCAGTCGCAGAGCGAACGCGAAGGAAACCAAAGCTAAATACATACGAGCAAAGTGGCTCCCGGGCAAAAGCAAAGTACAACTTAAAGTTATAGTTAACATTTAGCGGGTCGCTAAACCTGGCGACAAACGAATGTTACCCTGGTTGTAGTAGTTGTAGTCCAGGTAGCATCCGGTGTTGCATAAGTGCGAGCTGCCTCGAATCGAGCACTCCAGTCAAGGCCTGGGCAAGCAATCAACTAATTTAAAGTGCCATTAAATTTAAATGCTTTCAATTAACTCACTTTAAAAGGCAGCCCGATGCAGTGAACGCTTAAGCGGTGCGAGCACAGCTGAGCAGGCGAGAGAAAATTACGTTTATTTATTATTAACTTAATGCTGTGCTCCATTGTTGTTGCTGGTGCTGGTCTTCTGTTTTGTTTTGTTATTGTACTGCAACTGCAAGTGAATTAAAAGCAGAAAGCCAACTAAAGTGTGCAAACAGTCGCACCCACAGAGCGCTCAACAACAACAACAACAATACGACAACCCAACCCCCGATACCAACTCATCAACGGACAGAAGAAAAACTTTCGCTTAAATGTACATCGACGAGGATAGCGAAGAAAGTTCGCCCTTTGTGATGCTCACATCGCCGTCCAAGTCTTGGGTCAGTGTTCAGTGTAAACAATGAGGCCACTTACCCACACACCCACCCATCCACCCATCCACACACACACACACACCCCCATCCACAAGCTCACCATCCGCCGACACACATCTCTTAATTTCACATTTCTTTTTTCAGCCATTTGACGTATACACAGAGAAAAGCAGAAAAAAAGCGAAAGAAGTTGGCAAAAAGTTTAAATGACTTTTGTTGTTTTTCTAAGTGTTTTTTAATGGTCTACGTGTGCAGCCTGTGCGGCAGCCTTTTTGACGTGCCGTATGCGCAATTTTAAATATTTTACTTGACGTCTCTGCGGTTGTCCTCATAGGTACATAAATACAAATGTATTTGCTCGTCCCTAATCTTGCATCCTCCATATTTGGTGTGCAACAAAAAGTAGTCGTAAATTTCTCAAATTTTAATTTGAATTACTTAGATGCGAATGTAAGAGTGGTATTTGTATGTCTACGTTGTTTCACTCTTTAAAAACTTCATTGCAATATATAAAAAAAGCTCCAATGCCCTATCAAAGTTGTTAAGCAAACTTTCAACATTCCAGCATCAGCTAAATATTTCCATTACTTTTAGCTATTTAATCCACGTTGTTTTCTCTGTTGTTTTTGGCGCTGAAATATACATCCAGTTAATGGATGTTAACTCTCGTCGACCAGGAGAAGCTCTGTAGACATTCCTTGATATGGTAAAATTCCGCCAATATCTCTCTTCCTTCTAGACCTATTCAAAACTTACACCACTTACACAACCTTTGCTTATTTAATTTACGTCCACAAAATAATATGATTTTAAATTTCGCAATGCTTATTTTTATAAGCTTGTGCTTAAACCGAATGAATAGGAAAACTAATTAAAAGCTTTAATCGCTTTTGGGAAGAAATAGGGAAAACCTGCAAGGCCTCAATCAGTTCAAAAGAGTATTAGTATTAAATGATATAGACTGAAGGCTAATTGAAAATATAGGAAACAAAAAAAAATATACAGATAACTTATGTTTTACTGACAAATCTTTAAATTAAAATTTTTGAGTAATATGCTATTTCAACAAACTCTGTCGAATATTTAAATATTATACTTTACTCATTACAATCTGGATCAATATAGCACTTCTGAATGATCTCATCCATTTCAGTTTTCGCTTCGGGACATGAAAAAAACTTCTTTTACGAATTAAAAGTCTGGCGAGGAAAGCACATTTTAGCCCCAAGATTTCTGATATCCAATGAACGAAAATAAATTAAATATATGAATTATTCTTATACTCAAAAAAACTTGTTTTGGCTTTCCGCACATCGTGAAAAAAGGTTGTACGCTGCGTCGAAAACCAAATAATTCGTTAATATTAAAATAGTACATACTTTAATTTCATCCTGATCGTTCATTCGTAGCAAGCTTTTTATTCTTTCCGTTAATATTTATAGTTTCTCAATCCTTATGATGCTTCGTCACTAGAGTGGAGTGTTGTCCACAGTGACATACGGTGAATAAGACTTTTACAGAAAATTAACTCATACAACTAAATTACATTAAGGCAAATTGGATTATGAAATGAGCGTTTCTGATTATTTACTCCTCGAACCGGAAATTTTTGTGAGTGGGGTAAAATAATAAATCATAATTAAATCATATTCTTTATATTCGTCAAGTTTTTAAATTTTAACAACAATTTTATGGGCATAAAATATTAAGAAATATTGAAACTAATGAAGAAAAAAACTTGTTTGTATTAAATTGAACAGTGATTTGAACTTAAAACCTGCGTTTAAAAGTCCTTGCCGCCAGTTCGCGAACCAAACTGATATGTTTGCCCACAGTTCGCGCCCTGGCTTTGAATATTAGAGCCTTTGAATTCTTCCTACAAGCAGTTTTTTGTATTATTTACATATAAATTTAAAAACTTATTTATAACTATAAGACGAGTGAAAAATGTGCACTTCAGTATCTCGTGGTTAATGAGTCCGATTCTCTTAAATTAGGCTCAAATAAAATTCTCCAATGTTAAAATAACTTAATGACTTACATCCAGGGAGTTTCGACATGCATGGAAAGATAATAAAAATACTACATATTTAAATAAAATGCTAAGTTTATATTATGACGCAATCCCCACATTTTCAACATTGACTTCGGGAGAGGGAAGTGTTGATTTAGCACCCGAAGAACAGAATGGTTACAAAACCTCATACACATATATAGAAGTATTTATTTGTTTACATGATATTTGTCCAACTATTTATTTGTTTTCGGCAATAAAAATTCAATACCCTTGAGCGATAATAAGCACTGCGATTATCGAAAGCGACGAGAAAGCTCATATAATAATATTAAATATGCTCCAAATGTGGCCGTGGGGCCACCCCAAATCTGCGTCCGAGAGTGAGACCCTTGACTCAGCACAGCTCAGCACAGCTTGTTGTGCGATGTTTTGTCGTTCTTGATGGCTTCAATGAATTTTCTGCGAGGCTGCACCTCAAACGAAGGGCTTTGAAGTTACGCTTAGAGTCTCATCCTTCGTCCTTCGTCCTATTGGCACTCCCATTTCTCCGGGCTTCTTCGAGTTGCTGAAAGTTTAATTGAGCGCGTAATTTAAGCTTTTGCTAAACTGCTATTTGCTAAGTAGCTAGCATAGCCGTGCTCCTAAGTGCGGTAGTTAAAGTGGCCGTTTAGAATGCCTTTCGATTGGTTCGATTTGCAAAGTACTCCTTAAAGATCGCATTTCCTACATATTCTGTCATGTGTAGTTATTTATAAATATTTATTTATTACTTCCTAAGACTACAAGTCTATTAATACTTGTAAAATAAGTTCAATTTGTTCGATATTTTTTGTGCCCAAAAGCTTAACTTATTGCAAAGATATGACAGTTGTTTGGAGTGAATAATATTTGGCAGCAGGACAAGCAACTACACAAACCTGCAGTATCTTGCCTGACGGATGAGTAATAAAACAATAAGTATTTGCTTTATTATTATGAGTTTTTAATTGGATTCATAGTGCATGTGGAGCATACGAGTACCTGTTGTGGCTGGGCAAAGGGCGAGGCTCATATTTGTGCCATCATTCATGGCACACACACACACACATATGAATTCACTTTTTGCAGAATTAACTTGGGGATTGGGTGGATACGATTCGCAATTTGCACCGAGAGTCAGCACAGTCAGTCTCTTGCCGATATTCTAGCATTTCGTTGAATTTCAATTTCAATTAAAAACCTTGATTTTGATTGTAACACTCTGCACATGCTGTGCGAGAAAATCCGCACAGGCTTCATTTGGATAATACATAAAAACATTCATGCGTACATATGTATATGCTCGCATATATGTAAAAGAGTGTGTGTGTTTTTTAACATATATTTTGATTATACTCGGAGTACAGTCGTTATTGGGTCAGGTCGGTCAGGGGTCGGACGTCGGACGTCGGTCGGTCGGCGCTGTCACAAAGCATTGTGCAAATGTTGGCTGAAGAAATAAGTTTAAAATGAATTTGCATTAATTTCAATTTGGGTTTTTGTTTCTTGAGCTCCTGTGGCATTTTGATTTTGAAATTATTGTGTGTGCCTTTTTCGAAATCTTATAAAGTCGCAATCGCAGAGGTAAATTGAATTAAATAAAAAATAATTGTGGTCGCAAGAAAATTAAAAATCAATTTAGATACAACATTTTATATGCTATCCAAATATTGTTATATATTTTGGTAAACGGTTTAATAAACTGAGAATGACTTTATCGACTTCAATGAATTAAAATATTTCCTTCATTCAATATGATGGTGATAGTCAAGTTGTATACTAACTTCAAAGAGCCAAGATATAACTCAATAAAGAAAACTTTCTTGGAGCATCAAATAATATTATTGGTAGTTTCGATTTCCATTAAAATAACAAAATACGTCTTTTCGAGCTCTTGAAACATTCCCTTTTCTCTGAGATATTTAAACTGAGTAAAAATTAATGCTGGATACATTTTGTTGCAATTAGTTTTGTTTGCCCCAAAAACTTCTGGGTCCATAGGTTGAGTCAATAATTGGAATTTAGCTTAATTCTGTTTTAAACTGCCTATTATTATATCATCACACATTCAGTTAACTGCGTCGAATAATCTTTTGCCAGAAGTTGATGTCAGAAGGGATTAAACGAAGTTGGCTTGGACTGCAGATATCAATTCGGTCTGTATCATGGGCTAGACCGCAGACTAATTGATTTGCTTTTGCAAACAAAACGCAAAGTAGCCCTGATTGAACAACTTTCCTCTTTCTCTTCCTCTTCCACTTCACCCTCACTCTTTTCAAGGAAAGAAAATGGCGTCGGAAAGAAAATTAAATTTACGAAACATACTCGTACAAGTGCTGGCGATAAAGTTTTAGTGTGGCGTCTGCGTCTCGATTGCCTGTCCCCGATTATAGCCCCGTTTGGTGCGTGCCGCAAAACAATTTAATTAATTCCAGATTTGCGCGAAATTTTTCACGAAAGACGCCGCCCTAACGATGCGAATGTTTACCCGCAAACTACGGCTCTGCTATATGCAGATAGTCACTGCCGGACTTTCGTATTCTCGTATTTTACTATTTATTTATTTTCCCCTCTCTCTCTCTCTCTCTCTCTCTCTCTCTCCTTCTCACTCACATTTTCTGTCTCTCTCTGTTTCTGTTCATAGCCCGCCAGCTACGGTAAAAAGAACGGCATGTGGTACGCTTCGCCCGGAAATCAGGGCTGGGGCTCCAAGCCCACCAGCCGAAAGCCTTCAATAATGGAAGCGGATTTGGGCACATTATCGACCACATCGGGCTCGATAAAACGCAGCGCCGGTCGGGTGATACGCATCATCAATAATTTGGATCATTCGGTGCAGGTGAGTATCGGGTGTGTGTGCATCCTCCAAAAGAATGCGTGCACATGCAGCGTACATACATGTATACATACATACATACATGCATACATATGTGCATACTCGGACATACGTACGTACGTGACAGCCCATTGTACAAACGATATTTATTGTTTCGTACGTCATCAAGAATGCAAAATGAAAAACACAAAGACAAAAAAAATAAAATCGAGAAAATGAGAAAAAAGTCGTACCTCATGCGGTTTACGAAATTGCTGAAATTTTCGCATTTTCGAATTCTGTTGGTAACCATATTTGTTGTTGTCTTGTTGCGTTAACGTGCGAACGATTTGATTGCTGCGATTGAAATACATATATAATTTTAACAACAAAAATCGAATACCGTAGTCTGAAATTATGTATAAACTGGTCATTCACCTGCTTAAAATAAACACCTGGGAGTACAGTGAAGCAACCAATTAAGAGTATTCCTAAATTTGTGTTGTTTTTGGTATTCAGAATGTGCCAAGTGACATCGATAGGTAAATGAAAACACACTACATACATATACATAAAACATATGTGTGTATGTGTGCATAACATCGCTCTGCAAACAGGACTCGAATGTTTTTCGGGAAATTCCAATAAAAAATGTGATGAATATTCATCGATGAAAATGTGCAAATAATACAAAATACATATCCACATACGAATTGGTCCCCTGAATGTCAAACACAAATGCATTTTTGGCAAATTCGCTTTTGAACTTTGATTGTTTGTATTTAAAATATTCAGTTTGGGAATCCATTTGGCTACGTAACTTCCTCATTCGTCCCACACAGATACTCACACTCATACTCATTGGAGCATATGTTTTCAATAAATATTTTATGGTCAGACATTCATTTGTTTTTGCGTGCAACATTGAATTGTTGTGTGTTTGTTACCGTTATTGCTCTTTTAAAAACAACACTTTTTTAGAGGCTTACTCAACAGCTGACAGTTTATTTGAGCCTGACTTACTTACTGTCATTAAAAGATATGTGCATAAATAATTCGGTAATTTAATGCAAACAATCAAACTAAATAACTAATAATATGATGCGAGGGTCGATTTGCGCATTGGCAACGGTAATCTAATTATTTTCATCAATCATATAATGTGAGTATATTTATCAAAAAGAGTAAAGCATTCTCAACAGTCTCACACGACTTGAAAACAGCCTCACCCAAGCAGTTTGGGGATCTGGTTTATTTAGTTTTTCATCATTTTTCATGATACAATTTCATCTTACAAGTAACTACAACTTTAAACCCCAATAAATTAATATGACTTCCCTCGCAATAAGGTTCGAAGCATACTGCGGTATTGATGCGGTTGCCATTTTTCAAATGCGTTTTTCATGTTGTTGCACTTTTATTCCAATTATGTTTTTTCACGCCGTGATTAAGTTTATTTTAATGACCGCACAATCATTGGAAACCCATGACGAAGCCAGTTTCCCGTGGTGCATTAATAATTGGTATTTTTATAGCTCGTTTTAGATTGGAATAATTTATACGAATACGCTCTTTTTTATACCCGTACTCGAACTCGTGTCCGTATCGTGCGTGGCAGTTGAATGTGGCACACAGTTCAATAGCTGCACTTCACTTTGACATTCAAATGGGTTGTGGGCTGTGGCAATTAACCTTTGCCTACTTTTTGGCGCACCCCGAAAACTGTGTGGCAATCATACGGTAAATCAATTGTCTGCAATTTGTATTTCGTTCGGTTGCAGGCGATGGCGCTACCAGAGACCCAGAAGAAAGAACGAAATTGAAGCCTCGGCCAATTTGCTTGTTTCCGCTGACACACAAAAAAGTCTGGACTCACCCCGCCAAACACCACGCCCCTTTCCCTTACCCATCCCGCTGCAGGCGGAGAACTTGTAGTTCCTAGCATGAGTATGTAGAAGTATTTGGAATGGCCCAAAATATGAATTGGCATGCGACTTTTCTACACTCCGCAGAGTTCTCTGGCCCTGGCTCTGTCTCCCTCCGTCTCTTTCTCCGCAGCTCCCGGAGAATTTACGCTCCGTTGCCATCGCATTTGTGTTGTTATTGGTGTCGGTTTCAGCTGTGGTCGAGGAGTAGTAATAACGTTTTATGCTAATTTCCCTAAGTGCAACTCAATTTTTTAGCAATCTTTGGGCTCTGCGAAGTTTTATGAATAAAAATACGTAATATTGTGGGCGCTGGGCGGTTGAGATTACTCCATTCCAAGTAAATTACACTGGAGTTGTTGCAGTGTTTGACGTGGTACGTGCCTCACTATGCATCTTTTCGACAAGGCTACGGCCGAGGTCAGTGCAGGATCTCCTCCCTTCTCCCTTCTCCTTCTCACGGGTGACTCACTGCTCTAAGTGGTAAATTAAACTGACACGTGTAGATAAATATTTACTTCGAGAAAATCACAGTGCAGTCAGAAGCCAGAATTTCGAAGGCCATTAAATAAAAGACTCGATAATAAGTACAAGAATCTTAAGAACTAAAACATGTTTTAATTCAGTCGAAATATCAATGCCGTTTTTGTTTTCCGCACATGAATTCCCCAATTCTCATGTAATATCTATGTCAATTCGAGGGCATTCAAGAGGATCTCTTCCGAAGATTGGAACAACTTAGTGTGTGATTCAACCGATCTTTATTCACCAGACTTTATGCGCTTCCTCAAGGCAGAGAAAAAACACACTCTTTTTGAAGTTTGCAATGCAAATTCTACTAAAGTACTGCCAAGAGCAAGCACAACAACAACGGCAATAGGAAATTGTAGTAGTTGGTAGCTGTTGCTGATGATTCTGTTTCTGTCTTAGCCCGCCCCAAACACTGCACTCACTCAATGGCCACCAAACCAACCAAGGCCAAGGACATGTCGCGTCGTCTGCGTATAAACCGGGCAACGGCAACGGCAACTCTTGCCAAATATTTTGTAGACCAAAAACATTAAAAGAACGAGAACGAGAGTGGGAACGAGAACGAGAAGGGGAGCGTGAGTAGCCGCAGTTGGCAACGGGTGCAGCTCGAGTACGACTATGAGCACGAGTACCATCGGGTGGACTAAGTAGGTATGTAGTTGCTACTATGTTTGTGTGCTCCTCTTTCCCCACTTGCTACCATTCTGATTCGCCGTCCCTCTCCTCGCACCACTGCCCCAATGCCGCGATGCTCCGTTGTTGTAAGCCACAATAAATGGCTGTGCATAATGGCGTGCTACTCAATTCTCAATATTGGCAGAATGTGTGAGCAGTTGGAGTATCTGGGTGTCGGATAAATAATATTTGGCATCCTAAAGTGCCACGCGAAATGCGCTCCATTGCATTCCTTCTTCATGCGACTCTTTCAAAGTTCCGTGCTGACGTCTGATCAACTTTACTTTTCCCTCATAAAGTCTGCATACATCCAAAAACTGGTTCACTTTTCACTTCTCGCTTTTCCATATGCACATGTCAGGGGCTCCGAAGGCGTATTGAACAGTCAACAAAGACGAGCAAGCAACAGTGATGGCAACTCCTGTCGGGACATACCTACAATGTGCACACAGTCTCACATACACACATACATATACCCTTAATGAATGCAAACATACGAGTACTCGAAAAACGTCCCAAGTGAGGAGACGCACCTCAGAAGACTCAATCCTCTGAGACGACTAGACTTGACTATCGACCGCTTACGGGACTCAGATTGCAAGTCTTTAACCTTTTGATTGCATAAGGCTCCCAAATATGGATTTAAGAAAGGAGTCCAAAATTAAAAAAATGTTACTTGGGAAATGGGGAAAATCAAGAAGCTTAAGCATTAGGAGTACACAAATTAGGAAAATCTTTTTCATTAATCTTAATGAAACATATAAACACTCCTAGATCCTAGATAATTCTAAATAAAAGGTACCACAAAATTTGTTGTTAATTCCATTTTAAGAGCTGCAGAAAATACGAATATGTGTAAAAGTCAAAATAAAAATATATTATTAAAACTGGCAGGAAGTCATTATTTTCAGTTATTTTCTAATTTACATTTTTTGGGTTTTCCGATTTTTGTTTTGAAATTTCTATATTCTGGGCATTCATTATTCTAGTTTACAGCCATTTTGTGTCATAAATCAAAGTGTGATATCCGACTACAAATTTTATTTGAAGGCAGCGTTTTCAAAATTCTGATGTTTTTTTCAATTTCATGTTGCTCCGACGTTTTTGAATATATATCAAGTTTCAATTTAGATTTAAGACACAGAAAATTGTATTGATTTTGTAAACTACAGTTATCGAAATTCTTAAGGGAAGTCAATGAATAATAAATTAGTTCGGTAAAAAAGACTGCATAATTTGATATTGATTTTTTATTTGATTTTAGTTTTATTTTGAACAAATAGAAACAGATTTAAAAAATAATTATCAATTGAAAAGTTACTTTCCATTGCATAAAAAATGTTGTAGGTATAATATGGTTTTACTTATGGTTTTAGCCTAAACCTTTGATCCAGGGTGTCTGAAATCTGTCCGCGAGCCGAAGCCAAATCTTCCTCTACGGTTCGATTCATGGATCCAAACTATTTTTAAGTTTTCCCTGATGCTAACAGAGAGTATTGTCAGCGTGTGCAACCCCAATAAATATGTAGTACTTACTAATCACTTACTAACTTACTCTATACTCCAAAAGTAGCTTGTGTGGTTTCAGATATGGAAACGAGGTATTGCCTAGTCGAGCAATATTTCAAGCTTTTGCTTGGCAGTTTAACATCCTCTGTTTTATGCATGTATTTTTATTGGAATTCTTTTGTTTGGCAGACTGACTAAAGGAGCCGAGCAAGTTATTTATAAAAAATGTGCATCGTTTTTGACGTCACAGAAATGAAATCAACCATGAGGTGATCCGACAATCGGTTGCAATCTCTCTTTGTCTCAAAAAGGAAAATGTTGAAATTTTCAACTCATGCAGTTGTGGTCGTCCTCCCACATACATACATACATACATATAACAATTCACACACCTTCACACAGATACAGCGAACACACACACACATGCGTCTGGTATCTGTGAATGGACAAATACGTCCGTGCTCACTTCCTTCCGGCAGCTGTTTGCTGTCTACCGTTCGCCCAGCTCCGGCTCCGACTCCGACTATGACTACGGCTCTGGCTCCAAAAGTGCACGTAATTGGCTTAACAAATGCCATTTGTTTGGGGTCACGTGATTGGAGCCGGCGACGTAATGTAATTATTTGCGCACATAATTATATTTGTTTATACGGCATGCATAAACGTACAAAATGTCCGCCGCGTCAGCCGTCTTGGGCCCAGCTGTGCTCCTGCTCCTCCTCCTGCTCCATCCCAGTCTCCGACTCCTTCGCCGCGTGAATCAATGTAAATTGAAAGCTTACAGACAAACACCACACTCTTGCACCACCAGCAGCCCCACTGGGACAGAGGCATTTGCAATAAGTGGCATTCATGCATAATTTGTGTACAGTTTGCATATCGCTGAGTTGCATCCACACACGAGTTCTTGCAGCAGTTGCACTTTCAAAGCAACAACTAAGCGAGGACTCTTCTCGAAATGCGTCAGTTAATTAGGAAAGAAAATGCGAATAAATAAATATCATATGTTAGAGGCGAGTGATTTGCAACTACGAGTGAGAGTGCTGAAAATGCCTCAGGTGTTTCAATTTGATAAACAATCAACCAGTCGTGATTAATAGTGCCAACCAGGAGCTATTACGGCGCCACCTGCCCAGCCCACCTAACGACCGTTAGGGCCATCTGGACACTGTACTAAATGGTCCAGTTTGACCATTTCTGCCGAACCTTTCTAAATCAAATTGATGACCATTAAAGTCTAGGAAAAAAGCCAATAGGTTATTTTTGTGTTGTTTACATGTGATACGAGTAGTTAAGAAAGAGTTTTGACAATCGATGCTGAGTATGACAACAACAGTATGTCACGACTATCAGATATCCTGTATAAACTCGGATATGCATTTATCAAACTTGTATAGGATTTCTATGACATCAGCATCTAATAAAGACATTATATACAATCAGTCTGATAGTTATTGATCTCGTCAAACCTCAGACATTCACATTCAACAGTCTCAGATATTTACATTTATAGGGTGACAATTATTTGTTATGTACGACACTCTTTATAGCGAATTTTGGAAATATGAATCTCATACATAAGTCTCATAAGTCAGGCGAATCACAAAGATCTAAGTATGCACTTTACTTAGTTTAAGCCATTCCATTCAATAGTTATAATCATCGATTAGAATTACTAATCAATTAGATTATTTATGAGAAATAATCGTAGTGATTATATAATTCACTGTTGAAAAATTTGTGATAATTTAATGATTACGATTAGAAAAAATCAAAAAAAAATCTAAAATTATTACGATTATTCAAAATAATCAGAAAAAATCAAAAATAATCAAAAATAATCGTTTTGAGTATTTCGGATTATTTTTGATTTTTTCTGATTATTTCTGATTTTTTCGATTTTTTTAGATTATTTATGACTATTTGGTACAAAAAAACCAAATTATTTTAAATTTTCCCAATCAAAGTAGCCAAAGCTTTTGATTATAGTTGCTTTTTGTGCTGTCTAAAGCAGTTAAATTCAGAAGAAAGAAGGGGGCAGCTAGAATATTTCCGTAGCTCACTAGTTAGAGTTGCTGACCTGTTATACTCTTAATTTTTAATGTTTAGGTTCGATTCCCCTGTCGTGTTAAAAAATTTGCTTTGACGAATTTTTTTGTGTAAAAAGAGAATTTATTTTAGTGGATTTTCTGAGTAATTAAAATGTTTAATAATATTTGGTAAGTATTGATGGATATTTTGATTGTGGAAATTTAAAATAATTTGGTTTTTTTTACCAAATAGTCATAAATAATCTAAAAAAAATCAGAAATAATCAGAAAAAATCAGAAAAAATCAAAAATAATCCGAAATACTCAAAACGATTATTTTTGATTTTTTCTGATTATTTTGAATAATCGTAATAATTTTAGATTTTTTTTGATTTTTTCTAATCGTAATCATTAAATAATTGGGCAAAACCGAAAATAATCGTAATTTAATCATTGGTTCGACTTTTAAACAAAAATAATTTAATTACTAATGATTATGATTACTAATCATTATTTAACAGGTATGGTTATAATAATGTATCTAATTGTGGAAAGTTTTCATTTTTTTTGCTATAAATTGTTATTAAATTGTGATGCCTCGTCACTAGCGTGCACTTCCGACCACAGTGATTTAAGGATCTAATAAAATTTTGTTTGCAAAGATATTTCAGTTCTTCCAGTCATAATTTTGTAGAATGCCTTAAAGTAAAAGTTTTAAAATAATAGGAAGCAATACTAACAAAAGTATGTGTTGAATGCAGATCTCGGCTCATTACGGCATCAGAGTTTGCGCAAAATGAAGTATCTAAATCAGTCCAGCACTCAGCAGGGATATAAAACCATTAGGCCAACGTCTTTCGGGTGAATGCCAAGTAAATACATAAATTAGAGCCCAGTTCAGGGAGGAGGCCCCTAAAGTTTGCTCTGTCCGCAATTGTCGCAGGGACGAGAGTAGATAAACTTTATGCCAGATGCTTTAATTTAACGTGAATAAGGACGACAGAAATGCAGATATAGTAGAAATGTGCAGGAGCTGCAATTGCTTAATGCAATGTGGATACGCGTGAACGACATTTATTAAGGCCTGAAGGTCATTAAAACTCAAGATGCACACTTGAGGCAGGCGCCAAGTGCTACAAGCCAGAGTCCACAGGCTAGAAGCTACTGTTGCCCTGGCCAAGAAATGCAACAATGCGTATCGCATATCTGAGGGAGAGGGGAAGGGGTGGAGCGGCGTGGGAGGATGCGGTGTCTACATCCAATTATGAGCGCAAAAGCTTAAGTGCAACAGCAACAACAAACATTGGATGGAATAACAAGAACAATAATAAGTTGATGGCAAACAATGCTGCCTGCAATAGACCGCTCCGACCCCTTCCCCTTCCCCTTCCCCTCGACCCCTCAACCAGTCTCCCCTTTGCCAACTCGCAGCAACAAATAATATTAAGCATTGAAATAAAACGCAAAGTGGGTCACAGCCTCGGATTGTGGGGCGACTAAGAAGCGTACACACATACATATGTAGACTCGTGCAGCTATGAATTATGTATGTTTGTACATACGTATGTGTGTGTGTGTAATTATAAATATTTGTTGGCAACTATTTTGCGTTGAAACTTTAAGAGTCATGGCCGTTGTCCGAGGCGGCGGAAGTTGCGTGCCACGGTTAAATTTTGTCGCAGGTCCAAAGTGTTGAAAAGTCAACGAGCGCAGCAAACGCTACAAAGCACAGTTACTTGATGTGTGTATGTACATACATATGTGTATGTATACATGGCATATACTCGTACATATCTAAGTAGTCTTCATATTGGCGAATGCCTAATAACTCACATTTTATGGCTTAGACTAATTACAGCGCCATAAATCCAATCACCTCTGACCCTTTAGTCTTAAGCTCTTCACACACATACACACACCTTTGTGCGGGTGTGTAAATGTGTATCCATGTGAATAATAAAACATATTCCACTTCCTTTCCCAAGTGTCGCGTTTTGTTGAACCTACGCACTTCGCAGCCCTTTGAGGAAGTGCTCGAGGATTTGGGTCAAGTGCTGAAAATCAATGGCGCCAAGAAAATGTACACAGGCACCGGCCAGGAGGTAAGAGGAACACCATGCTTCTCATATTAAATGATAGATAACTGACTATTTTCCGCCTTCAGGTTCGAAGTTTTTCGCAGCTGCGAAACGAGTTCGCCGACGTGGACACATTCTACTTGGCAACTGGGACGGCCATGATCGCTGGCTCCCCGATTCGTCGCTCTCGCTCACGCCCCTCGGTGGTGGCCGCCGCTCCCATACTGCCCACGGAGGAGCTGCCGAAGGTTCCCTTGCGCGGCACGAGGCCACGCAGCAAGAGCAGGCCACGTATCCTCTATGCGCCAGAAAGCGAGATTCTGAGGCCGAACGGAGAGTACACCATGCTGGACATCATGAAGGAGGAGCCCACTAAAGTGACCATTCGTGGCCTGAGGCGCACCTTCTACCCCCCCGTCCACCATGCCCCGGCAGACAACTCGCCGCCAGACAAAAAGCTGCAGCTCCAGTGGGTGTAAGTACCCATCCTTGTCATTATCATGCCGGATACTAACTTGGCTTGCTTTTGACAGTCACGGCTATCGCGGCATCGACGCACGCCGCAACCTGTGGGTGCTGCCGACGGGAGAGCTGCTCTACTACGTGGCCGCGGTGGCCGTCTTGTTTGACCGCGACGAGGACGCACAGCGTCATTACATAGGTCACACGGAGGACATCATGTGGTGAGTGACAGCTAATGATTACCGTCTGGGTGAGTCCCGAGTTATACCTCTCCAACGCACTCACAGCATGGACGTCCATCCGTCTCGGGAGCTGGTGGCCTCAGGTCAAAAGGCCGGACGTGATCGCAAGTCGCAGGCCCATGTCCGCATTTGGAGCACGGAGTCGCTGCAGACGCTCTACGTCTTTGGGATGGGAGAGCTTGACACTGGGGTCACAGCCGTGGCCTTCTCCCAGCTGGTAATGCCACCCACCTGACCAGTTTTCCCGAATTGACATCTCAATCTTTCTAATATCATTCGCACACAGAACGGTGGCAGCTACATCCTGGCCGTGGACAGTGGGCGCGAGAGCATCTTGTCCGTCTGGCAGTGGCAGTGGGGTCACTTGCTCGGCAAGGTGGCTGTAAGTTGCCTCCCAGATTGTCATGTCGGCTTTGCCCATTGTCAAGATTTACTTACAGACCCTGCAGGAGGGCTTATCTGGTGCCGCCTTCCATCCGCTCGATGATAACCTTATCATCACCCATGGACGAGGTCACCTGGCATTCTGGCATCGCCGCAAGGACGGCTTCTTCGAGCGCACGGACATCGTGAAGCAGCCATCGCGCTCGCACATCACGAGTGTCCAGTTCGAGCCCGACGGCGATGTGATTACCGCCGATTCGGATGGCTTCATCACCATCTACTCCGTGGACTCGGATGGGGCGTATTTCGTACGCACCGAGTTCGAGGCCCACAACAAGGGCATCGGTTGCCTGATCATGCTGGGAGAGGGCACTCTCCTCTCGGGCGGCGAGAAGGACCGCAAGATAGCTGCCTGGGACTCTCTCCAGAACTACAAGAAAATAGCTGACACAAAGGTGGGTAGCATGTCTTGCATGTCTCTATTCTTTTGTACATGTTCGCATCGATTCAATCCCCCAGCTGCCTGAGGCTGCCGGCGGTGTAAGGACCATCTACCCACAGCGACCTGGCCGCAATGATGGCAACATCTACGTCGGCACGACGAGGAACAATATACTGGAGGGGTCGCTGCAGCGACGCTTCACCCAGGTTGTCTTCGGACATGGGCGGCAGCTTTGGGGACTGGCCGCTCATCCGGAGGACGAGCTTTACGCCACGGCTGGCCACGATAAGCACGTGGCCCTCTGGCGCAAGAACAAACTCATTTGGACCATCCAAACGGGCTACGAGTGCGTGGCACTGGCCTTCCACCCGTTTGGCACAGCCCTGGCTGCGGGGAGCACGGAGGGACACTTGCTGGTCATCAACTGTGACAACGGGGCGGTGATGTTGACTCTGCGTGTTTGTGGCTCACCCCTGAACTGTGTGTCCTTCAATCAGGGTAAGAATGTGTATGCCTTTTTCCATCTCTTGTCCACGTAATGTTCCCTCTCCTTCTCCCTGCGCGGATAGTCGGAGACATGATTGCCATGGGCTCGCAGAATGGAAGCATCTATCTGTTCCGAGTCTCGCGCGACGGGTTCTCCTACAAGAAGGTGAACAAGATTCGCGGCTCGCAGCCGCTCACTCATTTGGATTGGAGCATGGACGGCAACTTTGTGCAGACCGTGACCATTGACTTCGACCTGCTGTTCTGGGACGCCAAGTCCCTGTCGCCGGAGCGAAGTCCCATCGCCATGAAGGACGTCAAGTGGCTGACCAACAACTGCACTGTGGGCTTTCTGGTAGCCGGGCAGTGGAGCAATCGGTACTACAGCAGTGCGAACACCATCATCGCCACCTGCAGTCGGTCGGCTGCTCACGACATGCTCGCGTCTGGAGACGCCGAGGGTTACTTGCGATTATACAGGTGCGATCCGTACAAATACTCTTATACGAGAGACTTGTTTCAATTATGATGATTCTTTTCCGACCCACAGATATCCGTGCATCTCGCCTCGTGCCGAGTTCCACGAGTCGAAGGTCTACTCGGGCATGTTGGCCTGCGTGCGCTTCCTGTGCGGCGATCACACGCTAATCACCGTGGGAGGAACAGACGCTTCTCTCATGGTGTGGGACATTGTTGAGGAATAGCTGAAATGGCCACCGTGGCGCTCTGCTGCACAGCACGGGAGGCACTCGGACTATCAGGACTACTGGCATCGACGCATCTCGCAGGTGTCCTCAACGATCCTGGACAGCGACTCCGTCGACTATCAGCTGTGATTGTCCTCGGTGCACACTCCACGTGCATTGTGCGGCTCCGCTTGCATTTGAACACGATATCAATTGGCCAGCATTCCATTGGTTTAATACTTATTACATTAGATAATTGCACGATTACGAAACTAAACTAGCTTAATCCAACGAAAAATTATACATTTTCCTTTTTTAGGCAATCAAGTCAAATTCACACGCAAAAAAGCAAAAGAAAATAAATATGCACACACATACACTTGTACATATGTACGTATATATGTACACATGTGTATGCCTATGCGTTGCTCGGTTGCTCGGTTGCTCCGTTGCCCCCACCCCCTCCCCCAACTTGGCTTCCATTCGAAACGAATCTTCCGTTGATGTTGCGTCTTGCGTTTTCCCTTCGTTAAGATATGTTTTATTGATAACTACTGACAGACTCAGATGCCACTGGTGGATACTGTAACTATAACTAACATGCATGCATTCACACAAATTAAGATCCCATACCGACCTTCAGACATACTTACAGATACACAGATACATACTTACATATTTACGAATCTCACACAATTTCCAAGTGTGCTCTCGTAACATCTTTTTTAACAAACGCGGTCATAGACAGTAACTCGGACACACACACAAACAGAACAAATGATTAACTTAAACTACAAGTGCACTTAAACATATATTGAATATTACGTATACATAATTATATTCAATGTATATTGTTAATGAAACTTTTAATATAAGAGTTGAAATAAATAAACCGTTTTAACAAACCATCCAATGAGTATCTGTTGCTTTGTTACTCAATCTCATTTTAATTCTAACTTAATCACAATCAATTCACATTTTTAAATCAGGCGGTAAGGATTCGATGACTTTAACATTTGTTTAGTTGACGAGCTCAGAGAAAATAATCGGGATATCGATGATTCTCGGCCAACAGCTGTTCTTGCGATATATACTAGTACGAAAGTGTGACCATACTATTACATGGAAAAGATGTGCCCTTCATTTTGACATGGGTGGACAGGCCTGGCAATAGTTCATTTGGCGCTAATTTCAAAACTCTCAAAAATGTGGATACAATTAACAGTATTTAGGCAATTTACTCTTGATTTAACTTACTAGGATAGTGCTAAGAAAAAACTCTTGAAAGGTTTTTAAACTCAACAGCCCAGAAATTTGGTTAAATTATTTTAAATTATTCGCCTATTAAATACACTTTTCTAGCTAAGAGTGAGATGTGTCTCCGCTTCTTTTTCTAGGATATTTGTTTCTTATGTAACCTAAGGATATTTAATTTTAAATATAGCTTTCAAATCCAACTTTAAATTGTATTCATGTCGAATTTCCTATTTTGTTAATTTCTATAAAACACTAAAGAAATTTAAAAATTGTGAAAGAAAATTTGTAACAATTATTTATAAAGTAATTATTTCCCAAAAACCAATTTTCTTATTTAAAATATCTAGAATATTGAAAAAGATTATAATACAAAAATTAAATATTCTATTTTTAAAAAAAATCAATTTTTTTGTTGTTCAGTCTTGAACACTTTTTAATTGTCTTAATCTAAACACTGAAGATAGAATAAAAAGTATTTTTATTTATTTTTTAGTAACAACCTTAAAATAGCGCCTAAAAGCTCGCTCTGATTCATAGAAGTCATGTGAACTCAAAAGCGCCGCGAATATCTTTGCAACTTTCAGCAGGAATCGTGTTTGCTTTGTTAACATAGTCGTAAAGTGTAAATATGGAACAATTTAATCAAGGTATCTAAAATAAGTTCTTTTAAGTTTTTGCGCTTTAATGCCAAATTCTCCAATGTGTATTTTTTTATATTAATGGAGAACACTTAAATAATATTTTTAAGAATAAGAATGGTAAACTTATAAATGATTGAGCAATTATACAATCAGTGAATAAAATTATCAAGGCAAAATATTTTTCATTATTTGCAGCAAATTTTTCATAGTTGGCTTAGATATCTTAAGAAGCACTCTAAGATTTGATAGATCTGTTGTTGTTGTATTGAAACGACGTGTCCTATTTTAATTATCCTAGTCTATCTTGTATCCCCACATGTGTTGAACATACCCTATAAATTTCAAGTCGACCGGTGAAGTCGTTTTTGAGATATTCAATCGCGGTAGAAAGTTCAAATTCGCTGGGGGGTCGTTGTAACTCATTCCTTTTCAGCGTTATAACTTTTAAACGACAACGAATATTGAAAAATCCATTTAACCACATATTCTACCAAAGTTATAGATGCTATTTATGAAAAAACATTTTTGGGTTTGGTAAATCAATCACACGGGTCAACCCCCTTACAGTCATAAATTGGCAAAGAAAAGTTTACTTTTTTTTAAGTATAATTTTATTTAAGTTACTAAGCATGGAAGACATTTTCATAATACTAATGGAAGACAATATTTATACTTATTTATACTTAAACTATTTACAATATAATCAGTTCTAGTTGTATCAATTGCACGAGCCACATATTACAGGTTATTTAAAGCAAGTAAGAAGCCATCAGTCTCGTAGTCTCGCCATCACAGATTCATATTTAAAGCCGTCAAACTCCTTTATTGACTTTGGAATCGTGCTGCAGCAACGAGCTCCTGTCCCATCACAGATGTTTTAAGTCTCAACAGCTTTCCATTTCGATTAGCTAAGTGCCATTTGCTTAGCTTCCATTTGCTCGTTCAGCCAATTCTGCAGTTCTTCCTCTGTGGGGCAAGCGGATCTGGCATCGACCTTGTCAGCTGCCACAGACTCCGACTTCGAGTGGGTGAATATACGCTTAACAGTTTTCAGTAGCTTCTTAAGGTTCACAACTGCACCCGTAGATGAACGCTTTTCCGAAAACTCGATTGAGTTTTCACGACGAGAGTTTCCGTTAGCAGCAATCATTTTGAAAAATTTACTTGAAGTGATCTGCACGTCACTAGATCTATAGTTCGAATGATTCAGCACTGTCGCAATGCCCGGCTTTTATACCATTTCTCGGGATCGACTTGCCACCACCGCATAGCCAATAGCCAATAGCTAACAACAACATCAACATCAACGGCTAAGAACAGCAATAACAACAGCAAACAACCTTTCAACCCCTATTTTGTCTGCTAGCAGGTATAATGTGTCCCTTGTTGATTTTAACGGATCTTGCCACATAAGTGACTGATCGTTGGGTCTAGTTGAGCCTAAAAAAAAAGCCTATTTATTATATTGAATTGATGATAACACACAGGTATTCGATAGACTAATCATTTAACCAAGATTTAATTGACTCAATAAACCAACATTTTTAATAAACAAATTCTGAGCAAGCTTATATTAGCAACCATTTTATAACTTTGGTTGTATCTAAAAAACTTTTTATATCAAACGCTTTTTTTTTATATAGCCCCCATGGTAAAATATCTGAAGGCCCTTTATACTAACTAAGTGAGTCTACCTGTAATTAAGGCCATTAACTCATTGGGATAAATGGCAAAGGGATGTATTCATCTACAACTTAACATAATGCTAATTTATGCAACCGACGAGACTCCTATTTTACATTTGGATGTCCTAAATTTAATCACGATATGATAAGAAACATAGCGCCGCTTTTTCAATGTACATATAAATTTGGTCTAACATATCGTTTCAAATTTGACATTATTTTCAATGATTTTATATCTTTTCAATAGTTATCAAACATTAAGAAAACGTGTCAAAGAGTTAGAAGCAATAACAGCTATAGAGTAACTACTTATGTAGTCTAGACTAGAACGATGAAATACAAGTAAGATATTTTCTAAAATATTTATAAATATGTCAAAGATTATATTCTTAGCTACAATCTACTAGAAAAAACATCTTTTCGTGGTAAAAATATAGTGGTCAATTATTTCCAAGCCCCAAAATTTCTGATATCGAATTTTGTGACGAAAGAAATTTAATTTAATACTTATATTATTCGGCATTCGCAAATTTCAGTCAAAAGGATTCAAAGGCCCTATCCGCAGCAATCATTGAAATTTTGCCCCACCCACTTGCACCCTTATCTCACGAACCAGGGGAGTTATCAAAAGTCTTAGTATTCACTTTTGTTAGTTAAAACCATTAGATCAGTATTCATATAGCTCGATCTGATCGGACAGTCGTAGCAAATTTATAATTCTTCCTGTACATATTGATGTCTAGTTGCCTTTCGTGGCCTTCATGATGCTATCGTCACTAGAGTGGACTGACGTCCACATTGATATGTAAAATCTATTGTACTTACATTGTAAGATGCCTGTCCATGAAAGTATATTTTTTCGATTTCGGCGAACAACAACATGAATTCTGATTACAAACGTTTAAGAATGTGGAGTCCGTGAGCACCTGAGGTCCCTCTTTATGACACGAAAGTATTAGCTGGTGATTTGTGCTGATGTGTAAACATAAACCACCTGTGCATCGGGCTATGCATATAGGGAAGTAGTCCTAAGTAAATACTTTGGTATTTCAACTTCTGGAAAGTCAACATTGTATGTTGACAAGAATTTATACGCTTAGAATGAGAAATGATAGAAGCATAAAATATAAAATATCAATAATAAAGTAGATGAATGTACATATATTTCCACAAATCTATCAATCGACATGGCCTAATTAATTATTGCAATATTTTTAATTTTAATATACATTTATACCTAAATTCTAAGATACTGAATAGAATTAATGCTAAATTGCAATAATTTATATATCCGGCGGATTAATTTTAATATTTTCGTTATATTTATATTAAGCAACAACAGTAGTAGCTGTAACAGAGCGAGTTTCTGTCAAAACATATTACGCAAACGCAAACAAATTATACAGGGGTGCCACAGAAATCTCTTCCACTTGAATTTGACTTAAAATTGTATGAAATTTATGCCATTTTCTACTTTGATATAAATATTTGGCTATCATTGGTATGCATGTCATAAATAAAACTCCTTAATAAGTAATTAGGATTGTGCATAATAGTTGCACCCACAACAACTGAGGCAATACAGATCCGTGAAGAGCATACAATTGAAATCTATTTCATCAATAACTTTTGAAGTTATTAACTGACCATTATGAAACTTGGGGCCGTTTTTTCAATGTCTCAATAACGTTAAACACAGTAGTTCACATAGATTATAAGTCAAATTATCTAATCTATAATAAATTTCAGTTTTTCAATCAATTTATAAATATGCACAGCACCTGAAAATGTGAATGCGAAACATTTTCAAGTTGTGGCAACGCTGTTCATGAAAGCAGGGCATTTTTGGGTGACATTTCAAAAGTGAATTTATAAATTTTTAAAACTTCCAGTTTGAAAAAAAAAATGGGTTCGATTCCCCCCGTCAATTGTAGTCAAACAGGTGTTTTTAAGTTCTTCGGAATGAAACGCAAAAATATATACTTCCCGTCATATAAAAAAAAAAAAAAAGAAAAGACAGAACTATGCAAATTCAACACCGAAAAAAAGCGGATTGGTTGCTCTTTTTAAAGCCAATTTCAAAAAGCAGAATCTTTAAATAAGTATATGCTAGAATTATTGATACATTTTTGTCCAGTTATGTGCAATTCCTAAAAATGCCAGACAAGCAATCGGAGAAAAGAATTCAAATCACATAAAAAAGAACACATTCACACTTAAGATTGAGAAGCTATGTTTATATTCTTTAAATTGAGTCATTGAAGGGAAAAGGCAAATTAGAATCATCGTGAAAATTGCAATTTTCTCGGTTTTTTTCAGAGTATACTTTAATTTTTCTCAATAAACGCGTAACCAACTCTGAAATCGGTCTTTGAGGTAAACTTGTAAAGTAATATGAGCATAAAAATCGAAATAGTTCGTGTCGAACAGCTGAAACGAAACGAGCAAGTCCTCACAATACAATTGCACCGATTTGGAACCAATTGATTTAACGTAGGTTTATTTCTTAGAAATAAAATAAATAATTGTCAAAAAGTCCAGTCAGTAGATGCAGTGACAAGTCTCAAGTCTCCGCAAGCGAGCATGTCTACGAATAGGTATCGCCCACACAAAAGATACACGCCAATGACAAAAGTGTGTGTACCTCCTACCCATAGATGTATACTTAGGGTACCATTGTGCACAGTTTGAAAAGGACGCCTTTGCCGACGTGCACCGATGCCAACTGGGATGTTTTGTCTCAACTTCCAATTTGCAACGCTTGAGCCTTCACATTCTTAATTATGGTACAAAGATCACGTAGCCTGAAAAGCAACACTATCTCCATGTTCTGTGTTCTGTGTTCTGGACGACTTTGTCGCCCAAAAGAGAAAATCAATTTGTTCCAAATGGGTGACGATGAATTACTCCTATCCGATATTCTTGTATTGTATTTATCCTATTCATACATATGTGCGTGTATGAAGGCACACTATCCTGTGTCATGTCGCAATGTAACCAAAGCTAAAGTCTACAAAATCGAACCATAAGCAATCCTTAAGAATTCATGCCATCAAACGTAGTGTGCAAATTGAAATTTTAACGCACAATTTAATTTGTCTTCAAATTCAAATAGATTACTTAATTGCACAAGCATCGAGACAAATTCGAATTTGCCTTGCTTGAACTTGAGAAAATTGAGAACATTTAAAATATCGATTCTTATGCTCTATTAAGCTATACAATTCAGCCTCAAATTTGTATTGCGCAATGTTTACAAATTAAGAGCAGTGAATATTTTTCAAGAAGCACCAAATATTTTCTGTCAGAGATATCCATTTAAATAAATCAAATGCGCAACCACACTAAGTATTAAGAATAATTGATTTTAATTGATTTCTCACTAATATTGAAATTACAAATGTCAAGTATTTGGATCTTATTTCAAGTACGATATTTTAAGTAAAAAATCTAAGTATTTTAGTATTTTTAAATAAAATACCTTAAAACGTACTTCGTTTGAGTACAATTCAAACTTGATTCAAGTCCATTTAATTCTGGAACTGAGTACAAGAACATAGTAAATACTTAATTTAAGCATACTGCAGACTTAATGTATTAATAAAATATTATTAAAATAAGTATCATGATCATCAAAAAAAAAAAAAAAATCTAAATCATAATTTTAGTACTTTTCATATTGAACAACATCTTTCAATTCAGTATCCTCTCTAGCTTGCAAAATTTCTCAATACTCAGTAGCCTCTCACATACATATGGGCTAATCCGAAAATTTTTAAACCAAGAGCGAAAACTTAAAGTTGTCAAAAAAGTGCATGTTTTTTAATAATAAGTGTTTTTTCTTTTAATAGAATACATTTTCAGTCTTAAAATTACAAAATAGAAAAGGTTTTACGGTGGTTTGGTCATTCATGGCAGAGCCTAGTAAATTAATTCCTCTTTTTGCCTCTTAATTTCAATAATTCTTGTAAAAAAAAAGGGTATTTTCAATGACCAAAAAAGTGGGCAAAGTGGTCGGCTGAGTGTTTAGCACTTAGCTCATCTTAAACTTTGTTTTGTTTTCTTTTATTTACAATAAAAACTATATCGAAAAAATATTTAATATATATTAATAATTTGACAAAAAGTGTGTGTGTAAAAAGTGTAACGTCCGTAACGTAACGTCCGCAACAGACAAAAATTAAGATTTTTAATTAACGACACTACTTATCTTAATTTTTGATGCTGAATTGATATGGTCATATATTCCACTTAATTTTTTGCATTTAGATATTTTTTGTTTATGATGCTAATATATGTGCAAATGCACGTTAACCTCAAATCGACTTCCATTCTTTGTAACGGCCGCAACAGAACTTTCAGCAAGCCTAATTTTTTTTTTAAAATAGTACGGCTTTTTTCTTAAAATAGGTTTAAGAGTACTCACAATGAAATGCATTTTCCAGCAAATTTCATTAAAATTCACCAATTTGAACGGGAGCTGTATCAGTTTAAACATGAAAATTTGCGTACAAAAGTAACGTCCGCAACTCAGGATTAGCACATATATGTGCTATAAAAATGTTTGTCTTTTTCTACAATTCTTATAAAATACCAAATAATTGATTGGGAATACATGACGCGACAAAAATGCCAGCGGAATAATTTTAATTTCTTGCTCAAACACCTGGAACATTGGCAAATCCAAACAAACTGTCCGACGCGAAGTAGAGCCTACCACGTGCAGATGAGCTCATTATTGAATTTCAACCAAGTGCAACGAATCAATTTGCGAGCAAAACGCAGGCAGCTCAGAGCCTATTAGAAACCCAATCAACCGTTTCAAATGGGATGCAGCCAACCACATTGTTAGGAACACTGCCATATGTGTGTGTGTGTGAACAAATGCACATACATATATGTCCACAGGATCAGAGAATCATAAAGATGAGTAGCATGGAATATTAGAGTGGGTCTTGGTGAAATTAAAATAGTTTGAAATCAAAGAAGAAGCATTTAGTGAATATGAATAAAATAGCACTACACTGGCGACAATATAGACGAAGTCTGCATTTAAAAAAAATAAGTTTATTGGATCTTTCTGTAGGAAGCGGCGCTGGTGGTCTAAACTAAACCGAATATACCGTCAATTTTAAAAGCAAGGCAAACACAGTCCAACAGTTGTTGTGCCCATCAAAAACTGAGGTGCTACACGTATCCTTAAATGTACGCACACCCAAATCACAATTGTAGGCTAAAACAAGAAAGGAAGGGAGGGAAACTGCTACTTTTCTCACAATGCTCATCGTACGAAAAGAGACACCTCGAAACTATTCTCTTGTCACTTCGTGCACGCCGCCCTGGCATTCTCTCTGTCAAACCGACGCATCCGTCACCTGGTGTGATTAGCAACTACAATGAGGGTCCTCGATACGGCAGGATCAAAGCGGAAAATTCATTTGGCTTGGTGGTCTTCGGCTTAGATTCGTTTGATGTTTGAACAAGTTGCCATTTGTGCAGACCAAAACGAGGAGCACAAATACAACAATTGAACGGTCCACTTCATATAATTCATAATTGGTATACGATTAGATAAAGAATATCTAAAATACATTCTCTGTCTTTGGTTGTGCTCACCAAATTAACACTTGAATATTTCCTGATTTCGTTTTTAAAAATATTTTTACATTTAATAAATTTAAACCTAACGTACAAATTGGTTAAAATCACGCATTTAAATTATATTGAATTGCATGGGCATGGCCTAGACTCAGGGTATATTACGGTCGAGTGCACTCGACTGTTTTCGCTTGATTAAAGTATGTCCTGCCTAACAAAAAACCAAAAATTAACTTGATCCACCTGAACATATAAGGAGTCTAAATTCGGAAAAATTATGAGGATATATAGTATGTATAATTATTTTATTAGAAATTTAGTGGCGTTTTATAAGTGATCAATCAGGCAATTCGTTCTAGGGCTTCAATTTATTCTGGACAACTAACTTCTTCAACTATTCTTAAGCCTAGCTGTCCCCAAAGTTGCGCTCTTGCTCCGCCCTAAACCTAAATTACACTAAACTTCATGGAAATCCAACACCTAAACTCAAACTACGAACAAGTAAATAGCTAAATTCTTTGGAGTTGCGTTAACACATTTAATAAACTTAATATATCCGTCCAGGGTATAAAGAGCGATTTATAAGAGAAAATTTTAGTTTTAGCGCAAATAATAGGTATCGTGAGCCATCAAAAGGACATTAAAATCTCATAACGCTCCGATAATAAGATAATCAGGCCTGTTCCAGTTTTCAATTGTTTTTATTCGAATTTCAATCCGCAAGATTTGACCGAATTTCCCTTAAAAATTGGTATACTTATTTCTTCACATACAAGGGCAGCCCTAATAAATTTGTCATTCACTTTCGCAAATACTTGCGGAAATTAGAACACGTCGAGCAAATCCGACAAAAATTATCTATAAGGTATAATGAATTAAATAATTTTTATTTATCTGATGATGCAGCATTATTCCTAAAGCATTGGATTATTTTATAAGTATTTTGATTTTATGCTAAGCATGAATATTTAACAAGCTCGTGTGTACTCGACTGTGACTAATTTTTCCTTTGACAGCTATATGCTATAGTGAGCCGATCTTGCATAAAACAGTAAAGATTTGTAATATGTGAGTTTAGTAAAAATATCTCCCGAAAGTTCAAGGATGTTCATACGTAATCTTATTTTCGACCAATCGTTTATATGGCAGCCTGTATGACATAGTGAACCGATTTGAAACATATTCTGTCAGGATGTAAAAGAAAGTAGAAAATTTTCAATCTGTGAGTTTGGCTGAGATATCTGCAGAAAAATTAATCATTTTTATACGCCATCTTAATTTTCGATCAATCGATCCTATAGAGAACCGTCAATGGACACAGAGAATACGAATGCATTCATTAAATAATTTCTGTAGTTTTTCAATCGTTTCTACCGTTTCAACTATTTTTGGCTACCTACTATTTCGTATTTATCTCAGCCCATAAATGTGACAGATGTGCCTACTTATTATTCTCACTTTAGAAAGTCATTAATGCGTAATATGAGTTCGGATATAAATGTTTAAATTTTAAACTTTTGCAGAGTCAACAGTTTTCACCTTCATTCATTTTAAACGTGTCTTTAAAGAAATTAACAAAAAATTGTGTAAAGCTAAAACAAACAGTTTAGTATAATTAGTGGACCGGATTTAGAAAACGCCTAACTCAAGAGTGACATTTGCTCATATTAAACAATTTTCAAATGTATAATACAACAAAAATATAATCTAAAGAAGCCCTTTGAAAAACTACAATGACAGTTATGTTCATTTTGATAGGCGCCTTTATAGTGTTCTACTAAAAACTTACTTTACATTTTATGATTAGCCACTTTCATACTTACACTTTTCACAGTGTTTACAAATCAATCACCACATCACAAATCCGCGCTTTTTTTCAATCAACTAATTTTGAGTTAAGAGTACTCCGAAAAAAAAAATACATTTTGTTCAATCGTAAGTAAGTTTTCAAAATATTGAAAAATACTCAAAGATATAAAACTGCATTTATGTATAACCAAATATCGGAATTTTTTCAGGATGCAGTGTTATATTTACATAAATGAACATTTTCGGTTTTTTAAAAATATTGTTCCAGTCATGGTTACACATTGTAATCGGTTAATAAGATTTTTGATAGTTACAATTTAGATAGATTATTTTATGTGAATTTGTTAGGAAGGCAGAAGCTCAATTTTTATAAAAAAAAAAGCAATAGTTAAGCATTTTAAGAAATTTTGTTTGCGTTTAATTTAATATTTTTTAGAAAAGATTTAAAAATTATTTGTTACTTGAATACAGATAGTCTGAGAAATTTCTGAATAGTAGAAGAATATAGAAGCATATAGGGTATGGGTAATGGTGTATTCCATTTTGTTTAGTTGTTTTTCAAGAAAGTGACAAATACTGAAGATCCACCTACGTTGACATTGAATGGAAGAACTGCAATTGTTATGGTTTAGTCAAACACCAATCGACAACTCTGAGCATACAAATTGTAGGTAGACCCTTATAGCATTAAAAGTGCCATTGAAATAACCATTCAGAATGAATGCCATTGAAAACTTGAAAACTGGACATTCGTTGCGCATGTGCAGATAAATTTCCTTTGTTCGAAAAACTGAATGGATGTGCCTACTCCAGGAACAATGGTGGTACACTCTACAGTTGAGTGTGAATACCAGCGGAAGTCTAACAAAACTATATGTTGCCATTTAAGGCATTGATAGCCACTCGTGCATATCTCCGCAGGACTTCTAACAAATACTATACGTTGCATTTTACATGCCAATTCAATATACTCGTATCAAGAAGAATTGAATGAGTAAACGCTTAAATGCAATCTTTTTTACGGAATACTGTGCATGGTATTTTGTCAATAGCCTTGACCAATAACGTTTTCAATTGGGCAGGCAAAGAGCAACGAAACACCGGAAACTATCCCGTAGTTTAATAGATACAAGAAAATATTATGTACAAGGGCGTCAGCAGCTTTTCAATAAGGGGGGACAAAATATTTGTTCACGCTTTCACAACTACTCTGGTTGGATTTCGGATGCTAAATCCCAGCCAGCATTTGGAAGAACGTTTTTACAAAAATCACCTTGGGGAGTCTTTTTCGAGTCCCCTTGATGATTAAAAAGAGAAGACTCGAAAATAACTCGCAAATGCTCGAAATGTGATTCATTATTTATTGCATTATTGCAAAGTTTCACTCAAATATGTATTTTAACAGTAGTGTTCTCGTGAGCTCAGTGGAGTACTGGGCTGAATCGCCATAAAGCAAGTGCTCTTTTTTAATGATCAAAAATATGACTCGAATTTTAATCAGAAAGGCGAGTCATAAACGACTCTTTAAGAGGAGTCGCGGTGAAACTACCTACAAAAGTAACATTTATGATCGGAAAAAGAGCGCAATTATGCTTATTTTGATCACAAGGGAGACTAGAAAAGACTCAAATTTGACCAGAAATTTCATAAAATGCTGGCAGGGATAATGTAAAGTTCAGAAGTTCCCTGCCGACGCCCTTGATTGTGTACAAATTCACACTTACATACTTTTTCAATGAACGACTCCTAAATACCCGCAGATTTATAGATTGATTTATAGATTGATTTTATGAGTATTATACTTTGGTTATTTTCTTTTCCCTTTGACATAGATTTTTGAATTTCTTTCCTTTTGGCATTGATTTTTAAATACTTTTAAATGATTGGGACTTAGTGCTTACTTTTGTAAGAAATGGATTGAACTAGCCACTGATTGATAATCAAACTGTCTGTCAATTAATTTAATATGTAAAGGTATTGCCTTTTTTACAATTTAAATATGTATTTAGCTTCTGCGCTAGTATAAATTGTTTCACGTCAAAGATATTAGTAAATGGTCCGACCCATCCAGACAACTGATATGCTTAATATTTAACAATAATATCGCATATGCCGTCGAGAGCCAGGCAGATAAGGCCAATAGCCGGGGTGTTTATTGAGACAACACATAAGCGATTGCTTGTAATTTGAGATCACGTCTATTGTCTATCTTATCATTACAAACAAATCTTGCAAAGTAAAATGGAAGAAAATCCGAAAATATTTACGTCTTAAGTCGAAAACAAAAATAAATCCAGTCTGGTCCTTGATCAGTATCTATCTCAGTCTGCAACGTTGTTAATCCGTGCATTGAGTGAGCTGTCGAGAATGATGCGAAGCATCGGGGCTTCAAGATTGCTCTCCAGAGATAATGATAAGTAGCCCATCACTAGATAAAATGGTGACAAATATGGCATCTTATAGAGTTCGTTCCGATAGGAGCTGCGATTAGTTTCAACTCTTACCTATCTGTCTAACCTGCACCTCATCTCATCAGTTGCAGTTCAAAGAAACACATTGTGAAACAAATTGGTAAGCCAGATAGATAACTTTAGCTCAGATCATGTGTGAACTTTGTTTTCGCTGATCTAATCGACAAGCGTTCCAATTTGGTAACCGAAATTGGTAAACCAGATAGGTTACATTGTCAGAGTTCATGTGTGAGTTTTTTTTCGTAGATCTAATCAACTACTAAGTACAATGAGTTTATCCATTTTCCAACTGCTTAGATAAATTAATGATATCCAAATGCAAATACATATCTCATTTTACTTATCTTCATGGCATTACGACCGATTACGTGATGATCTTGGATTTATCATTTCTAACTTACAGTTACAAGTTGCGAGAACTCACCACACGTGAATTATCGAAAATCATGTTTTGGTAGTGTTTTGATCAAAATGTCAAAAAAATAGAATATTTACCTTTTATTTTTTAGATTTCTCGTTCAAGTTATCCAATATTTGAATTTTTGTATCTGATAATTATCCCAAAACTTAGATCGTGTTATGCCAAGTAGCTTTAGATAAAATATTAATGAATAAATTACCCGAAATAGAGGGAAACCGTTGAGTGAGATCCTGTCATATTTAAAAAAAAAACTATTCAGAATTGTATGCAGCTACCTATTGAATTCAACTTCTCTTAGTCGATTTCACTTGTCGTTCTGATCAGGGCATTGAGAATAATATCCAATTTAAAATATGACTCAAAATGTGTTTGCAACCAGAGTACTTTATAACCTTTTCTCAGAAATAAATTAAAACTCGAATGAGAGCTATATGTCCAAAAATTCTGTTCAATTTATTTTTGGTGTACAATATAGTCGCAAAGGTTGTGTCAAAAATTCCGTGAAGCATCTCAAAGTATGTCACAAATGAGCCAGAACAAAGCACAGAAAACCTAATAAAATGTTGCTCTGAAAAATTTGGTTTTTGACACAAACGATAATTTATCAATATTGTATAAAGCCATGGTTATAAAAACTGCAACAATAAAATAGATAATTATCAAAAACTTTGTAGATTTAGCCATATCGCCTGACAGTCTATATAAACGTATCGATCATAGAGACTTTAAGAGCTAGAGTCCGCAAATTTTATGTGCTGAATAATACTTACATATATGTAGAAGCAAAAACCTAATTGAAAATGCAAATTTTTTTATTTAACCAATTGTAAATTACCATTTGGAAAGCGGGCAATCTAAGATTGCTTTGGGTGAAAACTTAAAATTGACTCTTTAACTTGTAACCCACCTATAAGAACCATAATGTATTTCGATATTTGATATCCGCATAAAAACAAAAATAGGCAATGTCGAGTTAACCCAGCGAGCAAACATGTAACGATACCGAAGAAATGAGCTCATGACTAACAACAATGGCCGAAAAGGAGCAAGAATGACGATTCTCGAAAAAGGTCTCTACCTTAATGCTCCCTAAGAGGAAACGGGAATCAGGATACACTCACACAATCCCTCAGTGGTAAGCCGAAGCGGTGGTTGACCATTGAAATTTAAGGTTTTACTTTTTGGCTGTTCTTACACATATGTATGTGTTCCTATGTGTGTACTTTTGGCATTTTCTATTGTCAATCTTTTCATTTCGGGGAAAAGGGAACCTAATCTTACAATAACATTTTAGGATTCGAGCTCTTTTTAAACAACCTTTCTGTCTGAAATTTGTTATCAATAGAAGCAATCTATGAAGTAGATTAGACATGCTTTACTTTAATAAAACTAAAAATAACAGACATATTTAAAAACGCAATCCTATGGAAATGAAAGGAAATACTACACATGCATAATAAAAGAACATATGCATATGTATAAGAAAATACATTAAAATTGTAATATATGCATATTTTATTGTGCATAACACCTTAATGACTTTTGAACAGTTTCAAAGAATAGGAGCACGACTTCAAAACAAAAAGTATAAGAATTACAATAAAACAACAAGGAAAGGCTATCTTCGGCTCGCCAAAGGCTTAAAACTCTTGCCATTTACCTTGCCAATTTGGTCTTGACGTTTATGCGAGTTGGGCTGAAATATCTCAAGTAACAACAACAACAAAAATTTCTATAAAGCATTTCGAATATATATTCAAAATTGCAACCTGATATCTCACCTAGTTCAAAAGTTACAGACTTTTGTGGTAAGAAAAATGTGCTCTTTTCCTACAAAATGTTGTGTAATTTTACTAAAATCGACTTTTTACAAAAACGGCTAAGGGGATTATTTTAGTTGTTCCAGAAAAATCATTTAGAATTAAAATCACAGAATTAAAACCAAATTTTACAAAAAAAATCGGAGGTGCTATTCAACTTCATTAAAAATGTGTTCAGGACCCCCGTGTTTGTTGAACTGTATGTAACAAGAAGAGGGGGGCGGATTCGACGCAATAAAGTACATATCGCTCATTTACATGAAGAGTGACATATAGTATCTCAAAAATGGCGTTTCGAGATAAACGCAATTAAAGTTCAAGTTCAAGTTCAAATGTCGCCTGTGTTTTTTGAAAAGCGGCCAAACTTGTAAATTTGAGAAAAAACAACTGAGCTTTATGAAACATAAAGAATATTTTCTAGTCAACGATTGCATTGCAACTGAGATATATCGTTCTTTTGAGTTAATAAAGTCGAATCGTTGGAATTGAAAAAACCACATCACTGCGGATGGCAGTCCGCGCTAGTGACGAAAGCAGCACGAAGGGTGCGAAGGCGACTAGCATATATACACAGGAAGAATGGAAGATTTGCTATGACTGTCCGATCAGGTCGAGTTATATACCGATCGAAAGGTATTAATTAAACTTACAAGTGTGCATACTAAGACTTTTGAAAACTCACCTGGTTCGTGAGATAAACAGGTGTAAGTGGGAGGGGCAAAATTTACATTATTGGAGCTAATGGGGCCGTTGGAGCCTTTTTGAATTTTCGTTGAATTTTTTACAATTCTCATCAAAAATACGCGTCGAATGACACCTCGATCATCAAAATCGGACAACTGGTTCAAAAAATAATTAATTTTGAAATTTTGAGTCGCCTTCCGAAAATGAGATGAAAAGTCAGTTTGTCTGTTTGTCTGTTTGTTTGTTTGTTTGTTTGGATCAAATCGTTAATTTAGCTTAAAAGTTTGAATGAGGACTTGTTCCCGCTCAAAAATCTAGAAACGTTTGTTCTACGACTTTTTCGAAAAATCGCTAGTTTAGCGGGAAATCGCTAAAAACCGCTAAAACTAAAAACCCCCATAGTGTCCAAACTATGAAAGCTACAGATATGATCTATATGTCGTTGGAAAGGTACTTTGAAGGGCTCTTAAGCATATGTTCAAATTTTTTTTCTAAAGTACACAGGTAAAAAGCTACAGGTGAAAAAAGGTAATTTTTTCCACATTTTGGCGGTTTTCGAGAAAACGCCGCTAGCGATTTTTTTTAATTTTGAATATGTTTGAGCTTTTAATATTTCGCGTTTTTTGATACATCATGCATAAATTTTTGTTGATTGGTTTGGAAGATATAACCTATTAACTGAATATATACGTTTTACTTTGAATTGGAAAAGGACAGCAGCAACAAAGTGTCATAGCAGCCAGAGTTTGAGAGTGCTGATAAATTTTGCGCTTGGCATGTTGGCATGTGTGTTAGTAAAGAGAAACAGTGTTGCCAGACAGTTTCTTTTTGCTTGTACAAACAATAAACACCGATTGACAAAGTTACACTGTAAAAAAATATTTCAATTGTCAAAACTTCCTATGTCTTATTAAAAAATTTCTGATATCTTATAAAAAAACCTCTTTACGAGGTAAAAGTCTAGTGACGAAAACATTTTCATGCCCCAAAATTTCTGATATCCAATTTTGTGACAAAAAATATTACATTTTACACATGAATTATTAAAAAAAAAATTTTGTCACTGGCTCTGCGCAAAAAAGTACTACTAGTATATACTGGTATTTATTAGTTATGAAAAATTTAGCGCAATGTGTCCAGTGACAAAATTTTTTTTTTAATAATTCATGTGTAAAATGTAATATTTTTTGTCACAAAATTGGATATCAGAAATTTTGGAGCATGAAAATGTTTTCGTCACTAGACTTTTACCTCGTAAAGAGGTTTTTTTATAAGATTTGATGTCCACATAAAAACAAGAATAGGCAATGTCGAGTTAACCCAGCGAGCAAACATGTAACGATACCGAAGAAATGAGCTCATGACCAACAACAATGGCCGAAAAGGAGCAAGAATGACGATTCTCGAAAAAGGTCTCTACCTTAATGCTCCCTAAGAGGAAACGAGAATCAGGATACACTCACACAATCCCTCAGTGGTAAGCCGAAGCGGTGGTTGACCATTGAAATTTAAGGTTTTACTTTTTGGCTGTTCTTACACACATGTATGTGTTCCTATGTGCCACTATGTGTACTATTGGCATTTTCTATTGTCAATCTTTTCATTTCGGGGAAAAGGGAACCTAATCTTACAATAGCATTTAAGGATTCGAGCTCTTTTTAAACAACCTTTCTGTCTGAAATTTGTTATCAATAGAAGCAATCTATGAAGTAGATTAGACATGCTTTACTTTAACAAAACTAAAAATAACATACATATTTAAAAACGCAATCCTATGGAAATGAAAGGAAATACTACACATGCATAATAAAAGAACATATGTATATGTATAAGAAAATACATTAAAATTTTAATATATGAATATTTTATTGTGCATAACACCTTAATGACTTTTGAACAGTTTCAAAGAATAGGAGCACGACTTCAAAACAGAAAGTATAAGAATTACAATAAAACAACAAGGAAATACTATCTTCCGCTCGCCAAAGGCTTAAAACTCTTGCCATTTACGTTGGTCTTGACGTATAAGCGACGCATATAGCCAATACACAATCTGCGAGTTGGGTTGAAATATCTCAAGTAACAACAACAACAAAAATTTCTTTAAAGCATCGCGATATCACAATTTTAGCCTGATGTCTCACCTAGTTCAAAAGTTACAGACATTTGTGGTAAGAAAAATGTGCTCTTTTCCTAAAATATGTTGCGTAATTTTACTAAATTCGACATTTTTCAAAAACGGCTAAGGGGATTATTTTAGGAGGTGCTATTCAACTTCATTAAAAATGTGTTCAGGACCCCCGTGTTTGTTGAACTGTATGTAACAAGAAGAAGGGGGCGGATTCGACGCAATAAAGTACATATCGCTCATTTAAATGAAGAGTGACATATAGTATCTCAAAAATGGCGTTTCGAGATAAACGCAATTAAAGTTCAAGTTCAAATGTCGCCTGTGTTTTTTGAAAAGCGGCCAAACTTGTAAATTTTAGAAAAAAACAACTGAGCTTTATGAAACATAAAGAATCTTTTCTAGTCAGCGATTGCATTGCAACTGAGATATATCGTTCTTTTGAGTTAATAAAGTCGAATCGTTGGAAATGAAAAAACACATATACTCTTTTCACACTCTCGGTGTTAAAGATAGGATGATGAAATTTTTACACAATATAGACTGTCACATTGCAAACATTTCTGCATCATTAACTCAAAAATCGTGTTTTTCGACTTATGTCTTTTCATGTAATGAGCAATATGTTCTTGATCGGCATCAACAACTCAGTCGATGTAGCCATGTCTGTCTGTTCGTCTTTGCGTGCCCAAATCTCACCGACTTTAAATAAATAAATAAATAAATACATTTTTGGAACGTCACTTTCTATCCTTGCAAACCGCTAAAATCCAGCAGATTTACAATTTTGGTGTAATGCACAAGGTATGTTCTTTGAATTAATTATTGTGAAACTAATCTAATCTAAACTGATGGAAGCTGTGACACTTCAAATATTTTTGTATATTTATTAATTATAATCAAAATCTCTCTTTTTTTTTTTCGTTTTAGTTCGTGATTTGTATCAATCGGATTTTCAGCAATCTGATCGGCTTTCACTTTAAACTGGGGCTCTTGAGCTTTTATTAATAAAGAAATAGAAGAAGCAGCGCCATTCCTACCCAAAAGTTAGCATCGTTTTTTCAGTGGACATTATTATTTTGGCACAAAATGCACCTTGAACACGTCAATAAATTCACGTGATTCTCTTTATTTCAAGAGAGTTTCACAATTTTAAATTTAGGTATATAAAGCAAAACTCTATTCTTGCGATATTAATTTATGTACTCGAATAATAGAACACTTCCAGCGAATAATAGAAGGATCTTTAAGTTGTTAATAGGTTAATTTTGGATGGAAATGTTTGAGTTGCTCTTAGTTTCCTGTGCCACAGCCAAATAATTCGTAAATATAAAATATAATTGTGAGTTGTTAGAAATAAAATGAAAGACAAACAACAAGAGACAGATCGTTGGTGCAGAAAGTCACGCATAGAATACAACAGTTTGTAGGCACATTGTTTGGTTCGCTTTGAAAATATTTGTAAACAGATTTTTAGAAATTGTCTCCTAGTGTCTTCTGTGGCTTTTGTGTAGCGGAGGGTTGGAGGTAGGTATGTCTGCCATAGTGAGACGTCATGGAGTTTCACGTGTTGTCACCAGCCACCAACCACCAGCTTTATTAATAGGCAACGGCAATGCTGGTAGGTGAGCAGTAGAATCTGTTGAAACGTGAGTCTTCCATGCAACACATAGGGGATTACTGCAGGGGCATCGGAGGCGAATAGACAAAAGTGTGCCTTTTAACGAGCTCTAATTTGGTGCTGGACCATTTCGAATGTACAGCGGCAAAAAGGTTCCTCCCCCGTCTCCCTAACAACTACGAGTTGTTTCTGTAGAACAACATTGACTGACATGGAATAATGGCCTACTCAACCAGAGTCGAATGCCAGGCACAAACACGACAGGATAAAGGAAATCTACTGATACCAGGCATGTTTACACAAAGACGCTCTAACAAAGTCCCATTTCATTTCATTTCATTTCATTTTAAATGCCCTTTTCAGCAGCGATAAAAATACAAGCAACAGCCTAACGTGATAATCTTTTAAATTGCCCTCCCGACGCAGATCGGCTCTTTACAAAATTGAAACAGAAAAACATAAAAAGTAGATCTTGTTATTTATTTTATTTCATCAAAGCCATGAGCAATTCTGAAAACATTTTGGTTTTTGTGCAATGCCTGAGAAGACCGAGGTTGTGGCTTTATTACATCGGAAGATCCTTTGAGAATACTATTTCAAAATGTATTTGTGTGTTTCTTTTTAATTTACAGATTACAGACATTTATTCTGAACTGAGAATCAACTAACTCTAAGTGCTTCCTATTTACATATGAGCGACATATAAAGAAATGGATAAGCCCCAATTCAGTCCTCTGAGCGCAAAGCTTCAGCTCTATCCTGGATCTTCAAAAGTTATTACAAATTGAAATCCAATTTAGTATTTTACACTATTTAAAATTTGTCAAGACCAGAGAGTTTGGTTAAGATATCTTGAACTATGTCCTTAATGGTACCTGTCCTGTCTCCTTTATTGTGTTACACATTTCGCTACGAAATTAAAGTACACTCTGCAAGGGTAATTACAGTAATATACCCTGGGCCTAGCGCTCGGCGCGCGAAGATTTGAGGCCCATGCAATTCTCATACTAATCCTTAATTATCGACCTATCGTTTCTGTGGTTGCTACATACATAGATGGTATTAATGAGTGATTTGAACCCATTTGCACGATACATATAAAAATTTACAAATTTAACGTAAAACCCTAAATTAAAGGTGATTTCAGTTTCTGATTAATTACTCCCCCTTCCCTGACTTTATATGGAGTCTTAGCTCTTACGCCGATTGTGTGGAGACTAGAAATAACCGGCAGCGGCATTGCAATGCATGCAATTGCAATGCAATCGACATCACTATATATTGTCTCGACCATGTCAAATTTAGTTCCAGATAAAATGTTATTGCGGCAGTTATCCTTCATAATCCCTTAAAATGAACAAAAGAGCGGCCGAGAGTAATCGAATCTTAAGTTTAAGTCGACAATTTTCTGTCTGAGTAATCGTGGTGCTGTTGCTTAAAGAAAAGGAACTGACGGTCAACCCAAAAAGCTTGAAGAATTGTAAACGTTGCTATAGAGCACTGGACCAACGCCAAACGCTTCAAGAATGTCAGAATCATTGTGACCGATAGACAGCAAACGCCTAAAAGCAATGGGATTGATGCAATACTAATAAATCCGAAAGTTTTGAAATATTTCTACTCACTACTTGATTTTTCAGATCAAATTAAACCGAGTAAAACCAAATTCTACGCCTCTGCCTACGACCTTGGTCGACGTATGAGAAATGAATTCAAAAGGTTTATATGACTCTATTAAAAGGGCGAAAAAGGCTAAAAGTACTGGGCGGAGATAAATTAAGCGATATACTCCCATTTTGTACTGATTCTGGCTAACTCCGTATACATATGTATATACATTGTGGCAGAATTCAAATAAAATGAATTAACTTACCATTTATTCAAATGCAAAATTTTTGACTCACAAAACTTCCTATTTCTTTACTTTTTTGGTTCAATCGACATGGCAAACAACTAAAATTTAAATTGATCTGCCAAATATATTTAGTTTTTGAGTTCTGTCACGCCTTTCTGCCTGATACATACTTTTAATAAGCTTAATATACCATTTCAGGGTATAATAAAAGAAGACCCAACTAAATGACACAATTTTTCCTGAGGCTTTAACTTAATTTCAACCATATTCAACATGAACACTAAAGTATATTTATATACGTAAGTACATATATGTGTATGTACATTGTACAATATATATAGTAAGTATACACACATTTATATTTATATATGTACATATACCCAGCAAACACGTTTGCAGAGGAACGCACACAGAACTGTCCGAAAGAACAAAAAAAAGCAATGAACAAAGGGAAAACCCAAATCAATAAAACGCAGCACCGCAGGGGACAACACTGAGGATCAGATCACAACAGGAGAAAAGACCCTCGCACACGTGTTCACAAAGGAAAGTGACCGACTCTTTGGGACTTTAGTCAGAAATGCCAACGGTCAATTGGGTTAAAATTTGTTTCAGTTTTTTGTTTCGAAAACTGTTTTCGTGGTCCGAAGTTTCGTGCTTATTGGTTTTGTGTTGATTTTACTTTCATCTATGTAATATGTACTTAAAAGAATATATGCACATAAATGTTTTCGAATTGGACAAATAGTCTTTAAGTGAAGGCGAAAAACATTTAACAAATCATCGACGTAAATCAAAAAAACTTGTCGAATTCTTTCAGTTGCAGCTCAGACGAAATTCGATCCATTTATGTACATAAGTGCATATATGACGTTAGACAACACTTGAGAATTGGGACGTCTAAGTCCGTTTTGGGCGACAGATAGAAGAAAATTTTGTGTTCCCAAATATCGCATTACAAGAAGCAGAGCCGAAGTCTGGTGTCCTGATCGCTGTTAAATTTGACAACACCATTCTCTGTTTTAATACTCAAGTGCAATTCATAACACAAACCTCAAAAACCCCAGCGAAGAAAAGCCACGGCGTTGCCTTTCCATAAATTAAATGCCGCTCAATGGAACGTGAACTCCATTTCGAATCGCAGTACTTGTCATGAACTATCGGTTTTCTATTCAAGCGTTTCAAGTGCCTCATTCTGCATGCCTCAAAGGAGAGACACAAGTGTTTACCATGTCCTAGTAATCTCTACTAATCAGCAATGAAATCTAGACCATGTGTTTGTCTACCGAGTAGAAGGATATCTCCTTGTAAAATGATACACATGTATGTATTACCGAAAATACAGTCAAATTATTCAAGCAAACTATAAACTCAACGAATCCTAATGAAGTGCACGATAGCTAACAAGTCTTAAAGTGTTCGTTGCGCCAGAGATATTGACAACATGATTATGCTTTTAGGCCCCACACAAGCAACTGAAAATTTAACTTTCCAGACACATACAAAGATTATGCTGAAGAGCCTCCATTTCCATTGCACCATTTATTCTATTGGCAAAGTACAAATCTTTTATTTAACAGGTATCACTATTCCTTACGACAGGTACGCGCATCCGTTAGACTGTCAGACTGTATAGAAAAACTGTCAGCAGGACGCCGGCGCCAGAACATTTTTCAGTTAATGTTCTGCTTTACCATTGACATTCTTAGAATCGTAAGAAAATTTCAAGAATTTTTCAGAAAGGTTGTAGCGCGATTTTTCACACTTGATCAATACAGGTAAATGTCACCCTCGATGTACAGTCAACCTGTTGTATTTGATCAAAAGTACTTCACAATTCCATGTGACGCTGTTCCAGACAGGTTTAGTTACCGAGTGGCAAAACGTCTCATAAAATGTATTTAATTCTGTAAGAATCAAGGATAAGAATATTATATAAACGGAGTATATATGAAACAGGGACCGTAATCACTATGATTTGTATTTTAAAAATTTCATAGAAATGATTATTTAACGATTCTTAAGGATTTTCTTTGATGACAATGATTACTTTTGAGCGAAAAAATATAAGTCGCAAATCATCATTACTTATGATTTTTATTTCTTCACTCAAAATTAAACTTAATTTTAAAAAGATTACGTTATCATTTTAAATCAGGTACTGTAATCAGTATAATTTTTATTAAAAAAATTATGAAATATTGATTAATTTTAATTTTAATTGATTTACTCACAAAATATTGATTAATTTTAAGATATACTTTACAAATTCTTTCTTTTAATTTTGTGTTATACTTTACAAATGAATCAATAATCATTATTTTTGAGCAAAGAAATAAAACTTAAAGAATAATAATTATTTCACATCCAAATAAAACTCAAGTTGTAGTTTCGAATTCTAGATTTTTTTAGCGCACATTGAAACTTTAAATTACGTTAAAAAAATCGTTTATTTTGAGGTTGATAGAGTTAAAAAATCCTTTGTCCTAAACTATGCATCCTACAATAGCACCTTTTTAACGGTGTATTACACTGCAATCTCAGATAAATATTGTAAAAATATATGGATTCTTAAAGTTTTTGCGAATTTACCGTACTTTGAACGTAAATTAATAAGTAAAAATTGTAGAAAGAAACTTACTTTTGGTATGCAGTTTGAAGAAACATGTAGTGTTGAGACTTCTGCAATTTAGTTTGTTAAAATCGAGTAATACTTAACAGAGATATTAAAACTTTTAGGAAAAAAGTCATGAAAAAAACTCAGTGTACCCGAACTATTAATAGCAATCGAATTAGGTTGGAAATCGATATCTTTAATTTATTTGGCCAGTTTGTATCAATCCTTTCCTAACCGGATTACTGAAGATTTGGAACGACAAAGTGGCTCGACACATTATTAAAAAAAAATTTTTTTTTTCATCTAAAATGTTACAAATTTTTGTTAAAAATTATTCTGAGCTCTCTACAATGATTTTTCGTTTAAATGTCTAATTCAAGTGACGCAATATTTGACAAATACAATTTGACGGATTTTGGTGAAAATTTTTTTGTTATAATACACACTGAAAGAATTTCATTTTGTTTAATTACAGCAATTATATAATCTTTAATTAAAAAAAAAATAAGTCTCTAGCATCATTGGTTTGGGAGCAGTAGGCTATAGAAAACACACATGGGGGGTGTCCTATTCAAAATCAAAGTATTTTTTGTAAAAAATCGAGGAAAAGAGTTGAAAAATTGACTTATATTTAAAATTCAAAATTTTCAAAGGGTACTTAATGGGTTAAGGAAAGCTTTGCATCATTCAAACGGAATTTAAAAGACCTTTCCAAATATATTTTTATACCCGTTACTTATTATACCCGTTACTTATTAAAAATAAGTAAAAGGGGATATTGTATTCGTTGCAATGTATGTAACAGGGAGAAGGAAGCATCTCCTACCCTATAAAGTATATATATTCTTGATCAGCATCAACAGCCGAGTCGATATAGCCATGTCCGTCTGTCCGTCCGTCCGTCTGTCCGTCTGTGTGAGTTCATAGATCTCAGAGACTATAAGAGCTAGAGCAACCAAATTTGGCACACAGATTTCTATAAACCCCACGCAGGTCAAGTTTGTTTCAAAATTTTGCCACGCCCCTTTCCGCCTCCGTAAATCACGAAAATCCACCACACTCACAGTTTTCAAGATATTATGTTTTTTTAAACGGTGAACGTTAGCTACTGTTATTACCTATCATCCTATTAAATCCCAAAAAGATCGGACAAACAGAAAGGTGGTACTGGCTGATTATATTTTATATATTTATATTTTTTTGGTTCACTTTGCATTTTGGCTGTAAACTAGTGAAATTTATACATTTTATTTAACTTCGTTCGACACAACAAATTGTATATCAGAAATTATGGGCTTGAATATGTTAAAATATTCAAGAAAAAGTTGGTTGATTCGACTCCAATTGCCTGAAAGCCTTTTTGGGAGTGATGACTATTCCATAAAAAAAAAAAAATTTTAATTTTAATTATTATTTATTTATGAATTTTCAAAAAAAAAATTATCACGCCGAATGAAAACTTTCGTGGAGTGAAAAAGTGCCTTATTTTGTCCGAATAGTAATAGTAATATAAGTGATATCAAACAAATGTATAGTAGGTGTCAAATTGAAGGTAATAAATGTAATTAAGACATTATAATTAAGAAGTTTCTGCTGTATGAAGTCATTAGTGGTACACTTATGTATAAGTATCAAATTTATATAACTTTTAGGTTAATCGACAGCAGTCTATATACTATACGTACATATATTCGCCAATAAATATATACTACTTAGGTGTGTTCAAATCATACCTATTAAATAATGATTAGTAATCATAATCATTAGTAATTAGATTATTTTTGTTTAAAGGTCGAACCAATGATTAAATTACGATTATTTTCGGTTTTGCCCAATTATTTAATGATTACGATTAGAAAAAATCAAAAAAAATCTAAAATTATTACGATTATTCAAAATAATCAGAAAAAATCAAATATATATAGATTATATTCTCACAATACAAGCCGTCAATACTTACCAAATACTATTAAACATTTCAATTATTCAGGAAATCCACTAAAATAAATTCTCTTTTTACACAAAAAAAATTCGTCAAAGCAAATTTCTTTACACGACAGGGGAATCGAACCTAAACATTAAAAATTAAGAGTATAACAGGTCAGCAACTCTAACTAGTGAGCTACGAATATATTCTAGCTACCCCCTTTTTTCTTCTGAATTTAACTGCTTTAGACAGCACAAAAAGCAACTATAATCAAAAGCTTTGGCTACTTTGATTGGGAAAATTTAAAATAATTTTTAATTTTTACTAAATAATCTAAAAAAATCGAAAAAATTAGAAATAATCAAAAATAATCTGAAATACACAGAAACGATTATTTTTGATTATTTTTTATTTTTTCTGATTATTTTGAATAATCGTAATAATTTTAGATTTTTTTTTGATTTTTTCTAATTGTAATCATTAAATTATCACAAATTTTTCAACAGTGAATTATATAATCACTACGATTATTTCTAATAAAGAATATAATTGATTAGTAATTCTAATCGAAATTTAACAGGTATGGTTCAAATGTATGTAAAAATGTTGAGATTCGGATTGACAAGTAATCCATGACAACACCGAGCCGGCCACTGTTATTAATCTGAAGTAAGGTGAATATATGTATGTATGCACATATATAAAGCATACATACAAATGTATACCTATATGTAGACGTCATACACACATGCAAACAAATAAATTTTATAAATTTCGGGAATGGCACTTTAATCCCTTTCCGGAAGGCTACAATTACGCCGTATTGAAGATGATTCCTTGAGTTGCATTGTGATCGCCATGCCCTTTTCGAAAGTATTTTGTTGCATACTCGATCCCGATTGTATATTTTTAGATGTGGTGGCACTAGGTCACACACGTGCAAGGGTCAGACCGAAACTCGGCAGGTAAAAACACCAAACGCCCGAAAAGATAAAAAAGGAATTAATGAAACGAACCCTAAAATGACCCAAAACGAATGTGGACGTCGGCAAGGAAGGGATAACTGCCATCACTTGAATGCCTTGAAGAGCAATCACCACTGAGATGCCTTGATGATGTTGCAAGATAAGGGACATTGAAAATCAACAGCCAATACGCACACACACACACACCAAAAAGAGGGTCTATAAGAGTCCCAACACTTTTCCCTTTTAGGAAATTAAGAGCGTGGGCGACTCCCGAGCTAACAAACGAAACATGAAACATGATTGAGCATGTCATTTCTATAGAGTTTAGCAAAGGCAGTCACGTCCAAGCCCATACAAACTCCAGATCTATTCAAGCATTCATGTGAATACATACATATGTATGTATCTTTGTTTGTACATGCATATATATGCATATAAGTAATAGTAAAAACTGTTAAAAACAATTCAAAACAATCAGGAGTTGGAGGACTCAAAAATAATAGAGCTAAACAAACAAAATAAGAATGTTCGAACACAGGATATGCAATGCTAAAGTTAACATACAGTGTGTCACTAATGTCTGCATACACCATAACTTTGTCAAATTTGCGTATGTATAATAAAAAAGCTTTGATGCAGGTTTCTTATATTAATCTTTTATTCATTTGAATTTCGTTCGAATGATACAAAAACTTCTTTAACCCATTAAGTACCCATGGAAAATTTTGAACTTTTGTAAAAGTCTATTTTTCAACTTTTTTCCTCGCTCTCAAACAAAAAATGATTTAATGCAAAAAAAAATTTCAAACAATTCTAAGAGTGACTGCAAAAAAAGCAAATTTTCAAAAATCTCTTCGCAAGTATTTTTTATGATTTTTTGAAAATTGCTAAAAATTACTATTTTAACCCATTTTTCCTCCTTTTTAGGTACTTTAAAAAAAAAATAAAAAATGTTTGTTTTCCAAAAATAAAAAATACTAGCGAAGAGATTTTTGAAATTTTGTTTTGCAGTCACTCTTAGAATTGTTTGAAGAATTTTTTTGGCATCAAAATATTTTTTTTTTGAGACCGATAAAAAAAGTTGAAAAAGCAGACTTTTGCAAAAAATCGAAATTTTCAATGAGTACTTAATGGGTTAAAGAAATTTTTGTACCATTCAAACGGTATTTAAGTTAATAGAAGATTAATTTAAGAAAAATGCATCGAAACTTTTTTATTATACAAAAATTTGACAAAGTTAGGGGGTACGAAGACTTTAGTGACACACTGTATGTACTTGCGGACTTATTTATTTATGTTTTAATTCCGCGAGTAACAACACTATTAATCCATAATACCTCAACTGATACCTCGATGATACCACAACTCAAATCGGACTAAATAATAACGATTTAGATTACACCACGAAATAGATACAATCTGAAGTATTTACTAATAAATAAGCGACGAGAAAATACAACTCTGCTTCAGTTGACAATAGTAATTGCATCCATAAGCACTTTAAAAAATAACATTTAACAATCGGGAAAGGCTAAGTATAGTCAAGATACCGCCTTTGAGGTACCCGTTAAGCTTTAATCCTTGAACTTGAAACACCTACAGTATGCAAAATTTATTATTAAAACGTTAATCAGCAAAGAGAGTTTTCTATCTTAATAACATTGGTTGTGGTAGACTTTTGTATGAAGCTCAAGCTTAAGGTTTCTATCGAATTGCGGGGACTTGACCGTTCTAGCTATTATACAGGGTGCGCAGTTAAATCCGGATAAATTTCAATTAGAATTTCCCGCCATATTGTAGTTCAGGCAGAGGTTGCGATTGAGGTTCTTGGAAAGCCGCGATAATTGAAAGCCTTCGATTCTTCGGGCGAGGAGTTCTCATTCGAAGGAATGGGTGTCACGAACTCTGGCGGTCGTGGTCCAAAGACTTGTGGCCCCCGAATAGAGGCACCCTAATGTCGCGTCTCTATGTATGTGATGCTATCGAAGCAGCAGTCGCTTATATGGACAGCGCTGGACAAGGATGGAGGCGGTAATTGAGGCCATCGGCGGTTATATTGAGTAATTGTCCTCCTGACCGGTCACAAGAACATTGACTTAAGACATTTTCTATTACATTTGTACTTTGTGTCAATAAATTATATTTTAAAACAAAGTTTAATTTGTCCGGATTTAACTGCCGCACCCTGTAGTTCCTGAGATCTAGCTGCTGTTATAGACGGACAGATGAGCAGACGAATAGAGCTTTCCTTTTGATAATATAAAAATTATTTGTTTCTACTATATAGGGTATGAAATGTATCCATTTCTCTGTCTCAGACATTGCAACAATTATAATATACCTTAACAATCTGGAGAATAGAGCAAAAAATATACTGCACTTACATTTCCGCAGAAGAATAACGTAAATAAAAAACTAGTAATAAAATAACAGTCAAGTGTGTTCAATTGTGAAATATCTGATAGTAAATTGTCAAATGAATAATGAATAAGTGATGAACACATTGCATTTGTGCAAATATTACGTGTAATAGGGGACCCTATAAAGTATATAAATTCTTGTTCAGTGCCAACAGTTGAATCATTTTAGTTTTCAGTATTGAAGAATTTGACCCAAAAAAATGAATTTTAAAATTTTAAAGAAACTTTAAATTTGAGTAAATTTGATTTTGACGCTTTCATTATGTTTGCAATTTGGCAAAGTTATGTATTAGAAATACTTTGAAGTTTAACACGCCAGCACTTTATCGGTAGATCTACCAAAAATAATCTACAAGTAAGCAGTGTGAGCTTGTCGACATTTTAAAACTGGTAAAAAAAATATGCATATGTACATACATATTGGTATATGTTATAAAACCGTTACAAAATATGAACCAAACACCCAAAGGGAGACGTACGTAAAAATAACAATTAGGAAGGCTCACAATTAATGTGCCGACAAAATTCCTGAAAATTTCGAGTTTGAGGATACATCTCCCGCGTTGAAAATTTTTCATGCACCAACAGAGAAATCCTAAAAACAACAATGACAAACAAAGTGCATCACAATTGTATGTGTGTGTGTGTGTGTGTGTGTGTACACAGGATTGTGTTCCCAATACCTGCCAATTTGACAACGCAGTCTATCCCAAATAGCGCGTTAATTCGTTTTGACTAACCTTCAAAACCCAAATAAAATTCGGTAAACAGAAAATACGTTACTTTGACTACCTACAGGTTGGTTCCGACGGGTATTTGCAGTTTACGAGCGGAGCTGTCTCAATGAAATGACGAACAAGTAGATTTTTCCCAAACAGATAGATTGCTTTTGAGATATGCATCCATTGTTTTCCTCGTCCCCTGGAATTTTGGGATTTCGGAATAGTGTGTCGAATTTTAAAATCCTATGCACTTAGGGTTGGGTTTCTACAGACATGTAACGACTTGTCCGTTCGGGTCGGACTTGAATATCGAACAAGGGTTTTTTTTTGGGTAATTCGTGCCTAGCAGGTAGCCAGAGTGAGGAGAGCAACAGAGACAGGGGAACAAGAAAGCAGTCACGGTGAAACCAAAAATGCCAACTAAAAATCCACTTTAAAAAATCTGTGAAATGCATGCCAGTACAGCAAGACTCTCGCTCTTTATCTCGGTCTCTCGCTCTCTCTGTATGACACCCTCTCTCTGTTGCTGAGCAACCACCTGCCTGAATGGCGCATTTTTATTGGCTGCCAGAACGCAGAGAGCCGAAGAGCACAGTGAGCGCAATGAGAGACCCGACTCGACGTCTGAGCGTATAAAAGCCGAGCCTCTGCAGGCTGGAGAGCAGAACAGTACCGACCAGCGACGTGGCAAGTTGTACGCCTGTTGCAACACTTTTAATTTGAATTTGAATACAACATTTTGAGTCGATAAGAATGTCTTTCATCACACGGGAATACAAGTTCGAGAGCAGCATCAATATGGTGCAGCGAAAATCAGATCAGCATACAATGGCCATGCTAAGCCTGAAGAAACTCGTCAAACCACTGCTGCGGCTGATCAAGAAGAAGCAGCTCATACGCAAAACTCTGGCTGAAGTTCAATCACAGAACGAAATCAACTCATCACTGGAGGACATGCGCAAAGACTCGGTTGCAAGCTGTGACAACAATGCAAACGAGCAACTGGAGCAGCGACTCTTCAATGACCTCCGCCAGTGCCCCAGCAATGTGGCCATGATCGTGCAGCAGGGTGAACAACACCACATTGTTCCCGTCCAACCTGATCAGACATTCATACCCGTGCACTTTGCACGCACGAGCAGTGGAACCTTCTTCTGGACCTCAGCCGACGGCACATGCCAGCAACAACAACAACAACAGCAAGAGCTCCAGATGCGAGAGAGATTTGACCGCTGGGTCCAGGCCTAACCAACCAGCCAAATGGGCCAAAATTGACGTCAGCTTTAATGCCAAGTGTCATCAACTCCGGCCTACTATCGGAGAAGGTGATGCAAATAGCGCGAACGCAATCTCAGGGTGATATTAGGGTATAGTTGCTTCTCCGGCTCAACACTGGAAACCAACTCCAATTAAACACAACTAATAATATGCTTGTAAATTATTGTGATTCTCTAATAGCTTTTCTAAGTTTAGAATTACGAAAATCATTGTCTTCCATGTTTGTTTGTTAGGTTAACTTTATGCTAAGAATCATTGTCTTCCATGTAAAATAGTCTTAAGATAAATAAATATTTAGACTTAGAAAACAACTGTGTTTCCATATCCTATTTCATTGACTCGGCTCTTTAAGTTTCAGCGTCCATTGTTTATAGTTAAATTACTCCGATGCTGGTAACCGCATAACCGTACAGAACGATCCAAAAGATTCATGCTCCTTAAACAAATCTTTTGAGTGCCAGCATTATTATTTGCAGACTTCACCTAACTATTTTCAGCTAATTCACTGAAGACTCAGAATTATCAATGAAGTTGCTTTACGTTTTAGCTATTATCAAACAATATGGTGAAAAGAACACGTTGCATGGAATGCAGTTTCAGTGCTGCTTTCCCTGTTCCAAATTCTATTCGTTCTTCAAAGAGTTTTCTGATAATAACTTTGAATGATAATTGCAACCTAAAACATCTACATATATACATGTATATGAGGTCAATGGGATCGCCCCATTCATTCACATTAGAGTGCAGCCAGATAGACGAGGCCATATTGACATTATTTTTATAAGGTTTCACAGGCCTCCTTTTGTTTGGTCGGGCATACTTAATTCGAAACTCTCTCATAATTACTGAAAATATTACAATAAAAAATTGCTGAAAGTTGTAATCTATATGAAAAATAATTTTCTCAGGATTACATCTTACACGTTCCGTGCTCACACATATGCATATATCCATATAAACATGACAGATTTGTACCCCTTGCTCTTTAAAAATAAGAGTTATCGTTTTTGTTGTTTGAGATATCTCAACCAAACTGACAGTATATGTATGTGGGATGATCATATACATTCTGACAAAATTTTTATTGAATCGGACCACTATATCATATAGCCACCATAGGAACAATCAGTCCAAAATCAAGTCTTTTTTTCCATAGTAAGTACGGGGTCTCCGACAATCGAGTATGCTCGACTGTAGCGCCGTCCACTAGTTATTTTACCAATTTGCATATTTAAATGCATGTGGCAATTTAATGACCTAAAATAAAACCGTCAATAAGTCACATTATTATCTTTCTTATAAATCATGTGGCATACTTTCGAGATGTGTTAAAATTACTTGCCCCACTTGTTTAGGCTCTTAACAATATTATTCTGAAGATCCTAAAAGTATGCAAAGAAAACCGGAACAAAATCTCCTTTCGGATACATCGATGGAATCAAGTATAATCCTTTAGCATATTTTTGATGACATTTCTAAATGATAGTAATAAGATATTTCGATTAAACCAAATACCTGAGCTTTGCAATAATTCTCTTCATATAGAAGTTTCACAAAATCATCAAAGAACTGCATTCTCTGCAGCTAAGAATCATGCCACCTCGTGGATGTTAAAATAACCATTACAACTATAATGGGCATAGTTTAATAAAGCAACGTTAAAAAATAACCGTCTTAAATCCAGTCTACCTGTCCATATCAAATATAATTAATGTCATAAACAGCAAATAGTGTTCGGGCAACATATGTTTAACGAGGGTTCAAGGTTTCATGCTTCACCATCAATCAATTAGCCTTGAAAGAACTAATCAAGGCACAAATTCTGTTAAATAAACTCCACTTCGAAAATACCGTCCTAAAAGCAGAGACTACAAGTGAAAAGGGATAACAAAGTTCTAATATGATTGCCGCAGAGAAACATAAACAATACATATTCGACTGAAGTAATTATCTCCCACGAAGTAGCCGAAGTAACCGAAGAAGCCAAAGGTTTCTGTTTTCCTCAAAAGTGTAAATGCATGAGCTCGTCACACGTGCAGGACAAGGACCCTGAGCTACCTGCTATCCACTTAGGAATCAGAGGAATGGAATGCGTGAGTCGCAATCTCGACTCAAACATTTCCAAGGCAGAGAAACACCTGCCTGAAGCAGCGTTGTGATTGGTCGAAAAGTTCGACAAAAACAAGGGATGATTTCAGAGGCAGAAATGTAAATACAAATTAATTTCACAAATTGACCATCAAATAAAATACAAAGGTAAAGAGACTCAGTTGGTTTGGCAATGTCCTACGAACCTTTCCCACATTCTGCAAACATCTCCAGAAATACTACAGAAATAATACTAGATCGGCGTGTTTATTATTTAACCAAAATAAAAAGATTCGGCTGACAACAACAAACTTGCTCTAAATAACAATTTAGTTCGCGAAATCTGAGCCGAGTTGGAAAACATCGTATCTGGTTACAATCTTCACTATCGCAAACTTTACTCAAGGTTTCAATAAATGACTTCGAGACACTGAAATGTATAATAAATAAATAGAAAAAATACTAGCTAGAAATTTTGATTATAAACTATTTAATCTGCCAACGCGAAGAGATCGTTGGCATTATAATGTGTTGCATTTTATTTATTGAAGGCAATATTTTATTATTCAGAAAACATTCAAAATCTGTTATTTCATTTACAAATGAAATTTTTTAAATTCTTAAAATGCATAGATTAATGACCCAGTGTGTGTGTGTATAAAAAAATAATCCAAACATTCCATTTCAGAATAACAAATAGAACCAATCCCTTCCTTGACTACCTGTTCCTGTGCCCAGACTTCAAAACCTGTTGTCTCTGAAAAAAATCAAAACCTGTTGCTTTAGGGCTTCTTTGGTTTTGTTTTCTTGTCTTCTTCTTAGGCTGTTCAAAAATAAATCTCATGTTGCATTGAAACAGGTAGGGAATATACAAAAGACAATAACCCTACGTAATCTTGAATGTAAGGGTCGACTTGACTATTGATGTTATTGAGCTCAGTGTACAGTTCTCCTTTCATTTGCGTTTTATCAAATTTATTATGTTTTGAAAACAGTATTTTTTACTTCAGCATACAAATTCTTGTTTCGTCTTAAATCGAGAGTTGCTCCCAAGATACCCTGTGTCCAAAAGAACTCACATATAATCGGTATGTGTGTCGGTAATTTAGAATTTTCGGTTTCGGTTATCGGTTATGCAAAATCTTAGGATATCTAGTTCGTAACGGTTACCGGTTATTTGATTGCTTCGGGTTTGAAATACGAGGACGAAATACCAAAATTGGTTAATATATAAACTTAAATTATGTGATTTCAAAAAAGATTTTTCTATTCAATGGTATTATTACTCTAATCTATCTATATATATAAAACTCTTTGTCCTGACTGACTCACTGACTGACTCACTGAGAATCAACGTGCAGCCCAAACGGTAAAAGATAGAGAACTGAAATTTGCACACAACATAGATGAGATAATTTCATCGTGCAATAAGACGGCGTTTTGCAAAATTCCACCTGTAAGAGGGTCAAAATCATGTTTGATACTGTCTATTACATTCTGACCAAATTTGGTCAAAGTGGAATGACTATATCTTATAGCTGCCATAGGAACAATCCGATGAAAAACACCTTTAGTATGAAAAACTTTTTTGTTTCTTAAGATATCTCAACTAAACTCACAGATTGTATGATTGGGGCTGTCTCTTACATTCGGACCAAATTTGGTCAAAGTCGTATGACTATATCATATAGCTGCCATAGGAACAATCGGATGCAATCGGAGATATCCTAACAAAACTTTTAGATTAACTCTTCTTGCCAAATTTTGACTAATTCGCTTAATTTAGCTTTTTCCCGCCAAATTTAGCTTTTTCCCGCCAAATTTAGCTTTTTCCCGCCAAATCACCAAATCCGAGTTTTTAGCCAAAGTTCAATTGCAAGGAAAAAAATTAAGGCAGCGGACAGCGGAAGCTAAATATTTCCGTTTTTTTTTAGAAAAATGTTATATTATATAAATTTGTTAAAACGGGCAACTAAATACAATGCTGCGAGCGTAGCGAGCTGCGGGTTGGCGAGCGAAGCGAGCAGGGGGCGAATATTATCAGGTTGGCGAGCGAAGTGAGCAGGGGGCGTAGCCCCCTAGTAAAATATAAAATTCCAAATTTATTTCTAAAAACGACGATTAAATTAATGATCGATTAAAGCGAAGTTAACCGCATGAATCGGTTGCTTAATTGTTATTTCGGTTTTAATAATTTCGTTTATGATTCGGTTACTGTTTCAATTACGGTTACCAATTTCAGTTGGTTTATTCCGTCTTACGGTTACGGTTTTAATCCCCGGTATATAGATATCTGAATACTTTTCTATTTACATAAGATGTAAGAAAGTCAGGAGGTCGTGGCAAAGTAGAACTGGCAGTTGATGTTGAAGTAGGACATGTCCCTTTTTAGACTTCATTTTTCGCATTACATTGATTATAAGCAAATATGTCTGTGATTATAGAATTATGAAAGTATTCGTAGCTGGGCAACACGGACATTGGTCGAGATGGGAACAGAAATAACTCAGGCGATCATTGTGTATCTTTGGCATAAAATGGAAATGGAGAAAAGGAAAATGCCAAATTTCGAAATATTTGGTTCCCACGTCAAGGGCTAAGGAGCTGGCAGGATAATTGTTTAGATGCACATAGACATGAGTTTCCCACGCTTCAAACGTTATTTGATCGTCAGGACACCTACCTGCAATCCTTGGGTATTCCTTGCACTGTTCAAACGTGAGAAATATCAGGTCCACCACCTGCCATGTGTCGGCAACTCTGATTGGCTGAGATGCTGCAGCATCTCTCAGAGAGAGTCTTCGCTCTGTGGCTGAGGCAACGTCTTGAGGGTGAGTATATAAATAGGGCAAGCAGTGTTGAGAGAGCATCAGTAACAGTTCAACTGTCACAGCGATAGCATACAGTATTCACGAATTTACTCAACATCCAGAAACGCAGGATCGTAACGATGTCGACTTTGAATAAGCAATTGAACTTCAATAAGTGCAACAGCAAGAAATTGTCGATGCCGTCGTACAAATCGAAGGTGTCCCCAACACGACGCCTCACAAATATGCTGAAGCCACTCCTGGGTCAGGTCTTCAAGCTGAAGGCGAAGCAGCCGAAGCGGAGCTCCTACATTGCGTCCGAGGAGAAGGAAGCCGAGTTTGACTGGCTAAACAACGACATGGATAATATGGCCAACGAGCATCTCGAAAGCCGCCTAATCGAGGAGATACGTCAATGTGCCAAGGACGACGCAGTTATTGTCTACAACGAGAACGGATCCGGAGAGCTGCAGACTATGGACCAAGAGGATTACTACGTCCCAGTCCACTTTGCTCGCACCAATGCTGGCACATTCTTCTGGACCTCCTTGCAGCCCAAGGCATCTGAGCCCTACGCCATCGAGTGGAACTTCCATGATCGGTGGGCTCAAGCTTGAAGGAAACGTCTGATCAAATCCGGGTTTTAACTTCTTCGAATCGCGTTGCGGGATCAGCATAATGGGACTGTAGGCCTCTGGTCTTCAAATCAAAGTTTGGGCACTTCGACTTTGAACTCATCTGGCGGGTAGACTTCACACTGGATAAGCTCATGACGTGACTTTGCATTCTAAATCAATATTTACAATGCTTAAGTCGAAAGAGGGACAGATACTTAAAAACAATTGCTTCTTTTACTTCTGTAAACGAAAAATAATTGTGAGAGGGGTGGCCAAAGTTGCCAATTATTGTGAACATAAATAAAACAGTTTAAATTAAAATAAATATCTTTGTCTTTTTATTATATCATAACTTATTTTCCAATTGCCAGTGATTGCAGGATAACACAGGATCTAGACGCACACTCTGACATGTTCCATGTTAATATCAATGGAAATAGTAATCACGCAAATCAGAACAGATTCTGATTCCAATTAAGAAGAGTGATAAAACTTCAAAAATAATTTTATATCCCTGCTGAGACTAGGTCGAAAACCATACTTTAAAACCTTTGTTGATTCCTTAGATATCTGAACCAAACTCGAAGATTGTGTTTTTGATATTTTCATAAATATATGTACATTTGAATATCTCGAAGAAATGTGACTGTGGAATTCAAGCTGACACAGGAAATATCTGTTGAAAATTGGCTTTGGATAGCTACACTTGTCTGATCCGTCTCGATCAAGGAAACTTTTGTAAGATGTCAGCAGCAAGTGGAAAGTCAGCAACAGTGAAATGCAATTCAAATTTACTTATAATAAATTTATTTACATTAACATACTTGGAATACATACTCGAATACAATTCAAAATATGGATGCTATCATAACATTGAATGGAAGACGTGAATAATTTTGTTGTTAATTGAATGAATAACATACATATGAACCGTTAAAGGCCTTAAGCATAACATATTCAAATTTAAAAATATCTTCAATAATTTACAAGAACTTAAAACCTAATACTATTATGTATATTGCACATAGAAAGCCTTTGCCGTCACACTGTCCATCAGCGTGTCCTTAGCAAAGAGATTGCACTATTATCATGCCCGGCTCTGTTGTTTGGTGTCTTCAACTAAGTATCTGTCAGATATCCAGCTTCATGACAACTAACTTGATTAAAGCTTCACACCAACCAAAACGTAGGATGCGCTTAAAGCGCCTTAAAGCTCGCTCCTCATTGCCACGCCCTGGGGACGTCCTTCACAGTTGTAGAGTGTGTCCGAAACGCATTTAGAATGCTTCAGCTTCGCTTCAGTTCCAAAGTAATGTTTCTGTTCACAACTTTTGGAAAAATACAGTGCAATTGAGCCATGCTGCCCTTAACGGTTTTCACTGAGAACTGACTGCCTACTTGGAAGAGCCCACTATTTTATACAGGTCGCGAGGCGACGCGACGCCGCGAAAACTGGCCACTGTACCATAAATGAAGATAAGCACACATGCATCTGTATATGTGTGTATGAGAATTGTTATCACATAGCACCAATGCACTTCCATTGAATATACATATGTACACAGTATGTACAACATATGACTGTGCATGTATGTGTGTCGTAAACCGGCAAGTTCATGCTGTGTCAGTCATGTCGTGTCAACAACACACACATGGGTGTGTGTTTGTACACATGTGTTTGGACTGCTCTTATCTGAAGACCTTTGACCCACGGCTGTGTTTATCACTTTTTCCTTTCTATTGTTTACTGCAGGCATTCTTTGAATCCAACATTGGGGTCCAACTTCTAAGGTCAAAGTCAAACTCTTTCGTCTACGACCGCTGTGATTTGTTGTTATTCAATCTCACACAACAACACATCTCACATGCATCCACACAGATACACAGATACACAGATGTTTTTGTATGTAATTACAATCACTGCAACGAGGGGTAAAATAGACCCGCAGCATCTATAAATGTATGTATGTGTGTATATACTTATACATATAATAATTTTGATTTAGGTTCATTTATTACTTGAAATATGTTTTTTAATATAACTTGAAATAGTTTAAGCACTAGCAAAGTTTTCACTGATTGCCTTTATTTTGAGTTGAGTAGCAATGTTAGTAATATTTCATTGCGACTGTGTAATATATCGTATTTAATTCGATTCTACATGGCTGTAATCAATTATATAATTGACTGGCTGCCCGTCAATAAAATACAGAAGTCATGCTGTGATGAGTGCAGTCAGCACTTCAAGCGAAAGATGGTAACTAAAACTACATATTTATGAGTCGTATCAATTAAATATTTATTACACTTAGGTCAAAGCAACGGAGGTGGCCTTAATCATTGTCCTAGCAATGGCAATTGAAGGTAAACGCAATAGTGAGACTAGAAAAATTCATTTTGAAAGAAGCAAGATGCAAGGAAGATCGATATTAGAACAAATGAAGTATGAATATTGTGTTAAAATAATAATGGTTTGCTATTTGCTGTGGGACTCCCCTCCCGACTATGATGACGAAGAAGAAAACCTTCAAGTTGACAACTCTGCAATGGATATCCGCAATAGATTTGTATCCGATCTCATTGACGAGGAGGTCAGAAAAGCAAGATGCATCCCATACAATCAAACTGCCAAGGAGTTGAAGCTCTACTGGGAAAATGTTCGACGCTGGCAAAGAGAGGTGGAGAAACAGTTTCTGAGTACAGACATATTCATAGTAAAGGAAGAATTGGACGGTGGAAGGGCAATCAAAATAAACCTCTGGAATGTTTTCAAGATACAGATGTTCGTCATATGTAATAGAACGAAAGGTCCTGATGATTCTTCTTTAGAGTCTATTACAAGTTTGCAAAACAGCAATACACTTGAATTAGAAGAGGATCAATTTAGCTGTGATGAGCATCGGGAAATCGGTATGTGGATAAATGAACAAATAAATGTAGGAAAAATTATCGAAGATCTATCCAACAAATTTCCAAGCATTCTGACAAAAATAGAAATGCAAATAAATAAAAATTGCTGTCCGTATGCAGTTATACGAGACAGAATTGGCGTGATCAACGATAATATCGACACAATAATGCAACTAAGGACATTAGATCAGTACGATCGAGCAGAATCCACTGGAAACGCATTATTAGATATGCAAAACTTATTGGTGAGACTGGAATACTTGAATAAAAGACTAGTTAAGGGTGAACAATCAAGCAACTGCTGCAACAATTGGGAAGCCGGTGTGAAAGCTGTTAAGTATGGATTTCAGACTGATAAGAATCTTCTACAGAGCGCTTATTCAACAAACTTCACCCGAAATCAAATTTCTACCATTCTTAATAATTTTAATAATAACTTTGATCTTCTACAGAACCGTCTTCTTGCAACTGAAAGCCTTTATGAAGGACCTATTGCCGAGAGTATCACAAATGACTGTTGCAGCTCCCACTCATTGTTAAGAAATATTGGAGTGCTTATAAATGACTTTAAATTATCTGAACTCAGGCATCATTCATCTAAAGACTTATTTGAAAATGTTACAAGGACAAATAATAATATCAACAATTCACAAATGCTGTTTGACACGGATCAAAATCAAACAAGCCGAATGATTACAAGATGTTCTAAAATATGTGTACCCATTCCGAGCAAAGATAATAATCTCAACTCCAATTTAACCCTTTTGGAAGATCAACTACAGGTAATTGCATCCAATATGAAGTCGACAAGTGCGGCTTACAGTAAAATAGACTGGATATACTTAAATGAAACCGTAACTGACGGATATAAAAAACTTGCAATTATGGATGAACAATTAAACCAAATGTTGAAAAAGCGAAATGAATCTCATTCGCAAGAGAGCAACAATAATCCGAATGTTAAAAGATACCTTGACATAAACGAGGATAAGGACCTAAATCATTGCATAAACACAATAGAACAAAAATCAAAGGATGTGCAAGAGTTAATGAGAACGCTTAGTGAAAATATGCAATCTCACAGAAACACAAAAGCAGATAAAGAGACTGCGATTAAAGACCTCTACGATAATGTCAATAAACTAATTAAAAAAGGAACAGGCTACAATAAATCGCAAACTCTGCAACTCACATCTAATCAATTTTACAAAGGAGAACAAATTGAACGAATTCAGGAAATATCTCTCATCTTGGACAAGAAGAGTCAAGCAATATATGAGCAATCCCAACTAATCAATGAATTTAAAACTAATTTAGCTAAGAATTTTACCGAGGAAATGCGAATGATCAAAGAAATCAATTCTGTAGATACAGAAACCAGCAAAAACATTAAAGTTCGCATTAATGAACTTGAGCGTAAGCTAAATGCAACAAAATCGCGTGGATTGAAAGATTCACTTGATAATCCCCTCACGTCGAACAAGTTGGACTACCTAGAAGCTAGACTGAACAGCATGACAAATCAAAGCAGAATATCGGTACAACTTTTGTTGGGGACCATTGACAAGTTAGAGGCTCGCTTAAAGACGGTCAAGGATGAAATAAACAAATCCTATGAGAACGCTAAAAAATGCTCTGACGAATGTGATTGGGGTGAATTGCCATCGATAGAGGAGTTGCGGGGTAGATTAAAAACTTTGGAGGCTTATTTTAAGAAAACCAGTAAAAGCACTCTGGTTAAAAGTGCAAGATTGCATCCTGGCTGATAATCCTGATCAAGAGAATATACTTTGAGGATCGGAGATACCTTTATCTATCGGTTAAAAACAATATATTTGTAAACAGCTATCATGTCGATTTCAATTGTTTCCAGGACAGGATAAATTACAGTTTCATCAATTGAAATAAAATAGTATAATAAGTATGTTAGTTAAGTGAATATTTTAATACCAGGATCTTAAAATTTATATTGCATGCTGCGTAAAATCACCTATTGAATTCGCATCAGATTTAATTTGAAACTCCAACTTTAAAAGACACTATTACTGCCCCTTGAAAATGTTAAAAATAAAATAAATTAAAATTTAAAAATATCCAAAAAAGAAAAATAAAATAAATAAAAGAAGATAGTAAAAAAGGTAGCACAAATTCACCAAGAAGATTTAAATTCTTTCTGTGTTGATATGAGCAGTCAGCTTTGGAAATTAGTATTATATTACTTTATAATTACACTGTGCAAGTCAAGCCAGTGGGCGCGGTTGCAGTCGAACCAACCCGTATGCATATTCTGTCAAATTGGTTGAGATATCTCAAACAACAAAAAAGATTTTCATACTAAGACTTGACTTTTGACTGATTGTCCCTTTGGCAGCTTTATGTTAGAGTAGTCCGATTTCAACCAAACTTGGTCATGATGTATGGAACCTACCTATATGCATATTCTATCAGTTTGGTTGAGATATCTTAACAACAAAAAAGATTTTCATACTAAGGCTTGATTTTCGACAGATCGTTCCTATGGCAGCTATATGATGTAGTAGTCCTATTTCAACCAAATTTGGTCAGGATGCCTAAGACTATCCCATATGCATATTCTGTCAGTTTGGTTGAGATATCTCAAACAACAAAAAAGATTTTCTTACTAAGACTTGACTTTTGCCTGATCGTTCCTATGACAGCTATATGATAGAGTAGTCAGATTTCAACCAAACTTGGTCACGATGTATGGACCCAACCTATATGCATATTCTGTCAGTTTGGTTGAGATATCTCAAACAGCAAAAATCTTTTTCATACTAAGACTTGATTTTCGACTGATCGTTCAGCAGCTATATGATATAGTGGTCCGATCCAAATTAAAAAACAATAGGCATATGTGCCTAGTTTGAGGTCTCTAGCTGTTATAGTCTCTGAGATCGTTCAACAGACGGTCAGACAGACATGGCTCAATCGACTCGGCTGTTGATGCTGATTAAGAATGTATATACTTTTTGGGGTCGGAGATGCTTCCTTCTGCCTGATACATACATCACACAAATCTAATATACCCTTTTTGACCATTTTCAATGGGCACAGGGTATAAAAAAAGACATGACCAAACTCAACGGTTTCCCCCTATTTCGGGTCCTACAAATCGAACTTCATCATTCTTTTTTTGAATCACAATGATGGTTTCATGCAAAATAATATAAATATTAGTGGTAAAATAAAACTTAATTACATAAAACACATTTATTACACATATTAGATAAGCTTATTACATGTTTAAAACTAAATATTGTTGATTTAAAGATTTTGTTAGCATAAACTATTTCAAGCAACCTTGTCAAAGAAATTCTTTTAAAAAACCAATACCTTACAAGTTAGAGACCGAAGAAGAATGTCCTATTTCCTTAAAAATAGCAAACTTGGTCAACTTGTATGAAACCATCATTGTAAATCAAACAACTAATGATGATAGGGGGAAACCGTTGAGTTTGGTTGTCTTTTTTTTTCAAACTATTACAGTGTTATTATTAGTATTTCTTTATAATAATGATAATTTAAGCTACTCATTAGGTTGCAAATAATTGATAAAATTATCCAGAATACATAGACACACTTCAAATTAGTAAAAATGTGTATTTTGCATATTTGAAATTGCCGCCGCCAGAGTTGCATGTGGATTTTGAATTCACGCAAGTTGGCAGCTCCGCCAAAGCAATCAGCTGGGCAGCCCAACACGTGCATGTGTTTGCATGCCGGTGTGGGTCTTTGTATAAACATTTCGGTGGCAAAACAAATTAATTTGCAAAACATATAATGCGTCAAAATACACCTCCACGTCGACCCGACTTCGAAGACGAAGATGACGATATTTTGGAGGAAATCGAGCTGAACGGCGATCCACCAATTGACGATGACGAGTTGGAAATGGAAGAGGTGACTTTGGCCGAACTGGAAGCTCGCTTGGGCTTGCACGGCTCTGACGATGCCATGGAAGACGATGAGGACGAAGGTGAAGAGATCAGAGACCGAGAACGCATTGCCGCTATCCGAGATGATGCAGTGCTCACATTTGAGAAGCACACGGCGCCCGTGTTCGGATGCAACCTGCATCCAAAGTTTGACTGGGCTGTGACGGGCAGCGAAGATGACAAAGCATATGTGTGGAACATTAAGAGTGGCGAGATTCTGTTTGAAATTACCGACCATAAGGACACCGTTACCGAAACGCATTTCAGCCACGACGGAAGCTACTTGGCCACCGGCGACATATCCGGCGAGCTGCTGGTGTACAAGGTGACCGAACAGCAGGACGAGCGACCCATCTTGACCAAGATCTGGGAGTACTCCATGTTCGATATGGCCTGGTTGTTCTGGCACCGTGCTGCCAACGTTCTGCTGGCTGGTGGTGACAGTGGCGAGGTCTACGTATGGCGCATTCCCAGCGGAGAATGCAAAATACTACCTGGGCATTCAACGCGTTGCGAGGCTGGCGAACTCAGCAATGATGGCAAGAAACTGTTCACAGTGTACATGAATGGTGTTGTGAAGTTGTGGGACCTGAAGACATCTCAAGTTCTTATGGAGGTAAACGAGGAGCATCCGCTGGGATTAGGAGAAATAGCGCATGCGGTGGTCGCCTGTGAACCCGATTCGCCGCTTTACTTGTGCGCCGAAGGCAGTGGTACGTAATCCAAGGATTAATCCAATTGAACTTGTCAGCTTGAATCTGTAATACAGTCGCTTTTTTACCCCGACAGGCAAGCTACTCTTCTGTACTGGCAATGGGCCTGTAAATGTCGTTCAGTCCGAGCACGGCATCGAGTGCATTGCGTTTGCTCCCTCCTCAGCGGAACTTAAACTGGTGGCATGTGGCTCGCTGGACGGCCAGATATCCATATGGGACTATGCCAAGTATTCCCTACGTACAGTCTGTGAGAGCCCGGTACCAAATGATGGTATACTTCGGTAAGTATCTTGCCACCACGATAAATAATACACTCACTTAAATACGGTTACTTTATTGCAGTCTAAAATGGCTAAACGACAATACTTTGCTGGCTGCCACCGCACAGGGAAATCTAAATGCATTCGATGCACGTTCCGGAGCCCTGAAGTTTACACTCACCGGACACCATTATCATATATATGAATTTGTTTACAAGCCACAGGAAAGTTTGTTGTTGACCGTTTCAGAGGATAACACAGCAAAGATATTCAATGTTCCACCTCTGGGTGATTAGATGTTAGTTTGATAGAATAAAAATACAACGCGTATTTATACAATATTCAACAATAAAATAGTTATTGTATATTGTATACATGCTATATAAGATACGTATGACTTTATGTATAAATGTTGGATAAACAAGAGTTAATCTGAAAGATACATTGATGCAGTTGCTTCCACATAAAAAACGTGGTTCACGTTCTTAAATTTGAGCACGAGAAGCAAACTGCAAACTGCACTCTTAGGGTGAATATTCCTCTCTGGTCTTGGACATGCGTGTAAGGGTATTGAGAGACAGTGTATTTTGCGATATTCCTCGCTCAGCTAATAATGCCACCAACTAATTTTAGTGCTATATTTAGGATGCGGCAGACACAAACACATACACATGTACAGAAGTACGAGTGTGCAGACACAGTTCCTGACACACACCCGCCAGCTCAAACCTATTCTCACAAAACTGGACAATTATGTGAATTTTTTTTTTGATTTTTTGTCATTTTATTAAAGCTCTTCGCATTTCATTCTCCCGGTGCAGGGTCTGTGCCATTGTGCATCACACTAAAATCACAATCAGTTCCATTCGGGGTTTCTAACCGTGCGTTACGGTGCCAGTTCAGAATTTGGCTGAGCTTATGAGACTGTTAAGCGCGGGGTATATATGTATGTACATACATACATAAGTATGTAAAAGCGTGGGACTTTTGACAGTTTGTTGACAAGACAAGGGACAATAGAAGTCTACGTTAAATAGATCGAAGAAAGCGATTCGTTTAGACCGTTACTAAATGGTTTTGTTTGGTTACGTTTAAGATTCTTAATCGGTTAACGGCTTCGGTTTCGCTTTTATTAATCGGACTAATTAAACAAATGAATGCGTGTCACATATTGCCTATGATTCTTAAAACAAGTTAAAAAAATAATACATATTTTAAAAGTAAAAAACATACAAGCTAGTTTTTTTCTTTGTCAAATCAGTTTCTTGGCGTACTCTGTGTATACCATAGCAGACTACAAAATTAATAGTGATAGTAATACTAAATAACTCGTGACATTAAGCAAACAACTTGGAAATATTAATGAAAATTGCATATGGAAGTGATCCATCATATTTTGGGTATATGAGTAGGGCGCAAACCTAAAATCCGAAAGCACAAACACGAATAACAATAAAAGTCGAAACCGCAGTTAATCAACGACGAAAACAACCCACAGCACAACAGATATGTATGAACATGTATGTGTGTGTGTGTGTCCTATGTATGCACACATATGTATATGTAACTAACGTGGATGTGTGGCATGCGTGTGACTCTTTGGCGACTTTTACAATTAGATTATCAGTCCAACAAACAACAACAACAACAAGAGTCAAGTCAACATTATAGTTGACAATCAAAATCTCAGGCCACTATAAAACCTAGGCGCTACCGTCAGTGCTCTCTCTGCAGTACAATTTAGATGTTTGTCTGCACACACACACACACACATACATACGTTCGCTTACATATACATATTGCATACAGTCAGCACTAAAAGTTCATTGGGATTACGATCATCGCACAATTGAATTATCACAGTTTGAAATGTCACATACACGCGCCTAGCGATCCCCACGACAACAGTGATTTAGCTACATGTATGTATGTACATATATATAGAGAATACTTATACACAGAGCCAAAATATTTACAAACTTTATTTCCCACCAAGATTGAAATTACTAAAATCAAGTATATTGATCATACTTCAAGTACAAGTTCAAGTTCCAAAGTAAGTTCAAAACGTACTTTAATTAAGGACGATAAGCTTTATTCAAGCTCATTAACTCGCTTAACTCAGTACAAAAACTTCTTGAAATAAGAAAAAAATACTTGATAAAGAATAAAGAATTTGTTAGTTATTTTCTTTTTCAGTGATTTTGGAGTTTTCCCATTTTTTACCAAAATAACTCGTGCTTGGTTTGCGAATTTTAATGTTCACTTTGAGTAATTCAAACTTTTTAAGACTGTTTTTCTCTGTGTATATATATGTACATATGGACATACAAATGTACATATAGTATTTACATACATACTTGTGCTTTGCGAGTTATATTCAAAATAAATGTGTTTAGCTGATAACAACTCGCTTAAGTGTTTCACAAAAGCCTCACAAATTTCACTTGCGAACAAAAAGATGTTTACATACATACATATACATAAATACACATAATATTTAAGTATGAGAATAAATAACACGGTGCTACAGTCAAAAAACTTCTGGGAGGCGACATTTAGTAGATTGTAGATACAGTTAAATCTAACATTGTGACATACTAGAATTTTTTCGGGCACATCGAAATTTTAAATTACGGTAAAAAACCGCTTTTTCCTAGAATAATTTTCTTTCTAACGGTGTATTACACTGAAATCTCGGATAAATATTAAGGGAGCTACATGTAAATATATGTACATCTGGATTTTTACAGTTTTTTGCGACTTCACCGTACTTTAAAGGAAAATTAATAAGTTAAAATTGTAGAAAGCTATTTACTTTTTGTACGTAGTTTCAAAAAACATTTAATTTTGCGCCGGCTGCACTTTAGTTTATTAAAATCTAGTAATATTTAACTGAGCTATTCAACTTTAAAGAAAAAAAGTCAAGGGAAAATACTCCGTTTTGTTACCTACGCATGGGGAAATATGTTAATGGCGTGAATATTAACGTATTCAACAATTTTGTTTCAGAAAATCTCTTATAGCTTTGCTAGTTATTGTCAGATTTTACAAAATGGGCACATGTTTAACTCGTGAAATTCGTTCTTTTTAAATAAAATTACAAGTTCAAGGGGTTTTTAATAACATAGTGTTTAAAAACGTCATCAAAGTCAAAAAATGTAAAACAAAACACAAACAAAATTTATTTACATATGAAATACTCTAGAAAGGGAATTGAAACCTGTTAAGTCAAGTATGGTATGTTTAAATACCAAAGTTTCTTCTTCTGTGAAAATAAATTTCGAAAATTAAAATTTCGATGTGCACCAAAGAATTGTAGCATAACAAAAAATTTATTTAACTATATCTACAACCTACGCTATGCCCCATCCCAGAAGTTTTATTTTGATTTTCTTTAGCACCGAGTAATTCTTAGCTAATTTCTTCAGATTTTTTTAATCGAATTAGCTTAAAAGTTTCTGTCAAATTTTTGAAATAAGAATCAACTGCATAACATTAATTTATTAAAGTAGTTTGAATTGACCGCGTAATTATCGTGAATATTATTATACGACACACAAATAAGAATGAAAAGAAAGAACCGCATTCTTAAAAGTCTATTTATGACATTCGAAATTGTATCACAAAGGAGAACTTTTCAATGATAAATAACGTTGTCAAATCGTTACTTCGTGTTAATTGTATTGTACGTTTTTTCAAAAAGAATCACTTAATTGAGTACTTCCTAACATTCTAATTACTCAAAAATCGTTCGTATTATAATAAACTTGAAATGCCTTAAGATACTTCATATTTTTCTTTGGCTTACTAAAAAAACCAGTTCACGGCGGTTTTTTAAATCACAGTGCCATAAAATTGGTAATTGGCACTTTATTAAATTATTAGGCACTCGAATTGAAGTGAAAATTAAATTGAGAAAGAATTGATAACCCGATGTGATAAGTGCCTTATCGAATGATAATACGCAATATAAATTATATCAAGCTTTGCTCTCATAATTATAATATTTAAAGCAGGTGTCACTTTCGTCAATTTAATGATAATAGTTTCTGAATGAAATGAAAAGTTGAAGTTATTCGTGCAATGTTAAACGGCATCAGCTTTAATTCAAGTTGACAATTACACTCATTTGTCCTGAGAAAATTAATACACTTTCATTAAACATAAGCCACACGATAGGTCAATGACTACAAATATACGTCATTTAAATGTTTGTCTACATACGTACATATGTACACAACATACTTGTATTATTTTACACCAGTTTACAAACATCCATATGCACATTTGTTGACAGAAGAGCTTTGTTCAAAAGCATTATTACAACGACAAATGTTCAGCATTCTAAGAGAGCTCCAACTGCGCGCTCTCTTAAACTGAAACCAAAGTGATTCGCACGTGCTACGCCATCGCCATATGATGATTTTGGTAATATGAATGTGTGTTGAGTTTCCTCAAGTTGCGGCAGACAAACATAGACATCTTACTGTAAATAAATATAATCTGAAGAAATGTGATAAATTCTTGCATCAGACAAAGTTCGCAAAGGCGGGAGTTTTTAAGTTAAGAGAGGGAGAGTGTTTGAAGAGACGCAAGCGAATATATGTACTTACATACATACATACTTTGTTGTTTGGGTCTAACAAACAATTTTCATTTGCATTGCAGGTTCTGAGGATTGGGTTAGTCTAGAGCGGTAGGTAAACTAATTCAAGTCCATTAGGGTCTCAAAGAGCGAATGCGTAAAGCACTAACCGACAAAGAGAGACAGAGAGAGAGAAAAAGAGAGGAGCGCTGCCGCGTTCACCTCATAAAAAAACAGCACAAGCCAAAGTTAAACGTTCAGCTGGCAAAAGCAGTCGCACCACAATGCATAAAGGGAAGTAAATTTATATTTCCAACTTAGTTCAGATTTGGAGCGTATGGAGTGTGGTCGATCGATAAAGTGGGAAAGCAACGACGCGATTTTATTTTCTATTTTCAAAACGGGAACACGTCTAAGAGATATCGCTTTCGTTGAATGTGAATGTGAAGATGCCCCTCTTAAGCCAGCGAACTCTTTTCACAAGTGAATCAGCTACCACGTGTACTTGTGATTGTTAAATGTGGAGTAAATACGTTTGCATACGTAAATAAATATTCATACATTCATACATATGTATGTAAGAGAACATGTGTCAATACATACATACATACATAAGCAGAGTTTAATAAAAGAGCATGTGGTCGCAAAGTAAAACCAAAATTGTGTTTGAAACTTTTGAATACGATCCACATCCACGCGGTCAGTGAGAGCGAACTGATAAAGCTCGTAGACTTGAAGACACCGATAAATTCAATGATAACGCGAAATAAATACATCACAAAGTTGAACCTGTATGAAAGCTATTAACCAAAGGACTGTTCCATAAGAGTTACGTTTCAAATTTCGGATTCATTGAGCAACCAGCAACGAGAGTCGACAAAATGACGCGAATTCAAGCGAGCGACACGCTTATTCCCCGCCAGGTGTTCGACGCGCCATCGGAATCAGTCGAAGGTGGAAAAGCACGAGACCGCAACGACTCCTCGGACACCCCCAGCCAGGGCTCGGGGGTAAAGTTAAAGCAGCGAATTGGACTGCTCGACGGCGTTGCCATCATTGTTGGCGTCATCGTCGGCGCCGGCATTTTCGTGAGTCCCAAGGGCGTCCTCATGTATTCCGGATCGATCGGTCAGTCGTTGGTCGTCTGGGTTCTATGCGGAGTTCTGAGCATGGTGGGAGCCCTGTGCTACGCAGAATTAGGTGAGTTGCAAAACAGTTGTGAATTTGCTGCTGACGACAGCGTTTTTTACAGTTCAACTTTATATTTTCATTATAAGTAATGTTACATGCAGATGCACATGTGCAACAGCTGTGTAAATATGTAGTTCACGACCTCGTTATTTTATGCATACTTAGCAGTAGCAGCAAAGGGTGTAAGAGCTGGCAAATATTGAGGCCGTCCCAAGTAGTGCTGCCAACTCTTCAGGGCCTGAGAAAGCCATATCAACATTTTAAAAAGGCTAAGAAGAATAAAAAGCTGAAGAAATATAGCGAGAAAATTGTCATTGTTTTTAGGTTGCTCTTATCAAATTTTAGTATCATTTGTAAGGAGATAAATACGACCCAATAAAGCATATAAATTCTTGATCAGGGTCAGCAACTAAATTTATATAGCCCTATCCGTCTTTATGAACTTGTGTTTATCTCAGAGCTTATATGAGATAGAGACACCAAATTTGAACTGTAGGCGATCTTGTGATTATTTGAGATGTTTCCAATTTCAATACTGATATAATTCTCGCCAGCCACAACTTTCCCCGCGATTGGCTTTCATAAAAATCCATCCATAAATGGCGCGAAAATAGCAAAATGGCTTCACCGGTTCCCACTTTCCGAGTACAGCACATTTCTGTCTTTGATTAAACATAAAGCATGATTTTACCTTGAACCCTGTGCAGCTGTTATCATCCCCGCGATAGCATGTAGATGCGAAGACCGCTCAACCTTACTTTCCTACAGATTGAATACCCTTAAAAAAAGTCTTTAAGTTTTTAATGACTTTTGAATAGAACATTTAAACCAAAAAAATTATTTCATGAAACCAATGATCAATGATTATCTGCCATATAAAATATTCTTATTGATTTTATTACAGTTCATGAATTTCTATAATTTTTTTATGTGTTTATAAAAAAGGGAATATACATCTTTGATCATTTGGCGGCACTATATTACTATTCTATTACCCAGTAGAAAAAGTCAGGAGAAATGGTATTAAAGTCATCAAGTAATCTAAACAAATTTGAAAAGGGGTGCCAAATTTTAAAATTTTACATTTTACGTGAGGACAGATAGCATATTATACAGGATCATTCAACAAGAGGTTTAATTTAAAGATTTAACAGAAAACTTTTTGGTTTACAATAAAAGAAAGTCTGTATTTGTCAAATTCAACAATTAAATGAAATAATAAGGGTCTGATATTGTGTTTGATAACTGGAATCTGTACTGTAAAATTTGCTTAGAACTTATTATACTAAATAACTCATCTCCGACCCTACGAGTCGAACTTCCCTAACTCGAATCACCATTATCCAAAGAAATGGTTCGAGTTATGGAGATATTTGACTTATAGAGTTCTCTTCCTTAAGTTTATTAATTTTACTGCCTCTTATTTAGCTCGAAGTTCGAGTTGTGGAAGTTCAACAGTATATTATTCTTCTGTTCCTGCAAATCGCGGGAATCAATCATACCCATAGTTTTGAAAATAAAACTATTCTTGATGATATACGTTGTCTATTTGTGATTAACCCAAATGGCTTAAAGAAGAGTATTAAACGGCAGCCTCATCCAAATATATGAATTCTGACAACAAAATTTATATATATTTTGAAAATATATGATACCGTTGACCCAAAATCCTATGCATCGATCCATTTCTGGAAACATTCAAGCTTTTGCCTTCAAATGGTATGTCACTATCAATTATTTGATCGAACGCTCAGAAATTCAACAGGAAACCTCTTTTATTAATGTTAAATTAAAAAAAAAAAAAGCCGATTTACAAGTCTAGTTGGTAAAGGCGCTCTCATTCAGAACGAAATTAAATACTCAGACCGATGGCCTCTTAGCACTTTTAGCGGAAGATAAGAAAACTATATACTTATTAAAGCAATGTCCGAGCAGAAGAGATAAGGGACAGTGATCAGAATGACAGACAACTCTGGCTGTACATTTATGTGATAATATAGTTAGAGAATTTCAACCATCCTCATTTTTCTTATGATTCTCACTTATCCAATCTTCACGAACTCTTTGTTTTCACAGGCACCATGATACCAAAATCTGGCGGAGATTATGCCTATATTGGGACCGCATTCGGGCCGCTGCCCGCATTTCTTTATCTTTGGGTGGCGTTGCTGATTCTAGTGCCCACGGGAAATGCGATTACGGCCCTTACCTTTGCACAGTATCTGCTCAAGCCATTTTGGCCCTCCTGCGAGGCACCCACAGAGGCCGTCCAGCTCCTGGCGGCTGCAATGATATGTAAGTGTTGCAGAGAGAGGGAGTGGGAGAAGAGAGACTACATTCTAAGATCTTAATCTCAACTCTTTAACAGGCGTGCTGACTGTGATCAACTGCTACAACGTCAAGTGGGTGACGCGAGTGACAGACATCTTCACAGGAACCAAGGTGGTCGCCTTGATGGTTATAGTCGCAGCTGGAATCTGGTACCTGGCTGACGGTCACACGGAGCACTGGGATCAGCCATTCAGCGGGGGCCTCATGGGGCCTGGATTCATTGCACTGGCATTCTACAGCGGCTTATTTTCGTACTCGGGCTGGAACTATTTGAATTTTGTGACTGAGGAGCTGAAAGATCCATATCGCAATTTGCCGCGTGCCATTTGCATATCGATGCCGGTGGTCACGGTCATTTATATGGTGACTAACGTAGCATACTTTTCGGTGCTCTCCACCGATGAGATTCTATCGTCGGAGGCGGTTGCTGTGACCTTTGGCAACAAGATGCTCGGCTTCCTGTCCTGGATTATGCCCATTGCCGTGGCATGCTCAACTTTCGGCTCCCTCAATGGCGCCATCTTTGCCTCATCTCGACTGTTCTTCGTCGGAGCCCGCAACGGACACCTGCCAGCAGCCATCTCCCTGATAAACATCAATTGTCTGACCCCGGTGCCGTCATTGATATTTCTGGTGAGAATTACCCTGAAGTCCACTTTGGGTGAGAACTAATCTTGTCTGTCTGTCTCTCGTTTTACAGTGCGTAATTACTCTCCTGCTGCTCTTCATTGAGGACACCTACGTGCTCATCAACTACGTCAGCTTCGTGGAAGCACTCTTCACCCTCATTTCCGTAGCGGGTCTCATGTGGTTGCGGTACAAACAGCCCAAGACGGAGAGGCCCATTCGCGTCAATCTGGCCCTACCCATAATCTATCTCATTGTTTGCCTCTTCCTGGTGATCGCGTCCATCTCTCAGTCGCCCACCGAGGTGGGCGTTGGCACCGTCATTATCCTGTCCGGCATTCCCATTTACTATCTAACGATACACAATCCGGTTCAGTGGCTGGCCGACACATCGCAGACAATCAACATGTGGTGCTCCAAGTTCTTCATTTGTATGCCCAACCAGGAGAAGTTCGAGTAGGTTTGGTTAACTCAAGTGTGCCTTCATGTTCGATGTACGAATAAACCAATTCTAACTAGTCTAAGCCTCAATTATTTTGCTATCTATTGTATGTAAGTCGAGTCGCAACAACTAAGCTAAGCTAAGCAACTAGGATTATACAGTCTGAGTGGAATTCACAATCGGAATTGCTATCAGAATTAGTTTTAGTGTAAATATTTACATACAAGTAATACCAATCAATAACATTGACTTGTATATATAATATTTTTGTACAATATTTTTAACTATCAGTTCCTCAGCGCTTAAGCACAATTCCCAAGCACACAAGAGACATCTTTTTACACGTTAATATATTTAAATAGATTTACATTAAGTGAAAAATTAAAGTTTTCAGATATTAAATAACTAGAATATATTATGGATCTAATTTTTATACTTGTTTAAATCGAAATATTTTGTACAAAAACAAAAAGAAAATAAACAATACTGAAATAAAAAGACCAAAGCTCTTATCTTATCTCTATCTCTACCTAAGCCGATTGCAAACTAGGGGAAAAGCTTTCATAAGCTCATTTAAGCTTCAGCGAGTGATAAACAATTAAAACTCTGGCGAGTGAACCGTGCAGCGAGAACATGACTCGACTGGCGATCAGTATAAAAACGGCGCCTACGCGGAACGGTCGATTAAAGATCGGCGAACGGGATCCGGTATCAGTATCAGTATCAGACCGCTGACACTTAGCGGGAATGATCACAGATCGTCGAGGCGTAAATTAAATAATACGAAAAACTGCCAAAAACTTGTGTATCTAGTTGAGAGTGAAGAAAGTTTAGTTTAGTTAATCAAACTCATTTGGATAACCACTTGAAATGGCACTCAAAGAAGTCGCAATCTACCTGCTCTTCGGCTCAGTGTGGTTGACTTCGACGTACGCGTCCACGGAATATAATCAGTATGTGAAGCAGATATTCCGCAAGTACGGCAGCGGAGGCACCATTAGCTTTGAGGTAAAACTAACTAAACTAAGTAGAGTGAATACTTACTTTATTCAAGTTTAAACGACCCACAGTGCAAAATCGCGCTTCGTTGGCTCCAACATTTACAAACGTTTTGCCCAATTGCCAAATGTTTTTTTTAATTGTCCAACTATCGTTCAGTCCAATGATTGCAATATTTACTATATGTCTAAATATAAATAGTTTGAAAAGTTTGGATTTGACTTATATTTACGACGACAATTTGAGGTCTCATGCAGCAGAAACAAACACTCCAACAACAGTTAGAACACAGTTAACAGTCCCAATAGGCAGTAGTATAATCTTTATGTCATACTGAGATACGCACAACATTTTATTATTGGCGGCGGACGTCTCACCATTATTTAGTCAGACGCAGTTGATGTCGTCTTAGCGTTAACTTTGCCATAAATTTAATCAAAATCTTGACGTGCTTTTATCTCGCGTAGAGCGCAAACATTGCACTCGTTCTACACTCGTACTTTGTTCATCTGGGTCTGTAAACATCTGTAAATGGGGACTGCGATGATGGAGCAAGATGGCGCTGGTTAAAGAGCTCTCTATCTGATCTGGATTTGGAGGGGCAGATATACATATGTACATTTGTACTCGTGTATGAGATTTGATGAAAAGATTGCCACACAAAATAGGTGACATTATCGAGATAAAAGATATTTTAATAAGATCAAGCTCTAGATCAAATAGATCACCTTATCCCAGATACCCTGTAAGCATTCGTTGCAGTGTATTCAAAATGTCACCTGACCCTATGAAGTTTATGCGAAAGAAAGAAAACACTCCACTTATTTAAATGGATGCATTCTTTGATTATAATAAGTAAAAAATCAACCAATAAAGAATTCAATTTTATTAAACTGAACTTTTGGTTCAGCTCAAAATAAAACGTGAAATTTCTAAAGCTTACATCCTAAATTAAAATCGCATTTTTCAACATACCGGCCCTTGAATTAACATAAATAATTAAAAGCTCTTTAAAAAAAAATTAAAAATCTAATAACTAAAAGCAGGGGTTAAAACCGTAACCGTTAACCGGTTTTAACCGATTGAAATTGGTATCCTTAACTGAAATCGTTACCGAAACAAAACTTTTTTATTATACCGAAACCCAAATACCGAAATTATTCCTACCGAAATGAGCGTTAAGAAACCGATTCAAGCATAACGGTCAATTTCGGTTCGGTCAAGAATTAAATTTAATTATGTTGTTAAGGTGTAATCATCGTTTTTTAAACTAAATTTAATTTTTACGTCTGCTCTAATTTAATATAAGTATTGATCTCAATGAAAACATCTTAATTTTTGAAATTTTTGTTTTCAAATTTACATATCTTTGACATTTTTTTAGAATTGTTTTCGAAACCGAAACATATAAAAAGCCGCTAACCGTGACGTAACTTATATATATATAAAAATTGTGCGTAACCGGTAACGGAAAGCCTAAATTCGAACATAACCGAAACCGTAACTGAAACCGAAATTCTTTTCGGTTTTTACCCTGACTAAAAGTAAACTGGGCTGTGATTTTTTGAAATGCTTGAAATGCGTACTTTTGCTTTCACGGTCAATTTTCACATTTCTTAATGGTACTTACAGTATGTTAGTATGTATTATATCTAAAGTTATTATGTATGCGTTTGTATGTAAGAAACGAGTGAGGCAACTGTCGTTGACCATATGCCACCAGACATGCTGCTTATATGTGCACGGATTGATATGGGCTTGAATGCTTTATGGGAATGCAAACACCCGCCACACACTCGCCAACTATGCAGACCAGTCCAATTTGCATTGGTCGTGCGTAAGCGTCTCCGGCGACACTAGGCAATACGCCCGTACATCTAAATGACTGGCTACTGAAATTTTTGAGCTCGGTACGCATGCGGCATGTTAACTAGCCTCTAAGTAGGCCCAGCTCCAGTCTCCATCCCAATTGATAGACGGACGCGTGTCCCGGTATCTGGCAATACATGTGATGATGAGTGCCAGATTTCAATGGCACATCGCGAGTTCTCGCATGTTGAATGAAAGTAAAACCTTGGCAGGTTCAATGGAATCGGTCTTATTAAAAACCACCGTATCGTTGTTACGTTGTTTCTGATTCTCTTTCTTTTCTTTGTTCACTTTATGGATTGAGCGCGTGTTTGTTTAATTTGCCGAAATGATGGCCCAACCACGTTTAGGTGTTTATTTCAAAATTAAATGAAGCTAAGTTGTTGGCGGTTGGATTCGGATTTGACAGACCGTTCAATTCCTCCTCATCGAGGCTTACGGCCGTCAAATACTGATAGACGGAGCGGACACGCCCACACGCCCTCGGGAATAGACAGCCGCTGTCAAGACAATTAGATTCGTTCCCAACCCCAATCCAATTGTCATCATTAATATGTACGCGGAGGCACGCTGCAAATATGTAAATATAATTGTTTTGATCAGTGACAACTAATTACCTGTGGGACTTTTACTCGTCTACGTTTAACACGTGACGAGGCACAAGCGCCGTCACTCTAAATAAATCCGATTTTCACCTGAATAAGTGTGCCAAATATTGGCAGGTGCAAATTGAATTGATTGCTCAAGAACTTGCTAAAGAACATTGAAAGCCTGCTTAGCATGGGCCAATTCGGAGAAAAGAAAACTGAATATATACAGTCGAACTTCCCTAACTCGAATGGCCATTATCCAAAGAAAATGTTGGAAATTTGGAGATATTCGACTTTTCTTAAGTTTATTAATTTTATTGATACTCATTTAGCTCGAGTTAGAGAGAAATTCAGGTTACTGAAGTTAGAGTTATGGAAGTTCAACTGTATTTTTATTTCTGTATTTCTATTTTAGGGTCTTGAACACTTAATGTACAGTTTAGGGCTGGGGGAGATCCATTTCAAGTCGACGCACAAAATTGAGGACCACCGACCCAAGGGCTACAATTACTCCAAGGAAACCGCACTCGACATCAATTCTAGCAACATTGATCATCCACTTGACGTTCAACTGTCCAGCCAGGGATTGGAAAGGAATCCACTCAACCAAACTCAGCTTAAGAATGCCACCAGATCCGATGAGTTTCGCGAAATGCACGATCCCAGGCATCGGCATACGCGGGAGAGCAGTGGTAAGTGGATGTACTTTAGTTATAATTCATCATTATTATGTGTGCATAGACGAAAGCAAAACACGGAACTTGAAAACAACAAATATTCTTGAATTCCAAGAACATAATCTTAATAGAAGATAGACCAAAGCAATATACTTAATTCCTGTCTCAATAGTGATAAGACTGTTTTGCTGAAGAGATGCTTAGATAATGCACTTAAGATAGGAGATATTCTTTCATATATGTATATACGAAATCACCTGTTGGATGAATTTGAATAAGAGATTGGGCATTCGAAAAAATCAAAAACTGCACTTTGACACAACAGATATACTTGTATTTATATATAATCTAACCACAAAACAATAAACTTAAGTCCAAGGGATTATTAGTGCAGTTCACATAGAAGAGATTCTCTTCATACATATTCAAAATCATCAGTTGGATGGATAGGATAAAATAAAATCCTTAACTTTAACACAACAGATAAACTTGAATTCCGAGAATATAATCTAAATAGAAGATAGACCAAAACAATAAACTGTTTTGCTTAAGGGATTATATGCATAGTTATAAGAAATCATCATAGTAATGGATTAAAATAATATACCGATCAGCACTTGGGCATAGGATAAAATAAAATGCAGAGACCCAAGAGATATAACACAACACAAGAGATATACTTAGATTCTGAGAATCCAAATAGAATGTAAAAGAATAACAAGACTATTTTGCCAAGCGAGTTTCTACCTATAAGATTCTCTTTGTATTGGTGTATTCAAAATGCACAGTTGAAGGCATTAGAAAAAGAACAATACGAATAAATGGACGCTTAAACGACAATTATAAATTTGTCTCTAGTCTACTAACTTTTGTTTGTCATCTTCCTATTCTTGCTAAGCATTGTTCTTTCTTGGGTATTTTTCTCGTAAATGCATAAACTGAGACTGGGACTGGGAACTGCTGACGATATTGGCCTCAATTGGCTACTTCAAGTGCAAGGCAAAGGCGACAACTTGAGGAGCGCTCAAAGCAGCTTATCAATTCAATTGTATTGTCATTTGCATTATATAATAATGCAATATGAAAGCTAAATGGGGGTTGTCATTTACAGTTTATCCCCTCCTAAATGAGTTCCCAATACCAAACCGAGTCAGTTTCTAGTACAAGGAAAGCCTTGGCTAAGGCACTAAAAACATATATATAAATAAACTTCTCTGTATCAAAACAAAGGAATTAGGGCTACGAGAACGAAAATGCGGAAATTGTCAGTAAGGTGATCATTATTTGTCACTTTATTTGCTACACTCGTTGTTATGGATGCGGAAATGCAAATCTGGAAAATATACTAAGCTTGTTGTTAGCCACATTCTGGGTTTACCGTTAATGCCACAGTAAACAGACATACAACGAGCCATAAAGATAGAGAGGCAGTTGAAACTTGTTGGTTCGTGAGGACAAGTTGATTATTTCTGCACTATGGAAGGTCTTCTGAGAAGACCAGCGGAAAGCCTACAGGTTATCCAAGTAGTGACACTCCCCTTTCTTGCAGATTCCCTCGACGGTAAACGGCCTCCGGCGGCATGTCTGTCGCCAAAGTCGCTGCTCTCTCTGATCGTGGATCACGATGACTTGCACCAGAATTCACTGTATGAGCGGATAGCCAAGACAGGCAAGCACAATTCGGAGGAGGAGTACAATGAATTCATCAACAGTGTGCTCATCACGCCGAATGCATTCCTGAAGCTCTGTCCTGCCCTCCTCTCGCAGATCGACAATGGAGTGTGCTGGCAACCGGCACAACATGAGCTTCTGGAAACGAAAGACAACATTTGGTATGGTAAGTTCAGAAAGCTATCGGCATGTAGCGTCAAATAACCTCTTGCTTACCCCATAGCCTGGATTTATGCCACCATCACCATGTTCGTGCTCTCAGGTAAGACTATATTCATTTCAAGTCCGCAGTAAAGTAAATTAAATATTTACTTTAAAGCCTGCGGACTGCTTGGAATCCTGCTTGTTCCGCTTATGAAGACGGCCGCCTATCAGGAAATCCTCAAGTTCCTTGTCGCCATTGCGGTAGGCACGCTGGCTGGAGACGCATTCATGCACTTACTACCGCACGCGCTCTTTAAGGAGGAGAAGCACGAGCATGCTATGGACACCCTGAAATTGACGACCCACGATCATAGCCACAAGCACAGTAACGAGGCTGCGCTGCTGTGCGGATGTGCGTTTTTGGCGGCGCTCTTTATGTTCATGTTGGAGAACCTTATTCCACTACTGAAGGGCGACAAACACGGACATGGTCACGGCCATGGTCATGGACATGGTCATGGACATAGTCACAGTCACAGTCATGCAGAGAAGACACAGTCAACACAGGAGCCGCCTGCACCTCGTGAGTTGAGCGTCATGCTGAATGAAGCGAAACTTGACAAGAAGTCGCCAGAGGTTCCACTGACACCCGTCGCATTCATGGTCATCATTGGGGATGGACTGCACAATCTCACCGATGGCCTTGCCATTGGAGCCGCCTTCGCCAGCAATCCCGTTGCGGGTCTAGCCACTGCTATTGCCGTTTTGTGCCACGAACTGCCGCATGAACTTGGTGACTTTGCGTTGCTCTTGCAGACTGGAGTCTCCATCCGTCGTGCAGTTTACATGAACATAGTCAGCTCGGTGCTGAGCTTCGTGGGAATGTCCATTGGCTTGTTACTGGTCGGCATCGGGGATGGCATTACGCAATGGATCTATGCAACGACAGCCGGCTCCTTTTTGTACATTGCCTTTGCAGATTTGGTACCCACAATGAGCGTGGCCCATTATCCAGAACTGGCGCGCGACCCGAAGAGCATATTTATTCAAATCATAGGTATTTTCTTGGGCGGTGCAATTATGTTGGCAATTGCTCTCTACGAGCATGATTTAGAAGGTTTCTTTAAGAGCTACGGCACATCTTAGATGCACCTAAAATCGCGGCAATGTGTATGGAATCTCAATGAAAAATACAAGCTTAAAATCACATCTAAATGCAATTATAAATGAAATATAATTAGACTCAAGTGTTTACTTATAGACCTTGACCAATTAATTATTTTAACTTATTTACTTGTACAGTCAAATAGAACAAAAACAAATACACATTGCTGGAAACCAAATTAGATGATATCCATATGTATGTATGGACTTGAGAGATACGATTTTATGCAGAAATAACGATAAGGAAATGTTTGTGCATAAGCTAAATATGTACAGAAAATATGTAAATAAGAATCTAAATAAATGTATGTTTTAAATTTACAATCATTCAATACAAAATTGTAAGGGTCCGACTTTCAGCCCATTTCAGTGTAAGAACTTGATCTTTAATGATTTGTGTGTTGTAACAATTTCTAGATACTAGCTTTAAATATTAAAGAACATCGTGTTAGTGGAAAATACTAAGATAATTGCATTTGTTGTTGTTCCTCAAATGGTTCGTTGGGCAAACGGGCAGAGTTCTGTAATAGGCAAAACATTCAATCTGAACAAAAATGTTTACATATTTTCTTTAAATGTATGTTGATCTTGTGACATTAAGATTGGATGTGTCTTCTCAGTTGGTTCAACATTTACTCACCAATTTCTGAGAGCGTTGCTCCAACAGGCCGTAAGCAACGTGATTCAGGGAAAAGCCGCTTGGCAGAGCCACGCCTTGCAGCCGATAATATGCGTCGGATGACCCTTCGTTCGCTATTTTATGTGCCGCTGAGATGGTGCATTTTCCTAGGAATCGGGTGGACGCCACCATAGGACCACGCGAGATATCAATGTGCTCTCCCAAGCGATAAAGTGTCACGCGGCTCCGATTTTGTTGTGCAATACTAGGCAATTGCTCGCTCTTATAGTGCGAATCCTTGAACATTTCTTTAGCCAGCTCCTGATCCACTTCCAAACGCTCGATGCGTATATCTTGTGCCGCCAATTTGACCATTTCTGCGGAAATTGCCCGCATTTCTGCTTTAGTCGGTATCCAGTTTTGTGCGCCAAGAACAATGTCATGTACAAAACTACCCGATTTTACTAAAAAATAATTGCGGGTCAATATTTACCACTTAGAGCTTAGATTATGACTCACTGTTTGGGCCCGGAAAGCTGTGTAACTGCAAGTTCGCTTCATCCTTAAAGGAACGTTGTAGGGCAGCGCCCAGCATAAAACTGCAAGTGCGCCAAAAAGCCCTGACACATACAAATTGGAAAAGTATTAGTTAAATGATCAGTTGTTTTTGTACCACAATCTCACTTGTTCACAGCGTGAGGCTCCGTAACATTAAAATTGAGCAGCTGCAACGTGCACGACTCCTGCAGTGGCCTGTGCATATCCCAGGGAACACTGCCGTCTATCAGCGCCAGTGCGGCCCTTTTGCAGTGTCCCTCGCTCAAATGCTGTGCGCAGTTGTATGGCGTAGAGATATGGTTGTTCATTGCCAACGTCACATCCTCGGGCAAACCCAAATAACGCACTTCGATCTTCTCAACGCGGCCAATGGCATCCTTTTGCCGCCTTTGCTCTTGATCAAAAAGCTCGTTCCGCGATTTCAACGAAGCAATGGAGCTGCTGCTTGCTGTAAATAATATATGTACATATACAATATCTATTTACTTTTATATAGTGATTTATTTTTCATTCACAAGTGGACATTTTCAACGCCACGATAGGCCGTTCATACCACCGGCATTACATAAAGGCGCCGCATGGAGAGTTAAACATGGGTATATTGGTTGCCGCTTACCAAGGCCGCGGTATTGCTGCATTTGCCTAAGGGCAACCCAGGATTTTTTATATAATTTTGTTGCCGCAGCCATCGTTATTTTATAACAAAATGTTATATTCCTCCCGAATTAGCTAGTGTTGTCTTTTTGTTCTGAGAAAGTTCAAATAAACGGTTCATTAAAATAAACAAATGAACTTGTTCAGTCAATCATGAACTGAATCGTTCATTTCCCAGAATTGTATTCAATTTCTTCTTTATTTAAAAAGTTTATTAACGATAATACATGAAATTAAATTATACAAAAATGTTTTCATCTTTTAGCCTTTTTCAATATATCTAAAATACATAAATAAATAATATTATATGTCGAACAAAAGTAGTGGAAAGTAAAGAAATTAATAATCGAATTCAGTTTTGCTATGGATATGGAGTAATACATTTTTTAGCAGCAGCATCATCCTCCTCATCATCATCAACATCGGATGATGGTTGGTTTTGTGGGGACAACACACTCATTTGGCAAGGATTGCAAAATCGTCTTATACACCTTCTCAATTGCTGCAAGCTCTCGATATGCCACGGATAACTAAAATCCTATTGAACTCAATTAAAAAACCGTGAAGCTAGAATTTTGAAAATTTCACTCGAATTTTTGTTGAATTTTTCTCGAATTTTTAAGATTTTTTTTTAGAATTTCTTACTAATCTTCACCACGCGAAGAGTCTCACCAAACCAATTTTAGAATGAACATCTTTATTTTAGAAAATTTTGGTTTTTGTTGGTTTTTGAATTTGTAACTCAAATTTTTTAATTAATTTTTTGAAAGTTATTACTTTCATTAGAGATATGACATGGCACCAACTTTCTATCGATATTTCATGAGAGAGAGCCAACAAGTGAAGAGCGAGAGAGAAGATATCGATATTGTCACTATATGTGGCAGCTTTGGCCCAACAAGTTGGCAGCCTTGGCTCCCAAAACACGGTGGCAGCATTTGCCACAGAAAAAACTCGATTTATTTAAAAAAACAAGGTTATTTTTTGACATTTTATTTTAAATTTTGAAGCTAGAATTTTAAAAATTTCACTTTAATTTTTGTCGATATTTTTAAATTTAATTTATAATTAATACACCAACTTCTCCACGCGAAGGTTGGAATGAAGCAAACAATCTTTAGATTTAGCTTCATTATTTTAGATAATTTATAATTTGTTTGGTTTACTAAAGTTTTATTTTATTGAATTATTATTGAATTAACAAATTAAAAAAATGCATATGGGAGCAAAATCACTTCTGATATTTAGGTTACTGTTACTTGTCACAAGTATTTCAAAGTGATTGTCACACTGAAACAAACAAATTTAAGGGCTTCATTAACAAACCCAGGCGATATACGCTTATCGAAAGTAAAACACAAAAAGCCATCAACAAAAATTATCGATAAAGAATCAACAATTTTTGCTCGTCATTCGCATTGTCATTCCGCAGAAGTTTTTGTAAAGAATTTTAATAATTTAAAATGTATTTGGACACCGCTCGCGATCTACCCGCCGCTGGCTTCAACTTTGACAATTGTCGGCGGTAAGATTGTATTTCTGTAGTGCTTGAGGGACGTCTCATATTCACATATACTTTGAATTTTCAGTAATGCGGCCCTTCTGCAGGGCGGTTTCAAGCCTCCGACTACCACAAAAACTGGTACAACCATTGTTGGCATTATTTACAAGGATGGGGTGGTATTAGGTGCAGATACGCGCGCCACTGAGGGGCCAATTGTGTCCGACAAGAACTGCGCAAAGATCCATTACCTAGCCGACAACATTTAGTGAGTAGAAAATCTGATTTTCTTTCGGCTATTAGTTCGAAATTATCGTATGTTAATTTTTTGTCCAAGTTGACATTTTGATGCAAATTTACCTTACGATATTTCGCGCAAGGCTGTCGAAAATTTACATCCATTTGTACATGTTTTAATTAAGAGAAATCCCTTTAGCTGTTGTGGTGCTGGAACTGCAGCTGATACCGAAATGACCACGGATTTAATATCATCCCAGCTGGAGCTGCACCGCCTCAATACGGAGCGACAGGTGCCCGTCGTGTGTGCCAACAACATACTGAAGCAAATGCTGTTCCGCTACCAGGGACACATCAGCGCTGCTCTTGTCCTTGGTGGCGTCGACAAGTATGGCCCTCACATATATTCCATTCATCCTCATGGTAGCGCCGACAAATTGCCTTATGCGACCATGGGTTCGGGCTCCTTGGCTGCCATGGCCGTGTTTGAAAGTCGCTGGAAACCCAATTTATCCGAGGAGGAGGCCAAATTACTCGTGCGCGACGCTATCGCCTCTGGTATTTTCAATGATCTCGGATCTGGATCAAATGTGGATTTGTGCGTGATTCGCAAGGACAGCACAGAGTATCTGCGAAACTACGAGCTGGCCAATAAAAAGGGCGAGCGCCAGCTCAATTATAGCTTCAAGAAAGGCAGCACCCCTCTACTGCACACCACCATTAAGGATTTGCAGATCACCGAACGCGTACAGGCTGTACCCATGGAGATCTCTTAAGCTGTGCTGGTTAGTTTTAAAAATAATCCATATGGGCATCATCATAGACTTTGCTGAGGTTCAATAAACAATAAAACTTTGCTATAATCAGATCCCCCGTGTACATCTAGAAAAACAAGTAGTAGGCAAGCCATGAGTTGTGCATAAAACAAGTTAACTTTAGTGTATAGAGATTACATTAGACTAGCTGTAAACATATGGAGAAAGGCGCCAGGAGTCACCGCTGCTTTGGTTGGTACAATTCAAGCTTATCACTATTAATTACTATCTATCCGTTGCCATGTCTTTAATACGTAGCCATGTTTGCCATATATTTAAACTTAGAGTATCTTAGCTAATATCACATCATGCAAGGGGTCAATCCCGACCTGTTGAAGGCACCATGGGGTTGCGTCCATTAAACCACTAAATATTTGGCACCAAGAATTCACTTGATTTCTGAAGCCGACCATCCTTCCGTCCACTCGGCTTAAGCTACAAACTTAATTAATTCTAATGCCTCCGCACAGAAGTTGACCCAGAAGCAGTATTCCAATTGACATAGGTGCATGAGTCGAAACTGCTGCGGCGCCATTCGGAGGGGGCTCCAACATATGCGACACTGTAAGGCTGGAGAGTGCGAGATTTGTCGTAATTCGCGGTGACTGAGAGCTAATTAAGGTAGAGATTTTTTCAGCTTCCGCTTCACACGCCTTCGCTTGGAGTCCAGAGGGTCGCGGACCGCGGGGTACAAGTGCCACAAAGATGCCCACTTCCATGGTAAGGAATCCGGTCAACTGGCACTCGCTCACCTGAACCAGGTGATCCAGCTCCTTCAGAATGCCGTGCAACGTTAGCAATGAGTTGTGCCAATCTCGAAGAGCGTAGAATGCTCTGTCGAGCTGCTTGCGGGAATAGATGATCCGGAAGGCACCTCCCCCACAAACGGGACAACAGGCACCTGGGGGCACTATTAGACGGCAGTGTTTCGAGATGGGAGTCGGGCACTTGACGGTCTTACAGCGACTTCCCATATCACTGGCCAGCAGCCCGACCTCACGACATCGTCCAACATAATCCACAAGTACAAAGTCGGCCAATGCGGCGGAGCTACTCCGATAAGTTACCCCGTTGATGCCACATACTGGGTTTAACTCATTGCCGCCCTCGTGATCTGGTCGGCAGGCGCCCCAGTAGTTCAACTGAGAGTTGGTCCTCAGTAGAGAGCAGGGATTCTGGTGGCTCTTGCTGTGCGTATCGCACAGTTGCTCCGTGTGGTGTGACCCACAGCTGGAGGACGACACATTAACTGCAATGCAAATAAAAGATTAGGATAAAAGATGATCATTTATTAAGTTTGGAGATTCCTTATAGGAGCTCCTACACTTAAATTTGAAAACAAAAACAATGCAAAACAAAACTAGAACACATTTAATTGGAAAATATACAAAATATTAGAATGAACTTTAGAAAACTAAAATTAAAAGAAAAAAACTCAGCGACAGATTGTTTATTTGAAGATTTTTCGTTTCTCTTTTTTTTTTGCCATTTACTGTTATTATAATCTATCATTTAACTTATTCGCAACAAGAGCGGGCAAATAGCACGACATTATACTAGGTGGTGTAAAAAGTAAGCTCCTTGACCAGGAAAATGCGCTGCAATCGAAAAAAAGTTTATGGTGTCTGCTAGTCCAATCATATTTGGGCAGCCAAAAAAATTTTCAGCGCGATGCAGACATTTGTTTTTCTTTTAGAGTCGATTTCCGGAAGGTCTGAAAAATACCTCCAACGCGGCGTCGATGATCTCCTCGCGCGAGCTGTTTTTTTTATTGATGAGCCATCTTTTGAGGTTTGGGAACAGATAATAGTCTGAGGGAGCCAAATTGGGCGAATAAGGTGGATGGGGAATCAATTGGAGCCCTAAAACGTTGATTTTCCGAAGTGGCTCGCGTTTGTGTTTTTGCTCCGGAGTCAGCATGCGCGGCACCCAGCGGAAGGATAATTTTTTCATGTGGAAAATCTCCCCAAATATGTATATGGCGTGTGCGCACAGTACTTAAGCTTGTGGAATCTGCTACCTAGCGCACCTTCATTTTCAGGTCGACCAATACCATTTCATGTAGTTTATTGACTTTTTCCTGTGTAAGCCCATCGGAGGACCTGCCGCTGAGGACTTCATCGACAGTAAAGTTTTGGCCTTTGCCGCTGTTTTTATACCCGTTGCTTAAAAAATAATCATCGCATTCGTTGAAATGTATGTAACTGGGAGAAGGAAGCATCTCCGGCCCTATAAAGTATATATATTCTTGACCAGCATCAACAGCCGAGTCGATATAGCCATGTCCGTCTGTCCGTCTGTAAGAGCGCCTAGATCTCAGAGAGAGCTAGAGATTCCAAACTTGATAAGTCGGATAGTCTATATTGCACGCAGATCGAGTTTGTTTTAGATTTTGGATCGGATTACTATATCATATAGCTGCCACGATCAGTCAAAAATCAAGTCTTAGTATGAAAAACTATTTTGATGTTTGAGATATCTGAACCAAACCAACAGAATATGTATATGGAATAATCCTACACATCCTGACCAAAATTGGTTGAGATCGGACCATAGGAACGATCAGTCGAAAATCAAGTCTTACGATGAAAAACTTTTTTTGTTGTTTAGGATATCTGAATCAATAGTGATTTATGTAATTTTATTTTAAGCAGTGTTTGCTTTTCCTTAGTAGGTACGGGGTCTCCGACAGTCGAGTATGCTCGACTGTAGCACCGTCCACTTGTTTATATTTAAATAGGTAACGGGTATCTTATAGTCGGGGTCTCGTCTGTAGTTTTTCCCATTGTTTTTTGCTTTACTCGAAATATTTCAACTTCTTTATTCTTTTCAACTGCTTTTTCTAAATTAATTTCTTAATTTGTATTTTCTTTTTTTTGTCCCTATATTTTACTTTCATAAATTATCTTCATGTTTATATTTGTAATCCGTATGCGGTATCAAGAGCTGCTTTGGATAACTCACCACAAATGTATTGAGGACACGGTCTCTGCATGCTTGAGAGACAAATCTGTCGTTTCTCGAGGCACTGAGTGCCAGATGGACAGTTATGGGCTCCATTGCTGAGACTCATCTGGCAGGCATTCCGTGCATTGCAGGCTCCATAGACGTACTGGGATTCCTGCAAGCCCAGGCACTTGGCGACGCAGGCGGAGGGGTAGGTGTTGCCGTTGGCGCCACAGACGGGCACATAGTGGGCGGCACAGTTGCACGGCAGACTGGTGTAGCCAGCATCCACGAAGTCTGCGAGTCGGCACTGCTGCTTGGTGCAGGTCACCTCGCCGGCAAAGCAGCTGCACAGATTGCACTCCAGGTGAAATGAGGAGCCATGTCGGTAGATGCGGTTGCGGGAGAGGACACAGTTGGCGTGCTTGTAGCTGGGAAGCGGCTGGCACTGCTCTATGCTGCCCCGCAGTCCACAGCGACACACCTCATGCTCAGCCGTCGTCAGTTGGTCACTTGCGAGGACTAGGCCACTGCTGACACTCGTCTTGCCCACGCGAACAAAGGCCCCAAAGGGAACCATCAGCGTGGAAGCCTGTCCCAGGTTACAGCCGGGAATACAGGCGTAGCCCTGGCTGCCGATGCGCTGAAGCTCACACACCTCACTGCCATTGCAGGGCTTGGAAGCACAGGGAGATGTCAGCCCTGATCCTGATCCCGTGGGGTCCAATGCCTCGTCGAATTCAGCGCCGCCTTTCAAGAAAGCGCTCAAAGAGATGCAGGGTGTGGGCTCATCGTGTCCTTCTTTCGATGGCGGCTGCAGTCGCTCACAGATCGCCTGTGGACGCTGTGGCTGTCGCGGCCAGTCGAGGCACTCGTCCAGCAGCTCGGTGCAATCCTCTCTGCAGATCCCATTGTAGAGTCCCACACGGGTACACGGCTGGATCTGCAGGGCACAGACCAGAGCCTGCCACTTTTCGGGGGCACAGCGAGAGGTGTTCTTTATGAAAAGCTCCTGGCCCAGCACACGCACATAGCCCCGCTGCTGCAGCATCAGGAAATCCTCTCGAGCCGCCGCATCATGGGCAGAGGAGCAGCTGCGGAACAGCTGCGTCGGACGATTGTTGAAGTTGGTGCAAAAGTCGAGGCCCTTGCAGCCCAGCTCACACGGAGCATCAACACTCTCAATACAACGCTTGAGATCCAGCTCCGTCGGCTGCTCCAAGCACTCGGAGTCGAAGCTCAGGCGCGTCTCCCACCAATCGTTGGTGAAGATCTGGGTGCACAGTCGACGACACTTGTGGCTGCTGGCATGCTCGCAGCACTGTCGCTTGGCGGCATCAATGCCCAGTTTATTGGGCTCGACTCCGTTGGAGGACAGCTCCTGGCGACGCTGGGATTGTCCTCCCGCGGGCACATACAGCTTGCCCGTGACCGTGAGGAAGCACTGCCAGAAGGGCAGATGCGGCAACGGTGTTCCACATCCCGCCTCGAGTCGCCCGAAGATAATGTCGCTGCGCTCGCCCTTTGACGCTTGCAACACATCCTTGCACGTGCGGTGGCAGATCTCCTCCTGACTGTACTCACAGCATGGCAGATCTGTCAGAGAAAACAGCAAATACATTCAATTCTTCTTTTTTTGTGTGTATTCTTACATTTCTCGGCATCTAGCGGTGGCGTCATGTCCGTGTGGTTGTGTATGCACTGCACCACATCGGCATTGCGCTCCCCGCACACCACGTCCACCAAGTGGCCGCCGTCGCCGTCGCTGCCCTTCCCAGTCTCATTTGGCGGCTCGAACACTTCACGACAGGCCTACAAGAAAAGATAATCGAGTCAATATCCAATTCAAAAATCAACAAGTGAGTCGATTCCAAATACAATTTGATTGGATTTCTTCAAGTGCAACTATTCGGCATTGGGAAAGACCCATCAACAGATGTCGAAATGCACAAAATTCAAAGAGTTTCTTTCATTTTTCTGTTATTTTCTGCGTGTGCTTCTTAAGATGTCTAATCAGACTCTAATGCATTCTTAAGTCTTTGCCAATTCAATTATTCAATATTATTTTGTACAACTTTTTGCTTCGCATTGGGATAAAAACTGATAAAACCATTTTTGTATAAATTTTTAAAACGATTTAAAATAAAATTACTAGATCGTTCAAAAAGTCCCCGGACTGACACATAGGCCACTCCACTAAAATTTTGAAATACATTTTTTTTACTGACTAGTTCATTTCTAGGCTCCACTGAAAATTTGAGCGCAATCGGAAGCTTCGCTTTCGAGTTAGAAATATTATTGTTGTGCAACTTTTTGAGTTTTTGAAAAATGGAAAAAGTTGAATTTCGTGTTTTGATTAAACAGTGTTTTTTGATGGGAAAAAATACCGTAGAAGCAAAGACATGGCTTGATAAGCATTACAGGGTCTCTGCTCCAGGTAAATCAACCATTTCCGATTGGTATTCCAACTTTAAAAGCGGCCGTACGAGCACCGAAGACTCGAAGCGTTCGGGAAGACTAAAAGAGGTGATTATCCCAGAGATCATCAGACAAGTCCGTCAAATCGTACTGACTGATCGAAGAGTCAAAGTGCGTGAGATGGCTGAGACCGATGGCATATCGACTGGGTCAGCGGTTTCGATTTTGCATGACCATTTGCATATGAAAAAGCTCAATGTAAAATGGGTGCCTCATTTCCTAGATATTGAACAAAGGGAAAACGAGTGGCCGATTCCAAGTCCTGTTTGGACATGTTTAACCGACATACAAGCGAATTTTTGCGTTGATATATCACCATGGATGAGACTTGGATCCATCACTACGTTCCGGAGTCCAATCGGTCATCAGCTGAGTGGCGAGAGGCCGGTGAAAGCCGTTCGAAGCGTGTGAAGGCAAGTCGATGGGCTGGTAAGGTTTTTGCCAGTGTATTTTGGGATGGACAAGGTATAATACATATCGACTATCTTAAAAAGGATGAAAAATGCAACAAAGCATTGCTTGATCGTGTGAATGACGAAATTAAGAAGAAACGCCCGCATTTGGCAAAGAAAAATATCAATTCATCAAGACAATGCACCATCTCACAAAGCCGCTTCTACGATGGAAAAAATCAAAGAATTAAGTTGGGAATTGCTTCCTCATCCTCCATATTCCCCAGATTTGGCCCCCAGTGACTACTATCTGTTTTCAAACTTGAAACTATGGCTCCAGGGAAAAAATTTTACTCCAATGAAGAAGTTGAATGGGAAACTGAAGCCTATTTTGAGGGACTTTCTTCAGACCACTACAAAAAAGGCATCGAAATGTTGAAAGACCGTTGGACAAGGTGCATTAAGCTAGTCGGAGACTATATTGAATAAATATATTGATTAAAAAAAAAAAATTTTTTTTTCACTGCCAGTCCGGGGACTTTTTGAACGATCTAGTATATAAACAACAAAAAAGTTTTTCTTACTAGGTCGTCACGGTCTGTCACGACTCCTTCTGTCTGTAACGCACATTTTTTTTGTGATAAAGTTAATAGACCCCAGTACTTTTTTTAAGTATATGGGAGGCTGTCAATAAAGGATCAATGTTCTATCTCAATTTGTCAATTCAGTTGATGGGATCTTCACGTGAATTTGTGGAACGATATTTACCTGCAGACACTCCGAGGTGCGGGCCTGTCCACAGCAACTGTCTGCCGCACTCTGGTGCTCGAAGCAGTCATAGAGCACCTGCTCATCGCTTCTCCGACAGACATCGCTCACCTCGTGGCCAGCGGATGCAGTGGCGCAGGCGTTTTTGCATTTCGGCAGAACGGCCAGTTGGCAGCATCGACGACCTGACCAAGATTTTCCCCTGCTGACCGCTACAAACCGCATTCAAATTAGGGACTGCGTATTGTGACAGGCGGGTCTCCAACTTACCTTCGAGTGTGCGATTCACGCAGCCCCAAAACTCCAGTTGATGGACTTGACAAAACTTTCTTAGCTCTGTGCGGGGCTCTTCGCGTCCGCTGCTCCCATCCAATTGTACCAAGGATAGCTGCAAGGAAGAGCACAAGCCCTTTCAATCATTTTTTCAGTTCGCCATTGTTTTTTTTTGCATCATTCTGTATATTAGTACTATATACTAAAATCTCCTCCTTAAAATCCTCCCTTTTCCCCTTCCTTTCTAGCAATCCCTTATCTTACTAATTTCTAATACTTGTAATATCAATAACTATTACTATTAATGCTTTTCGATCTGATTGGGTTTTTCCCAATTCTGCAATGAATGTTGAATGAATGATTTTTAATTAACTAATTTTCTTAATTAACTTTTCATCTCTTCAGTTTATATTTAAATTTAACTATAAATGTTTACTTAATTTATATATTTATTAACCTAAACTTTAATTTTGACTTTAATTGGTCGACTGCTCTTTATGACTTTAAATAAATAAATAAATAAATAAATAATATTCTAATCAATTCTAACCCTAAAGATATCAATATTTGAATAAGCTAAGCAATTTCCAACCAACATTTTATAAAAGCCTTGTTAGCAGTCCCCAATCATGCGATTTTAATACTGTTTTGCTTCAAAGTTAACGATAGGATGCAGTTTTTCAGTACGTTAAGTCTAACATATGGGAAATCGCTGTTACAAAGTATTATGAGGCATTCCCACTCAGGGAACAAATATCACTGCGGACGGCAGTCCGCGCTAGTGACGAAAGCAGCACGAAGGGTGCGAAAGGCGACTAGCATATATACACAGGAAGAATGGAAAATTTGCTATGACCGTCCGATCGGGTCGAGTTATATACCGATCGAAAGGTATCAATTTAACTTACAAATGTGCATACTAAGACTTTTAGAAACTCACCTGGTTCGTGAGATAAACAGGTGTAAGTGTGAGGGAAAAAATTTAAATGATTGGAGCAAATGGGGCCGTTGGGGCCTTATTGATTTTTTTTTAATTTTTTACTATTCTAATCAAAAATACGCGTCGAATGGCACCTCGATCATTGAAATCCGATTACTGGTTCAAAAAATAATTAATGTTGAAATTTTTAGTCGCCTTTCGAAAATAAGATGAAAAGTCAGTATGTCTGTTTTGTCTGTCTAAAATTAAAACCCTCATAGCATCCAAACGATAGAAGCTACAGATATGATCTATATATCGATGAAAAGGTATTTTGAAGGGCTCTTAGGCATACCTTCAACGTTTTTTTTTAAGTAAAAAGGTAAACAGCTACAGGTGAAATAATTTTTTTCTTTTCACTTAAGAAAAATCTACAAATGAAATCACTTTTAAATATGTAGTATGTTGTAGACAATTCAATTCCGCGTCTTTTGACATATAACACTTATCTCTCAAAATTCGTTTAGGCAAGATATTACCTGTTAATTGAATATACCTTTTACCTTTACACTACTGCATGTATACTACTGCATGTACACTACTTGCACTGCTTGCAGTGCATGTGGAAAGATACTGCTTGCAAGTGGTGAATTCTTTTTGCGGCAGATGAAACATTTTGTAATTCCAATTACAGCAAGATCGAAACATATTTATAAATATATATAATATTGCAACGTCTCTGATTGAATGTGTTTTTAATTTTCTTAATTATATAATTATTGAATTGTTTAAAAAAATATTGCAATTATCCAAATTTCCGATGTCTTATTAAAAAATTTCTGATATCTTATAAAAAAACCTCTTTACGAGGTAAAAGTCTAGTGACGAAAACATTTTCATGTCCCAAAATTTCTGATATCCAATTTTGTGACGAAAAATATTAAATTTTACACATGAATTATTAAAAAAAAATGTTTGTCACTGGGCACATTGCGCTAAATTTTTCATACTCAATAAATAGTACTTTTTTGCACAGTGCCAGTGACAAAAATTTTTTTTTTATAATTCATGTGTAAAATTTAATATTTTTCGTCACAAAATTGGATATCAGAAATTTTGGGACATGAAAATGTTTTCGTCACTAGACTTTTACCTCGTAAAGAGGTTTTTTTATAAGATACGACAAATCTAGCACAAACAAGGGGAAAGGCTATAGTCGAGCTCCCGATAGGTAATAATAGTAGTTAACGTTAGTTAGTAAAAAAAATCCTAATGTCTTGAAAACTGTGCGTGTGGTGGCTTTTCGCGATTTACGGAGGCGGAAAGGGGCGTGGCAAACAAACTTGATCTGCGTGGGGCTTATAGAAATCTGTGTGCCAAATTTGGTTGCTCTAGCTCTTATAGTCTCTGAGATCTAGGCCCTCACACGGACGGACAGAGAGACGGACATGACTATATCGACTCGGCTGTTGATGCTGATCAAGATGGTTCCTTCTCCCTGTTACATACATTGCAACGAATACAATATCCCCTTTTACTTAATTTTTAAGTAACGGGTATAATGATGTAATTTCTTAAGTGGTTGAAATAAGCTGTGGCATTGTCTTTGCTTGATATTTTAGTTATAATTATCATAAGATTTTGAAAAAATATTTAAAAAATAAATAAAGTAATAATAAGTTGAAGCCTCAAACGAACAACCTGCGTTAAAATTATATTGATATCTTTTTTGGTTTAGATTTTATAGATGCCTAAACTTTTTTGAAGGTGCTGGTTGAAATGAGCTGGGATCCACTGTACATCGAGTGAAATAAATCGATACTGTGCCGAGAATTGCAAGTTATGGACTTAAGATACCCTGCAGCCAATGAGGCTCCATTGTTTGTCCCGGGCATTGGTTTTATGTTACATTTGAGACGTTGTTCGGCGCTGAGGGCAGACATCGAGGTGAGAGGTGATACGGTGATAGCAACCCGCTGGATGATCATAAACAAGGCAAGAATACTTCAATAACGAAGCAACAAATCGTTCGGTTCGTTTATCTGCCACAGTAATCTGAGTATAGCGATGTCTATAAAAGATTTAGATCTTTGTTCTTTCGGTTTTAGTTTTGGGCTCGCACTAAACACAATTTACAATTTACATACACATGCACTGGCTAACTTCCTGCAGAGTTTTGCTTTTGATAATGAAGTGTCATGGCCTGTCACTCACGCACACTCACGCACACACACGTACACCCACACACAGCACACACAATGAACACAAGCAATGCCCACCAGCATGGAGAGCTGCGATCCGAGATCTGCGATCCGTTGCACACTTGTGTTGCATCTCTGAAAGTTGTCTGCAATCAAGATAGGCACACTCTGAGCAATTATTGCCGGGCAACGCCTGCGGCAGCTGGACAGACTCTGGGACATGGGAGCGAGCGAGTGTAGTTTGTCAATAAAAATAAAGAAATGTGCGGAAATGGCGCTTATCAGCTAGATGCAATCAGGCTCGACTTTTCACACGTTTTGGGGATGGCTGGGGAGGATTTGAGAGCTGTCTTTAGTTTCAATTGGGTTTCTGTCGCAGTCTCCAGTTTCCAGTCAATCCGATGCTGCACCCAAGAGTCGCCAGATAGGAGATACGAGAGCACGAGAGAGTACTCGTAGTAAATATGATAAACCGGTCCGGGAACTGGTATTATCCTGTAGCTGTCATTTTGTCAGTTTCAATTTGAGCCAAGATTTAATGCCTTCATTTGCATTCATAAATGAAAAACTCAGCCCACTTTCTGGCCTGGCTCAAACGAGAAACTGTTGCTGAAACTAATTGGTTTTAGAAATTGTTATGATTACAAAGTTAAATGATGTCAGTGATTTGATTGCGGCTTCGACTAGACCGACTAGACAACAAGCCAGCCTGCCTGCTGCAACTGGCAACACACTCACAGACACACACAGACACACACAACCAATTGATTTCTACTCAAATGCTCAGGTTTATGAATGACTTTGAGCGGAAAACCTGTTTGCAGCTTATGCTAATTAACAATTGGTAATTGGTCGGATCTCTGCTAGTATCTGCGGATTTGCCTATCTCGTTATTCATTTTGGGACAAGGCAACGGAAGTTGCGTTCAAAGGTTCTCCTGAAACATGAATTACCTGAATACCAACTGTCAACTGTCATAATCATTTATTTTTTACGAGTCTTTCTGAATGTGCCACGTACAACGTTGCATTACAATCGTCTTACAAATATTGTTACGACCTGGCGCTTGGTTTAGTATGCAGCTCGTCGCGATTGGCATTAAATACCAGGAAGTGTTTGACGCAGTCGCAGCTATGTTTTTATCTTATCAGTCGATCAAACTATTCATGTGTGTCATAACTTATTCAATCTCCGTCTGAGTCTCCGTCTCCGTACTACTTACGTTCTCACATGCTGTGCGACAGGATCCAAAGACTTGATTGCAACATGTGAAGATATCTGCAAAGATAAATGTAAAAAAGAAAAAAGTTAAAGTCAGTCAGCTCAAGTTAATGTTCATCGACCCGACTCGCGCATTTTGACACCAGTTTCGATGCTGAACGCACTCCCAAAGCCAAGCTCATTAAGAGGCGAAAGACCGTCGGATTATGTGCATCAACATTCGCCACATTTTCGCCATGTGAGCTTGTCTGAGTCGCAAAGAGTCGCTCCTTAATTCCTCAGAAGTTTACAAGATGGATGACATTACTGATCTGCAGCCCCAATTTGTTCGATTCCAAGATAAGCGTCTATGCAAATGTGCTCTATGTATCCCTAAACTCTCGCATGTAATGATATGTATTTGTATATGTGACTGATTACTTATTAAGCACTTGCCGTTTAGATGTCTTGTCTCGCATCATTTACAGATTTCTCATTGGGTGTTGAACTTTGGCGTTGCACGCAGCCGACGACGCAGCTAACTGAGCGACATGTGCGACACATGCCTCACCCTTCAGCCAACAGTCCACAGCCCGCTCGACAGGGACAGTTGCTGTGCTGTGATGTGTTGTGTTCTGCTGTGTTCTGCTGTGCTGGGGTGGGTTCAAAGAGTTTCGTTGAGTGCGTGAAAAATGTCGTTCTGTCACATGCTTTGATGGGGGGCAAGGCAGTGGGAACTCTCGGTCTGTGTACTCGGTGAAGATGGGGCCAGCTGCCCAACTTCCCAAAACATCAAAAGCACTACTCATTAATTAAGTGTGCAATTGCTGTGGTGCAGCGGTGCTGTGGTTCGGTGGTGCTGCGGTTCGAACGTTTCCACATATTCACCCGTCCACCTCTCGTATTTTTGGCATACCAACAACAATCTTACATACGAGTATGCATGTATTTTCGTCGTCCGAGTATGACAATTTTTAGTTATGACTAATTTTAGAGCATTTACTTTGAAGTCTTATTTCATCAAGTAATATCTGAATTTCATACGAGCTATTTGTGGCCATTTGAATGCCATTCAAATCATCGAATGGATAATTAATATTCACTAGAACAAAACTTGGTTATTACCATTGTGGCCGATGTGACAAATTGGCTTGAAGATACTTTGACTTAATGGGCATGCTTTGCTTTCCATTCTATTTATTTTTAAAACCATCATGTTATTCTATTATACAAGTACGCCTGTGCCGAGTGCTATTTTTATAGATTGTTGCAAAGTTGCGCAGTCTTCGCTCTTCGACATGGCGTGGCCAATGATCTCAATGACTGTCAACAACATGGGCCCGGAGACGAGGACGGAACACAGACGCATATGCCGCCTATAAATAAAGGAAATGTCTCAATAACAACAAACTTGGCCAAGTCTCGGATCCGCCTAATAAGTGCGACTAAGCATCATGCAACCAGTGTCATATTGTCAATTACCACTCGGACAGTTTAAGAGGATACACGAGAAACGAGTACTATGATGTTCAGAGGGCCATTGACCACCGATGGATTGCGAATTCAAAGCAGGTGCTCAGAATGCCAAGTGGAAGCGATTGGGATGTGCACCTTGTGCCACCAAAGGGGGCCTATTTTATGGATTATCCAATTCGTTTGTTATACGAGCTGCTTAGAAATAACTATAAAAGTGAATAGAGCTATTAGTATGCAAAGCATTTCAAATGTAAGTCCGTCAATTGAAACGCCGACAAGTTCGTTGGCATTCCAGGGGCAATCACAAACTCGAGGCGCGTACGCGAATTTGCATTCCCTTTTGCAACTGCAACAGAAACGGCGACAATCAGTTACGCAGCACATAAGCTGCGACAAATATGTGCATCCCATAAAATTTCATTTCATTGGAAATCTAACACATTTATCACACACTCGCCATAATTCACTCGCTCGCGTAAATTAAGTGTTTGCGTTGGTATTGGTGATGGTGTTGGTGTTGCTGTTGGTGTTGGTGTTGATGTCACTGTTAGTGTTAGTGTTAATGTTGCTGTTGTTGTTGGTCAGGCCCAGGCAAGGGCCGCTTACGCTGGCCAGGGATGAGAAGTTGCATACTTATGCTCGTTGTATGCTGAATATGCTGGCGCCAGCAGAGGCAACAGCAAACAGTCGTTGCTTTCGCAATTTAAATAAATTTTTAACACAGTTTCAATTTAGATTCATACACTCACATGAGATACAGTTACAGATACACATGTAGACTCGTGTGTATCATCCAGTTGCTCATCACCAGACACTTTCAATTAAAACATTTCATTCCCTCTCGAATATTGCCTTTGATTAAGTGAGAAAGCGGATGGAAGCTCTTCTCATATACCCACACACATACATTCAACAAACTCAACATGAGTACATATGTATTTCATTAATCAATTGCCAAAAATGGTTTAATTACGCGACACTACAAGTTTCTAAGCAATCTCCCCAACATTACGTATGTATTTGCCTATAGAGCCCAAGTACTGTTTACAAATAGATTTCTACAATTGACGCTCGGATTGTTTACATCCAGAGAAGCAACAAGTGCCTCGGTCATGAGTCAGTTGCTGATACGAGCCGCTTTTGAAGTTCCGGCCGGTCAGCAAAACGCAAAATGCAATAAGCTGAAAGGTCACTGGGCAACGACTCAGACATAAAGGCTTTTGATAAGGATTTGTCGCTGTCAACCAGTGTTGCCTGAACAGCTTTCTTTCCGTTAGATCTCGCTTTTTTGAAAGGGAAAAAACTTAATGTCGGAAAAAAGTCGAAAACAGAATTTATCATAAGTTCAATTGCCACTTAATTGCAATTACTGCAGGGGTCGGCGCTTACAAAAGTATATCGATATATGTCGCAGTGAAAAAAAGTTATCCAAATGGACTTGAAACGCAACAGTGCAACACTTGCTAACCGCGTATAAAAAGCACAAATCGGACGACACTTAAGACGAGCGAATTGTTTTGCGAAAGCAAGCACCTGTATCAGTGATGGTAAACCAACCTATATATCTACCTTGCAAAGATATTAAAAGACGCTTTAATATCTTGGGCACGTAAACAATTCGGTAGAAACCATTGAACATTTCAACAAGACTCGGCACCATCTCATAAAGCCAGACAAACCCAACGATTTTTACAAGACAAAGTTCCCAGCTTCATATCATCACAGCAATGACCGCCATATTTCCCAGATTTAAGCCCAATGGATTTTTCAATATGGTCCATTTTGGAGGCCAAAGTGTCAACTAACCAAGGTGTCTGCGGGAATGGAACAAAACACCATGTGAAGCCTTCCTAAAACTTTGAATGTTTTCATAATACTCTGAAGTTTTGAAATGAAAAATATAAAAATTGACAAAATTACAGCATTTTTAAATTTTCCATTCTTCCTGTATATGTTGCTAGCCGCGTTTCGCACCCTTTGTGCTGCTATCGTCACTAGCGCGGACTGCCGTCCGCTGTGATTGGTAACACTTCGAGCGCCGACCTCTGCAGTATTTAAGTATATTATAAGTTTTTCTGTAATACGATTTAACAGACTCCATTCGACTGTTTTGTGTCTTAAAATTTCAGTATTACTTCAAAATTGAGTAAAAATAACTTTAAAATGTTATCTTAAGTTCGTTCGCTCATATGATTAGAACAAAATGTTACAACATAAACAAAATTTGTTGGTCCACATTTTGGCGATAGAACTCGAAAGCATAATGAATATTACCATGCTCCCTACTTTGACTTACCATGCGGTGGGCTATTCGCTGTCGCCGACTCGAAGCTTATCATGGAGTGATCGACTGATTCGCTGGTATCCCCTTCGATCCAGTCGTAATCCTCCTCCTCACTATTGCTTATTGGTTGATGCTCCCGTCGATTCTCCTTCCCGCGTCGTACTTCTGTTGAGGCGCCATTGCTTTTGCTGCGCCTTCGAAGATGTGGTTCTTCGTGGGCGTGGTCGTGGTCTTGGCCATGGGCGTAGCCTTTGCCATTGCTGCTTGTCTCGTTCGGCCTTTGCTGCTCCAGTCTCACGGTGCTGGCACTGGCACTGAGTGCAATGAGTGCAACGCCGGTTAGCAGCCAAGAGACCCGCATTATTACTCACTTGTGCTTTACACTCACTGATAACAGTTTGCGTCCTTATATTAAGTGCATATTGCGAGCACTAACTTATCGCGTTAAGGGAATTTATTTTTACAAAGTGCGTTCGCTCGATGGCATTAATTGCTTATGCTAATCTTTTTGGCATATGTACGTATTGTTTGTGATCTATGTATGTCTATATGTATTCCGATCTGCCCACTTTCCGAAGTGATTTTTGTTTCTACTCGTAGATAGATAGTGAAAATGCAGCAATTAAATTTACGATGGAAAAGAACAGTGAACAGTCACTTGGCTTCCAATTCAAAAGAACACTATCAACGCCAAGAAGTGGACATTCCTTTCGAGATCACCATCAACCAACCAACCCGCGCCCCCTGCTCATCCCCCGCCTGTCACACACTAATTAAGCCAATTGACCTCGCGCTGTCGTTTCCAAGTGTTGGCGAATAAAATCGGAGCACAATGTGGCGACTTTGTGGGCAAGCATATTTTAACCAAAAGTAAAGCATATAAAAATATAAATAAATAATGCGAGTATGAAAACAGACGATATGTTTCCCGCTATTAAAGCGACTGACAAGCCGACAAACTGACATACTTATATACACTGCCTCCCACTAATGATGAGAGACTAGTACTTCAGCCTGTAAGTGTGCACGTTTGTATGTCGGTATGTGTGTGTCAAAGCGCATTGCTAAGCGCAAGGAAAGAGCTAGCGGCCTCACGCTTTGATGTCCTTCTAATTGCATATTTTACGGCGCAATGGAGCCGCCCACATGCACAGAGACACACACATCGACACAGTCAAACGTCGGAATCACGTGCATTTCATCCTGCAAAAGGGTCCAACTGTCAGTGAGTGTGTAAGTGGAGCTATTTGTTGTAAGCTTGCACACAAAGGCGACGAGATGACGATGAGTTTGCGGCTGAGAGTGAGAGCCAAAGTCAGAAGACAAAAGGGAAACGCTCAAAAACTAGACAAATATTAACTCATACTCTCGTATGCCAGCATACAGGAAGATGTCATGGAATGAAAGCGGTGCGGAATAAGAGTGCTGGGTGGGGTGGGTGCTTGTTATTGTCACTGTTGGGCACCGCACCGACTCTGGCTTTGGCTGTAGCTTAGCTATGAGTACTTGCACTCGTACCTATCTCAATAACAATGCTCACAAAGGAACTGACACTGCAAATGGAACCATTTCCCGAAAGCTCACACGAGGATGCACCAGCCAAATGGCGGCACTTCACTGGGCGCCTTTCAAATCAAACGAAACACAACAAGTTGAACTCGTACACTAGGCATCCACTTCTTGTTTGACGAACACTGATCTAATATACATAGATTTGTTTATAGCACCATTGTATTTTTTCAATTCATTACTTTCTATTTACATAGTTTATTTAGTCAGGTATTAAAAACACACATTACTTTGCCGATATTTCAAATTTAATTTACGAGAATTTAGCCGTTTATCCGTTAATCTTCATTTTTCATTGTTGAACAGCGAAGAGCAGATAGCAGAGAGCGGAGAGCACACAACACTCGCGAGCGCATTGGCTGACAGTCGCCGACTGAATGAACTGGCTCTTCACGTCATGTGCCCGCCACGGCAAGCACAGAATGAATAGTGTCTGCACAGTGGTGCGAACTGTGGTAAAAACCGATTCCAGTGCAATAACACAAAACTGGTAAACCTCAAAACAGCTTGGGCCCCCATTTTGTGTGAAATTTTTGACAGAGTTTTTCCGCGATCGAAAAGTGTGACTTTTCAATTTTGAAGCTAGAATTTTTAAATTTTACCAGAATTTTTGTTGCATTTTTCTCGAATTTAAAATTATTTTTGTTTTTCGATTTTTTTTCAACTTTGCCACGCGAAGATCGAAATGCACCAAACCAATTTTATAATGAACTTTTTTACAAAACTTTGAAATTAGTTGTTTTTTTGAAATTGTTTCTCAATTTTTTTAATTGATTTTTGAGTTGGGTTGATTAATCACGAGTAAGAAGAAGAAACCGCCGATAGTTTCGGAGGCAAATTTCCACACTGCTGAGAAGAAAAAAGAAGCACTGTTCTTTCTCCCTCTACTTCAACTCAAAACACAAAACAAACAGCAAAAACGGCGAGGACTCCCGACCCCGTCACACACACAGCGCATTTGTCACTCTCTCTCTGTCTCACCTCAACTCAAAACAGAAAACAAACTTGGCCTTGGCCGGCCATTACAAAACTCAACCAAATAGCTTGCCGCATCACTCACACCAGTTGCTGCCAGCGCGCTTTCTCGCTCACACAAACTGTCCTAAAAACATCCAGCGGCAACTTGCTAAAATTAGCACAGTTACCAGCTGCGTACCCAATTTTGTTACTTTTTTGACATAGACTTTTTTGGGAGACCGAAAAACGAAGTTTTCCAGTTTTGAAGCTAGAATTTTGGGATTTTTACCATTGGAATTGTTGGAATTTTCTCGAATTTACAATTTTCTTACTTTTTGGATTTTTTGCTAACTTCGCCACGCGAAGAGAAAATCGCAACAAACCAATTTTAGATTGAAGATAATGAATTTACAAAATTTTGGATTTTGTTTTTTTTTTGAAATTGTTTCTCAATTTTTTTAATTAGTTTTTTAAAAATTGAAAAATTTAAGCTGGGTGCTGTTAATGTTAACTAACAGAACTGTTATGTTAATTCCGTGCAGTGTTAACATTATAACATTAACACTGCCAGTCAATAGTCTAAAGCGCCATCTGTTGACAGGTGTGAAAGAAACCCAAAGCAGTGTTATGGTTGGTGTTTGAGATATTTGCTTCGTTCGTATGCGTATAAGTGTATAAGATAATGGTTGAATAAATGTGTGAAAGACTGACAAGAGATGGCGCTGTCAACAGTAAAATCGTTTTTACAAGAATACAAAACTGTCATATTTGAGTTTAGCAAAGTGTGTGAGCGAGAGCGCTCTGTGTGTGTAGTGATGCGGCTATTTGGTGTGTGGAGTTTTAGTGGCCGCCTACATGTGTGTGTGTTTTGCATTAACAGCGAGACAATGAGTTGGAGAGAGAGAGACAGAGAGTGCGCGAACAGCCTGCAGCTGGACGCCAAAAATCCGCGCCCTGTGGCACGATGCAATGGGAAATACTGCGCCCCTTCCACGTAACCATCAAACAATCTGTGATTGCTATGCTCGAACGGGAGCAGCTCAGCGCCGAGACGGCTGTCGATTGTATGCAGAGCCTCCTGCTCCTGGAAAAGAGTGATCTGGCTGCGTGCCACAGCTTTCGTCAATTCCCTGCAGAGTCAGGATCGCATCTTGGCCAGCTGGAATATACTGAACGGCACTATTGAGCTGCTGGACAAGTGTCTGTTCGGTGAGTTACAGACAATGGGAATGAGAGTAACCTTCAACTTTTCCCCTTTCTCAGCAAATGGTTTGCTCTTCACACGCTCGGCGGCCACAACAACCGAGCTGCTGATATACATACATATGTGTGCAGTGTGCAAAATTGTATAATATACATTCTTCTATATATCTATAACACTCATCATAATAAACATTTAACATACAACATAGTAAATCAGCCAATAATTATCAGGCAACTTACCCTGAATTTCAAGACATTCGCTTTTTTTCTTCCCTCATTCGAAATTTCATTCTGATCAGAGCTTTTTCCTCTTTATTGCTGTTACAGAGCATCTGCTGTTACAGCCATCTTATGCACCCTTTGGATATTATCAAATCAGCGGTGGGCACGCATGGGCTCCGGGAGCTAGCGGCTGCTCGCTACTGTATCTCTGTTAGATTCAAGTGCTTCCATCTGAAGCTTCCTTTTCATTTTACTAATTTCTTAGTTAACAACAAATAAATCAAATTTGTTTAAAATAAATTCTATTTAGATGCTAATTAAGTGTTTGTGAACGAAATGTTTTTTATTTAATTAAATGCAAGAATAACATTAACTGAAAAAAACAATTTTCGGCGCTTTTTTAATCAATTTGGCTCATATGTTGTTTGTTTTTGGCTCAATCAGATTTTTTAAGTGGCAACCGTGAAATGAAATGTGAATTTATTGAAGTTCATTTAGTGAAACAAAATAAGATCAAGATATTTAACATGATTATTCAAACATGCTCTGTACCTTATAGAATCTTTTGCAATTGACATTCAATGAAGCACATTGAAAAACATATCAGTAGCAAGAGAAATAAATATTTCAAATATTCAAACACATATTTCATAAGGGAAGGAATTTTAAAGGGCTTCAATGGATCGCAAAAGTAAAAGACAAGGGCGAGAATCTGGTATTTCGCAACCTACAGACATTTTAGATTATCCCTCTATAATTACCCGCTGTTTGCAGGTCACAGTTACTTTCTGGAGCGTAAGGAACACGTATCGATTGAGGGGCGTGGGAATGTGTTCATCAGGAACACTCAGACCCAGGTACGAGAGCTCTATAGGCGTCACGTGGCCATCGAGCCCGAGGAGCGGCTGTCCTCTCAGGGCGATGTCAGGATACTCGAGACCAGTCGCCAGGTGAGAACTCTGAACAAGAAAATCGAGGATGAAATAGACAAATTGAAGCACTTTCGGGACGTGTTCCTCCAGGAGAAAGAGACTAGGAACGTGAAGCAAGCCAAAAAACTCCGAGGCGAGTCGAAGAAAGCTCCTGGAATTCCCTATAAGGAGACTCCCATTGCCATCAGCCAGCCAGAAGCGAAGAGCATCAAGTTTTCCTCGCCAAACTCCGACAGCTCCATGCCCTATTTTCGCACAGTGCACGTAGCATCCATTCCGATATCGGGTGCTGTCGAGAAGCGTGCTCCCAACGTGACGATTCCCAAGCAGAGTCCTCCGAATCTCAAGTCTCCAGAGCTCCCCCGGAAGCATACCCGGATGGGTGGGGGCTGTACCTTTGGGTACAACGAGTGCATGTCCATGCCGTGCTCCGTCTACCAGTGTGACTATGATCCGAGTCCGGCCATCGCCTGTCAGTGCTCGACGTATCACTGTTCTCCCGGCTGTTGCCAGTGCTACGAGTACTATGCACCAATGCCTGCTCCCTGCTCCGCCGATCCGTGTTATCAGTACCCAATGGGGGCAGTCTATCACCAGCAAGTGCCGCCACATTACCCCTGTCCCTGCTCCACATCAGCCTCCAGGCGAACCACTGACTTGAATACGGAGGAATTTTGTCGTGGTTTGTCTCCGAGTCCGAGAACCGCTGGACGTCGTACCAGGACTCCATCCCCTCCAGGCAAGAGAAATAAGAAGAAAAGCACCTCGCAGTATCCCACAACAACACCAACAAAAACTCCAAGGAAAGATGAAAATATTATTAAAGTTTCCCTAAAGAAGCCGCAAATAAGGAAAACAAAGGAGAAAGCCACAACTCAAGCAGAGATGCCCAATTCCGATGGCGACTATGCGGAGCAGGAGAAGATGCGATTGCACCGGCAATACATGGAGATGTATAAGCAGGAGCATGAAAAGACGGCCAAGAAGGACTCAAGTCCAACTAATTCTGATCTGGACACACATCCCACCTACACGAAGCTGACTACCGAATCCCACGAATTGACTTCCTCAGCAAAAGATTCAGGAATAAAACCAGAGCCTCTGACTATGGCTGGGATCAGTCAAGATCAGCAGGAAGAGCTCGCTGTGAAACAAAGCCAATCCCTTCAAGATTCATCAGCAGGAGAAGCTGCCTTGGAGAATCCACCTGCAGCCAGGGAACAACAACCCATGGATCTGCACACTAGCCAACCTGACAGACGTAGAGTGCGGATTCAAGATACGCTTCAGAAGTGCACTTTGTCAGTCAAGCGTCAAGCAGGGCAGGGCTCCTTGGGACTTTGCCAGGCCGAAGAAGTCGAGCAGGAATGTGTCCAGTATGCAGTTTGTGCATCTGGTCCTGACATTGCACCTAATCGCAGACTCAGTTCCCAGCACAAACTATCGACGAGTTACCAGTCATGTCACCAGTCATGTCAAGGCTATCAATCCCAACATCCGACAAGTCGAAAGGAAACTCCGACCCAGACAGATCTTCTGACTCGTGCTCAAGAAATGGCTCCAAAGAGAGATCTTCGAAACACAAGGAATAGGGATCATTCAAGTGCCGTTCGTCGTCTCCTTATGAAGCAAATGTCTTCAGATGAACAGGAAGTGTCCAGTGAGGCGACACAGTGTGTTTGTGTTACCGAAGCAATCGAGAACATTGAAGTCATTCAGCCTCCACCGGTGGAAAGGAAACATCAGTCTGAGCCCTACATCCGCTCAAAGTCTGCTGTCTTTGGGCATGACGACACCTTGACCTCGGCACCTGGGCCCCCAGGAGGAAAACAGTCAGTGTCCCTAGAACTTGGTTCGAAATATGAAGGACCCTCAGCCAGTAACAAGCGCAATAGCCACTTCAGCTCATCCAAGACTTCTGGGACGGAAGAGCTTTTTAGTTTTCCAGAACACACTCAACTGAGTGTCATAAGCGAATCTCCTCGAGAGAGAGGGAGGGAAGGGGAGAACTCGTCCAGATGGGCCCTCAATAGATCAGAAGAAGATTCTCCTGCATCCAACCGGTCTTTCAATCGATCGGAGGCGAGTTCTCCCGACTTCAGTCTGCAATTGGACTCGCCATCAGGACAAGTGCCTAACTCCACGAGCGCATCCTACAGGACTTTCAATCGATCGGAGGAGAGTTCTCCCGACTTCAGGCAGCAATTGGATTCCCCTGCAAAGCAAGTCTACAATTCTTCGAGCGCATCCTACAGGACTTTCAATCGATCTGAGTTCAGTCTGCAAATTGATTCTCGAACAAGGCAAAACAGTAGTATGTCCAGCAGGACTTTCAATCAATCGAAACAGAACTCTCCCGATTTCAACCAGCAGAAAGAATACAATAGGGATCTCGACTCGAGAATTCACCTAGCGGCAACCAAATCGATGCTCAGCGAGAAACGCGTGCGCTCGGTGAAATTTGAAGATGAAAGCGGGATGCACTGGATCAATGCAGTTAAGAGTTGCCGCAGTGCCATCGACTGGGAACGGTCCCTCAGCACGGACGGAGACGTTGAATGTGCGACTTCATGTGAGGAGTTTCTACGAGACGATAGTTCTTTGTTGATTGACTCCTGCAGTAAGTATTAAGATTAAGTAAGGCTGTTTTACACGTGTTCAAAGTTAGTTATGTTGTACAGGGTCAAGTAGCACAGCAGAGTTTACATGCAACGAGTCGAACTGTGAGGAGGATTATCTGACCTGCACGGAGTCCAGAACGGAGCATCTGCCGCCCTTCCGGGGATGTCCCTGCATGCGCGATCATTACCTGACGCTGGCTGCTTTGACTCGACCCTTGAGTAGATATGCTCAGTAAAGGTCAAAATGTTCATCTATAAGTTGAATACTCTTGTATATTTTATATTGCTTGTCTAGAGTACAAAATTGATGACGAACATAAAATATATATTTGAGTATAAAAATACAATATAAAATGGCAAAAGTGCCAAACAAACACGGGCAGTGCAATGTACACAGTACAAAATAAATGACAAACATATATGTAAATGTAGTCTCCTCCAGCAATGATCTGGCTCACAGCGTTTTCGGGGGAATCTTGGGACTGATTTCCCTGGATCGCGCCTGGCAAAAGCGGTCTTCAGTCAAGTTCTGTCGCAATTCTCGTGCCTGTTTCTCGAATTCAGTGGCGAGACGTTCTTGCTGGTTACAACGAACCCGCTCTTCCTGCAGTTCTCTCTGTGTGGAAGAGATGAGTGAAATGAGAACTTTCCAAGTTTAAGTAGGTATAGTTCAAGGAGGCATAGTTACCAGAGTTGTCTCATGCAGCTGACGCAATCGTTCCATTTCGTTTTTGGCCTTTACTTCTGCGTCATCCTGTCTCAGCTGTTCACCGCGAATCCGGTCCAACATCTGCCCCGTTGTCTCAGTGGTCACCTGGTTCAGCATAGACTTTTGCTGCAGTTCGTTGCGCAGTGCTTCACATTCCCTTTCCAGCTGCAATTTGGTTTTCAATCGAAATCAGAGTTACTAAATCAACTGCAACACTTAATTCTAATGCATGGTTATGAATCTAACAAACAGTCTACAATTCGCCTTGCATTGCTATAGTATCGTTGTCGAGCACTGAAGCTCACCTTCTTCCGTATTTCACTGAGTTCATTTAGCTCCGCATTGAGTTTATCCTTTTCAACATCTAGTTTGTCACAGAGCTCCTTGTGCACTTCAAGTTCAATCTTCTGCTCACGAGCACTCTCGAGCTCCCTTTCCAAGCATCGTACGGAAGCACGAGCGGCTGTCAGCTGGGTGTCCAGTTCGTCAATTTTGCACTGCCGGCAATGCAGCTGATCCTTCAGTGAGTGTACTTCACACTCCAGCTCACAAATTTGGCGCCTATAAACAAAGGTTTGGTATATCATTATACTTGTTAATAGCTTTCAACAACTACTCACTTGAACTCCGTCGCCTCGAACTCGAGGCTCTGATTATTGCCCTCCAGCAGGACTTGATCGTGCGTCAGGCTGTGATAGTGATCTAGCAGTTCCTCACGCTCCTTTTCCTTTAAAACAAAGTACACCTGTCGGCATTAACGCGAAAGTTCAAATACGCTTGCCTTACTAACTAATTAGAATAGATGCGGAGTTTACCTTTGTCATGAGCAAATCCTCGGCCTTTTTCACCTCTGCAACGTACTTGTGCAATTGCTGCTTCATGTTGGCCACCTGCTGCTCACAGTCCTTGAGCTTCTTCTGCAGCGTCTTGGCTTCCACCTGTGCGTCGCTTAATCTGTCCGTGAGGCGTCTGTTGGAGTCACAAGCAAATCATTGATGAAATAAGTTGATGTTAAAAACGATCACATGAAGAAAAACTGCGACAGCAAATGATCAGACAGACGGCCTGAAACTTATACAACTGCTGGGCTCGCACATTAACTAATGTCATTTTTTTTTGTATATTTTCATAAGCTATTTACCCATTTTCCGCAATTGCCTCATCGCGACTCGCTTTGAGTGCCACAATCTGCTGCCGTAGAGTTTTACTTTCCGCTGACGTCTCGTTCAATTCCGAGTCGCGCTGACGAGTTCTTGTGGTCAGTTTACTGAAAGCACAAATGTTTGATTTGAAGTTAAGTTCTAAAAGTGGAAAATAACTGCAAGATTCCTTTTATGTCTGTCTACATACATACATACACACACGTTGTTGCGTTCACGGCCATTCGACTCGGTTGCGGGGTCAAGTCGATAGACTTGAGCAACAAACTCGTAGGGGAACTCGATTATGTTCGCTCTTTTGCTTACCATTCAAAGAGCAGGCCACGAGTTCGCATGCTACGCACGTCCACACATATCCGCAATTCGGACTGAAGCTCAAGAACAAAGCGCGGCCCTGTGAAACATCTCCACACACACTACACACCATACTACACACTATACTCGGTCTGACTCAGACATTCGAACAAAGCTAACGACTATCGATGTCCATCGTGGTGACTAGACGACCGTCGGGTGTCAGTCTTTTGGACACTGACTAAGCCTCAAATGCACTCGAAGAACTTTTAAGGGCTGAACTTACTCGAAGCCCAATTGAAAGAAACGGTACCTCAAGCGAATTCCGATTATCCGCATAGGAATTACAGAAACAAAAACACTGAACAAATAATTAAGAATCTAAAGTACTAAGCAAAATCAAGTTTATTAATATAAGGCAAAGTAGTCAAATAATAAACTTTGCTCATTGAGAAAATCTGCTTTAATAATAAAGATATTAGTAACAATTTTGCTTCTTTGTTAAATTAACTGCTGTGTTCTTTGTTGGCTCAATATTAAACATTATTAGAATTAAAAAGAAAGAATTTGTGTTAACTTCATTTTGCTAATATTGAAGGAATTATTATTATTATCAAGTTTTGTGATAAAAATAAAATTATTGACATAATTCTTATAGGGAACCAAAAGAAACATAATGTGCACACAACAGAGCAAAAGAGATTCCGCTAAGAGTGTGCACACAGAGAGCGACAAAGAAAAAGAGAGAGAGAGAGAGAGAGAGAGAAGTGGAGAGTAAAACGTGGCCCGCTTACCTGGCCACATCTCAGTGCTGGCCAGAGCGCAAAGCAGAGCTCAGACGTCAGTTACCTACGCAGTCGACTGGACGCTCCAAGTGGTCCGATCGCGTCTCGGGTTGTCTTCAGTTCTACTTAATGTGTGAATTGGCATTGGGATTCAGACTCAGATTCGGAATCGGACATTGCCACCGCTGATTGCGTCTCGAATGTGATATCGTTTGATTGCGGGCGGACACGAATTCACAATCGAATTCATATCCAACAAAATCATTGCCCCGAGCAAACTGTGAGCGCGAATTTGGAAATACGAGACGAGTGTGTGGCCTTTAACAAGAAATTGGCAAAAGGTGTCTGTGCGTCAAATTTGTATATTTATAAGTTCACATATACATCCATAACATCATTAAATTCACGGAACTCAAGAAGGTTATGAACTCGTGTGAGAAAAGAAACGAAACGAAATCTTTTGTGACAGCCAAGTCAGTGCAGTTTATGGCCATGTTCTTTAGGCCAAATAAAAGAGATGATGCAGAGGATGTTGCTGTGCGGCATTAGGAAACCTGTTGCTGTTACGACAGCCGACAGTCGGCAAGAAACCCAAAACAAGTCAAAGTAGCGCTAACTGCGGTTAGCCTAATGCATTATTTATAGTCGAGGCAGCAGCTGTTGTCTGTTTGCTGTTGTTTCTTGTTGTCTGTCTGTCTGTCCGCTGTCTGCCCAGCCCCAGGCCGACAACTGTTGGAAAAGTGGGGAACTAGTGCAAAGTGTTGCACGCTTTTCCAGCACAACTGGTTGGTTGCCTCCTCCAGTTGCCGCTAGTTTCGTCACAAGCCGCATGCCAGTCCGCGATTGTGGGGGATTACATAAAGGTTGGCGCCTTCGATTATGCGATCTGAGTCAGATGGCCACCAGAAGATTTCTGCCCAAGCAGTGGCTATCAAGCCGCAAAAGAAGCCAAGATAAATGTGTATTTAGGTCATGGTTAACAGCGCACGACCGCATACTGGTTTTTACTTTTGGCTGTTGCTGTTGTTGTTGCCTTTGCCTTGTTGTGGTTTTTCTTGTAAATCGCCAAAGCGATGGCCTGCAGGTTGGCTAATTTAAATTGGACTCGCTTTAAGTTCGCATTCAAACCAATACAAATTACTCAGCGGGGGGAGGTCGACTTTATTCTGCCAAACGATATCGCCATCGCCCATGGACCGAGCCAACACAATTGAAAATCCATCAATCATGCCTTTTAATGAACACCTTAAGCAGATTCAAGTAGGCGCCAGCGCACCATGGGTGAAACGGCTTAATTATCAAAAAAAAAAGGGTCGGACTTCGAACTTATGAATTTCGCTTTTAATATCAAAGTATTTATTTGATATTTCACATGAAAATCCAGCTTTGGTATAGAAGCTACATGATATTAGTGGTTGATAAAACAAAACAAAACAAAGCAAATTGAAATCGTCTCGGTTTCTTACTCCACTAAACGCACTTTAGGCGCGTTTGTTTTATCTTGTCATGTGTTTTCACAGAAGTTTCTGAACTGAAACAACTTGAAAAAACACTTTTGTACAAGCTCACGAAAAAAAATGGGTTTATAAAGAGAATAGCGAAATAAGTGGACTACAAATGTGTTGAGTGTCATGTAAGCTACGCATAATGTCTACATTCTTTGATATTTTTAAAACAATATTAAAAAGAATTAATATCTCTTTAGCAAGAAATTAATTAATGCATCGTAATTTTGTTATATTTAAATTTATAATAATTACGGTCTTCCAATTGCAATAATAGGAATCTAATTGAATGTGATATTTCAATCAGTTTTGAGTTGTCCAAAAGTAGCAGTGACGATAAACATTTTCGTTCTCTGGCTGTTAATTGAATTATGTATTTTAAGCAAACAATAAAAAAGGTCAAAAACTTGAAAGAACCAAATTCTACTCATATAAATATTCAAAAATTTGTATGAAAAATCAGATGAATCCACGATTTGATTTTTCATTGTCGATTTTTAAAACCAATGTTAAATTAATTTCTGATTTACAACGGTACGAGCTAAAATACAGCTATTTATATACTCGACTTATATAGTTCTTTTTCTTTAGTTAATTAATTTTACTGCCACTCATTTAGCTCGAGTTAGGGAGAAATTCGAGTTATGGAAGTTCAACTGTATTTCAAATTTCATATTTCATACTGAGAATTAATATTCGCTAAACTGGACGTTTTGCCCACAGTGCAGCTTAATAAGCGTAAAAGCAACAGAAGTAAATGTAATTCCCTTCACAATTACTTGTATTATTCGCAGGTTGTCATTGTCGTTGTAGGAGTTGCTGCGATCCGCATGAAGCGCCGGAAGCTATTGGTCTGCTGGGCGGCACTACAGGCGGGAAGCAGCATGTTGACCTGCCTGTTGCTCCTGCTGACACAACATGAGGCATCCGCTGGAATTGTGCCGCCGCCCTGGAGCGACCCGGCGAAGAATCCTTGCGCCAGCATGGCGGGGGGATGGCAACTACTCTATTGGACGCCACTGAAGAAATGCTTCAAGATCTTTACACTTGGCTTCCCATGCCCCGACACCATGGAGCTCAGTCCAACCCCAGTGAGCGCCAAACGCAAGGATGTGCCCACTGCCGAGTGTCGCTGTCCACCGGGTACAGCTCTCAGCGCACTGACCGACGCGTGTCATACTCTCTACGAGCGCGGTCCTTGCCCTCGTGGCGAGTACTTCCAGCCCATCCCGGAGCAGAGCAAGAGGCAAGCAAGCAGACACCACCAATACCGCTTACTGACAATACCATTCCAGGGCTGACAACCGTTGGGGAAGCTGCAAGCGGCCTCTGCAGTGTAACGACGGAATGCTCTTTTGGCCAAAGGAAGGCAAGTGTTATCCGAATCACTCCAAGGGTCCCTGCATCCCGGGCAAGCTCCTAATGCGCAACGATGATGGACTCGCTGAGTGTCGCTGTGATGCTGTGGGGGAACTGGGTCCCTTCTACTACGCAGCGGAGGACTCCTGCTACGAGCACTACACAAAGGGACCATGCTCGACCCCGGGTCACATATTCCTGCCCGGAGGACGCTGCGACTGCCAGCGGCATCTGCCCCACTATCACGCACCACAGCAAATGTGCTTTGAGCTGGGTAAGATTCAGCCAGAGTGTGACTCCAAAGTGTAACCCGAACATCTCTTGCAGACACACCAGGTCCCTGTCCACCAGGTCACATCTTCCGCATACCCGACGATTCCGACACACTGTCCAGTAACGAGCCAAGCACATTGCAGCTCCTGCCGCACGCTCAGTGCTTGTGCAAGGAGGGATATGTGCCCTGGAGCGATGGCCTATGCTATCGCCTCTACACACGTGGTCCATGTGCAACCAACGAATTTCTGGTGAATGGCACCTCGTGTGTACGAAACTTCTGTGGCAAAAACCGCCTCTACTTCCCAACCGAAGACTCCTGCTACAGAATTGGATCACAGGGCCCGTGCTCACTGCACCAGGTGGTGGTGTTCGACTTCACCGCAAGACCGTCGCTGGACGGGATCTCGTACAATGGCATGTGCGGCTGCTCGGGCGTCATTACCAATCTGGACCAGCAGTGCTCAGCCAGTAACGAGCAGGAGAAGAGCATCTGCGAGGCAACGCCTGGCATGGTCGAGATGAATGGCCAATGCCATAAGCTCTACACCCGCGGACCTTGCGGTGCCGGCCAGTGGCTGGAGCCACTCAAGACGCAACCAAGCAATGGCACATTGCTCCTGGGATTTGCCAGCAGAGCCAAATGTGTCTGCCGGCCGGGTTACACGCCGGCAGAGACAGATCACGGCGGCACGCACAACTGTAGTGCACCCAGCGTTAGCCTGGCGAGGTATTTAACCATCGAGCGACACAACTCGAAATTCTTCAGTGAACTCCAAGCTCCTCTTTCGCCACCTGCCTTAGTGCTACTCTAATCTATCCTCTGCCAACCTCTTAAGCCGAATGAATGTGATACTATTGCCTAATCTATACAATCCTCAAGAATCCTCTTCTTTCGATTTACTCTTTACGTTTGCGTAGTTGTTTCCCCCAATCTATGATGCATGCTGCATGGCTAATGTTGACATCCTATGGGATCGACCGATTTAATCGTTTCATTTCCTTTTAGGTGGTTCTTAGATATATTTGGCTAACGTTCGCAGCCAATGCTTGGCTCTAAGAGGCGCCACGAATGAGAGATTGTGCCATGAATGTATTACACCAGCTAATGTATAAATTTTTAAGTGAACTGTAGATAATATGAATAAAGGATTATGTGTATATGTATTAAGATTAAGCTTTGAGAACCTAAAGTGCCACCTTACTCATGTAAGGAGTTTACGTTTTTCAATTCAAAAAGAAAAACAATTTTAATTGCACATGCCAGCGCCGTGGCACTTGGGACAGTATTGGTCCCGTTCTCAGGAATAAACGACCCCAAACTTTGGTATAAAAATAATTGTTGTTCAGAAATGTTAAGTAAACTCAGTGTTTCTTATTTCGCCACCAATTATGATACCTCAATATTGCATTTAAAATTCAGCAGAGATTTGACTATCAAATACATCAAATTTTGGTATCAATATCATAAAACGCATATCGAACAAATATTGTAACACCTGATACTGATTGCTGATCCATCGCGATTACTGATTCAAATAAGGATAAATGAACTACTTACTCAACTTGTGACTCCAGGTCTTTGACCATTTGCTCCAGCTCATTCCGTCTTTGCTTACAGTCTTTAAATTCATACTCAATTTTAAACAGACGCTCCGTTTTGTTATCCAATTGATTCTGCAGATAGACAGATAAGGTGAAATGGGCATTGTAATCCCTACGAGCTTTTCGCTCTTACCAGAAGCGTATCCTTTTCATGCTCCAGGGCAATGTAGGTCTGACGCAGCGACCCAATTTCCGAGCGCAGTTGTGTGACCTCATTGCGATTGGTTTCGCGACTGGAGTCCAGGCTGCTGACACGCACATCGGCCTTATGTCGCTGACGCTCTGCAATTAGGAGCTTGCTCTGATAATCAGCTATAATCCGTTCGTTCTGCTCGTTGATCAATCTGTTGGGAAGACGTTAAAGAAATGCGAATTCATTTAGAGTTGCACTCTTTGTAAGAGCACTCACGTAATCTGTCCATTCTCCCGTCGCAGATTCTCAATCTCTGCCTGTAGGGATCCTATACGTTGTTTGAGCTGTGCCACATCTTCCTTTAAGAACACATTGTGGGTTTCAGCAGGCACTCGAGCAGAGTTTAACTCTCGGTTATCCAGCTCAAGTCGGCGTATGTGATTCTGCAACTCTTCATTACGCATCCGCAGTGTTTGTAGCTCCTCGGCATGTAATTGCACGCTGCTCAACTGCTTCTCGCGCAGAGTATCCCGCTCGCAGCGAATGCGTTCAAGCTCAGAACGGGCACAGTCGCGTTCGCGCTCCACACGCCCAATGGCAGCCTGGACACAGTCGCTCCTATTGGTGCACTCATTGGAGCTGCTCGCAGTGAGTGGTGGGAAGTTGTCGCAGTGATCCCCTTTTCTGGGTGATAAGTGCAGCTTACTAGCGGACATTAAGCACAACTCAGAACGCAAAGCACGCAGATCTTCATCCTTTGATTTGATTTGGGCATGCAGAAATGCAATCTCGCTGTCCGACCCGGACTTGCTCATGAGTCGCAGGTACTCCTTTTGGAAGAAATCCCGCTCAGATCTTAAGCGAACTTTCTCCTCGTCCAGAGTGGCAGTGCTATTCTTCTCACGCAGCTCCTTTTCTAGCTCCATCAGTTTGTCTTGCATTTTGTGAAGCTTCCTCTTTTGCTTTTCGTTAATCGTCTGTAACCCTTCTTCACGGCGCGTCAGGACATTAAGCCTTTCATTTAACTTGCGTTTATCATTTTGATCCGTGGACGCGTCGAATCCGCCGCTAAGGCGTTGGCCCTTCCCTCTTTGGTCGATTATCTTTTGCAATTGTTTCAGTTCGGCTTGCATTTGTCGCAGCTCAAGTTCGCGAGCATCTATTTCGCAATTGGCTTGTTGCTCCACCTGCAAAGCGGCTTCCTTCAGTTCGTCCAGATTCGTTTGCAGTTTTCGTTTGTCCTCTTCTATCCGCAACGCATGCTGCATGGCATCGTGCATTTTAGCCTGGTACTCGCGAACCTGAGCCATTAACTCGCTCTTTTCCCGCTGCAGCAGGTCAATATCCTGTGAAAGTGTGCCCACATCCTTGTAACAGCAATCCTTGGCTAAAGCTGCCGGCGGTCGTCCACCAGCGAGCAAGTCGTTCAATCGTCGTATTTCTCGGTTCCGTGATTCCACCTTGCGCTTATAGAACTCCAACTGTTCGCTGGCGCTCGTCAAATCATTTTGAAGCCTATCGATCTCGTCTGACCCATTCGCGTGCGTCACTGTGACGCCGTCCTTAGTGGTAGATGAAGTCTTCTGAACAATTCCGGCACTACATTTTGTGCACTTCAAGGTGGAGTGTGATGCACTTCCCATCACAGCTGGCAAAACTTCTCCAGAGCGTACAGTAGATATAAAAGGCTTTTTAGCTGCAAATATGCACACATTTCAGTATTCTCTAAGTACAGAATTTAATAGCATACTCTGCTGAAAAGATCCAGGCTGCGTCCGTTTTGCAGTCGCCGCTGTCATAATTTGCTTGGATAGAAATGCATCCAGTTGGCCCTGCAGCTGAGCGTTATGACTCTGCAAATGTTCCCTATCCGTCTGCAGATTACGAATTCGCCGCTCCATCTCTACAGGAGTAAAATAGTATGAGCATTGGTTAAAATCGAAATGATTTAAATACGAGTACAAACCACAAAGTCGCAGCTCGTAATCCTCTCGGTCTTTTAAAAACTGTAAATGCAGCTCATTACACTCGGCCAGTAATCGAGAGTTGTCGCACTTGTACGGCTCAACGCCGAGTTCCCAGCAGGTTTTCTCCTAAAAGAACTCTTTAGTTAGAATATACTACTAAAACAACTACACAACTTACTTCCAAGAGATCTGCAACTTGTCTTTTTGTATCACGGAGGCATTCCGTTGTCTTTATTAAATCGCCAAAGATAGCACCAACCAAAGGAATTGCTAAAACGGGCAACGTCTGAGTAAAGCCCATTACATCGAGCTTCGATCGAAGATCTTTAAAGTCACAATCGTTTATATTCATTGTTATAGAATTTTTATTGCGGCGCAAAACCCGCGCGTTGGTTAAATGCTCTTAAAATATTTTTGTGTGCAGACTGATTTTCGATAATTACGTTGTCGAACGATTAATAGTGGTGGCTGGTCGATATATTGATTTTTTTAATTTATTCAAATAAATTCTTAATTAGACCGTGTGACTACAAGATGGCTTCTTCAATATCAAATATCAAAGTTCTCTGTAAAAACTCTTATAGTTTTAAAATATTTGTCTTTATTTTTTTTTAAATAAGTTTTGACATAAAAATTCGGAATACACATGGGAGAGCACTTTGTTTGAGTTTTATTGCTTCACACATTAAAAAAGATTTAAATAGCAGGTCACACACCTGTGAAAAAGAAACGAAATCTTTTATTTCCCATTGTCACAGAATGTCACAAAAGTGAACGTCCAAAATGTTCCTGAACAATGAGCTAGTTCCACAATACGAGGAAAAATGTTGCATTTTGATTATCGGCAGAGTCGACATAATTATCGATAAAAAGTAAATTATCATTAACTTTTAAAATAAATATGATCGTTATTTTAATAAAAAAAATAAAAATAAATAAAAAATATTCAAATATTTCATAAAATAATTAATTTTTTACAGAATTTTAGCTATTTATTAGACCAAGCAAAGGTAATAAATTTACCGCTCGTCACTCCGATGGGGGTGAATTACAAACTACATAGTATTATTTCAGAAAAGCAAACAAAAATCCTCACTGTCGATCGGCAAGCATGAAAATGATTTTTTTAAGTAACTTTTTAGCAAATACAGTAAGAATGCTTAAATTGAAACGGTTCCATTTATTGGATTCAAATATAAACAGTTATGATAATCCATTACAATGAAACTCACTCAACAATGAAACACTGAAAGTTCTTGAACATAAATGGAGCCTCATCGTCAGATATAAAATTGCGCTCTGGCTTTTCCGATCCAAAGGGATTTGTGGTGGGGGGCAGAACAACGTTCAATTGACGGTTGGACTGACTGATAAAGTGGCTCATATCCAGTGGAGCCTCGTACTTGGTATAAGATGTCACAACAACAGGGCACTTGAGATTCAAGGACGCTTGTATTGTATCTGGCCAGGTATCCTCCAAAGCATATCCCGTCGCTCGATAAAGACCCGAGTTGAAGAAACATACTGATTGATCAAAGAAGTCGTAATGAATAACTGAGTATTCGGATAATGGTATTCGCATATATATTACCTAAGTCTGGACTTTTAAAACTTGGCGCTGAACAATAGTCGTGATAAAGACTATTCTCAAAATAATATTGCACAGTGCGTTGTGCTTTGCGACATAGTCGACAACATCTAGGGAGAAAAGTATGATCATTCGAAAATTGTCAATAATAATTAGATTTTGTAATATCCGAACCTTATCTTTGCGAGTTGCTCAACAGATATTTTGTGGCTGTTTAACTCTGGCCCGACAAAGACAACATTCAATGTCCTGACTGCTGGCAGAATGTGAAGAAGGAATATCTCCCACTTCTGGAACACATCGACTTCAAACTCCATTTCCGCACCAACCAGGTGAATGGTGAGCTGGTCGGCATCCAGACGATTGCAGAGCTTCAATGCGTAAAATGCTGTCAAAGGTCCTGTCGAAATTTGCGTGAGTGCAGCAAGCTCGCATTCGTCGCCCACGTCTAGAGGGAGAGAAATAAAAATATTAATTAAATTAGGACCCAAAACTTGTATGATTAATTTTTAAGCTTACACATGATATAATTAAGCATAACTATTTTTCAAACAAGTACCAATCATATTGATATAAGTACAAATAATCTTGAATCAAGTAAAACTTTAGATATTCTAGAACGAAGTACGAAAATTTTTTATTACTACGGACGGCAGTCCGCGCTAGTGACGAAAATTAGCTATGACTGTCCGATCAGGTTATAGCTCTACCGATCGAAAGGTATAGGTGTATACAGTCGAACTTTCATAGCTCGAACGTTTATAACTCAAATTTTCTCTAACTCGAACTAAACCGAGTGGCAATACAGTTTAAATAACTTATGTTAACCATTGGTCGAAGTCTCCATAATTCGAACTTTTTCCTTGGATATTGGTGATTCGAGTTAGGGAAGTTCGACTGTATGTTTGTACGTTCGGAACTCACTTAAGAGACAATCTGTCACTCACAGAAAATGTTCGTAAAATCTTAATTTAAAAATTGTACGCCTTTTTTACGTTGCCTGCTTATAATTCCCAAGTGGCTCTTGCTTGTTTGCTATGAGCAGTAGATCGATACGCAGAGTGGAGAAATAAGTGGATAATTTTATTAGACAGTGTGAGGTGTTCAGTGATGCGATTTACACGATTTTGATTGAAGTCTGCAGTGGGACTTGGAACAAGATTTTCTTTCAAGTGCGTTTTCAACTAACTTTCAAGTTTGACATAAAAAAATATTTAAATACTTAAGAAATCGAAATTAAAATAATTTTTTATTCATTTTAACTGTAGTGAGAATTAAGCTCGAATTCTAAGTACGAAATTTTACTGTTCTCTCTGTCTATAAATGCCAGTAATTCGACATTTATAATACCATAAATTATTTATAGACACAATTAATATATACTTACTAAACTTTAAGCTTCTCATTATATCCCTGGTACTGGAGCAGGAAACGGGCGCTTCCCTGAGGATTTCATCAGGTAATGGTGGCTCCAGGCGTCCAAGTTTAAACTGCCTCACAACAAATTCTTTGAAGAGCCTGTATGTGCCACACCAGGCAGCATGGGAATCACTCAGATGATTCAGCTTGTCCTTGCAGAAGGCAACCTCACCACACCGAGTACACGCCTTCAATCGCTTAAATCGATGCTCCCGGCACATCACTTGGCTGCAGATGAACGGAAAGAGGAGGACTTCCTGTTCAGTCGCCGTTAGAGATCGATTAATGGTCTGCTCCAATTGCCGAATGCACACAATGCGGTAAGAACGAAACTGCTCGGCACTAAAGTCGCCACTCCTATAGAAGACATCGTGTCCTAAAAGTAATGGCAAATGAAATGCATCTTTCCAAGCAATAAAGGTTCGCCTTAGAACACCGAAGCAAGAAAAAGTTCATCATTTTTGCTCGACTGAGAGTTTCTATGGCAGCTATATGATATGGTGGTCAGACACAAATCTCAGAACAAACTTGACCTGTGTCTGGTAGCCAGGAACCTACATACGAAATTTTAAGTCTCAGACCGATACTGATCAAGAATAGAAGCAGACATGGCTACATCGGCTTCCTAACCAGGAATACAAATATGCACTCAATGGGGTCTGCCACGCCTCCTTTTATGCGTCACACATGTGATAAAATTATACTATGGTCAAGTGTGAAAAAAACCTTACCATTTTTGTCCACCAACTGACGCAGACCGTAACAGAGCTGGCGATGTTCCTGATCCTCCCGCATGTGACCGACGCTGCAGTAGAAGATCAGGCCACAGGCCTTGCAGGGAAGAGGCTGCTTGCCACACAGATCCGCTTTGCAGTGCTGAAAGTTCCAAGTTATTTATTTAAATCAAGATCTCTTGAGTGGGTATGAAGTCAGGCAGCACTCACGTTGCACAGCGATGACATGAAATATTGCCGCGGCTTGTATATGTACTCAATATATTCCGCCTCCTCGTCATCTGACCCGGACCCGGACCCGAATCCGGTATCGCTTAGGGGCGCCGTGCTCAACATTTGGCCCAGTTTGCTGAAAAGCGCCTCCGTTGGCAATCCGCCTCCGACACCTACATTTATGTACATGCGTGGGCAGTTATATAAGATATTTCACTTTCAGTTTCACATTTTTTGAGTATCAACCTTTTTGCAACTTGCTGCCAATGCATTTTAGAAGCGCATTGACTTCCTCACTTTGAACGTCCTTTGGAACTGTTTGCGGCGGTGCCAGGACTTTTCTCGTTGTTGAGCTGGACGCTGGCGATGCGCTCGCATTGTTCTTGGCCAAGAGTTTCTTGCGAAGTAGCCTCTGTATTACGTAGATGGCACTGTTATCCGACTCAGCTTCGGGGTGCGATTCCAGGTCAACCACATTCGTGTCTAAAGTGGCCGCAGGACTCTCTGGGGGCTTTGATTCATCGGAGCGATTACACTTGTTTCTGGGTCGATTACGAGATCGGCTCTTCTTTTTGTGGCTGAGATGCATCTCCGATCCTTTCTATTTATTCGAATATACTGATCCTCGATCCTTTACGTATTTTGACTGACCGGCGATGCGTCTGCTCAACCAGAATTTACTCATTTGAATGAATACAATACAATTGAATACATGTCCACTCGCAAATGAAAATGAGAAGCGCGCAGAGCAACCGTCATCAAGAAGCCAGCTAATTAGCTAGTACAATTGTACACGGAGCACAGCAGGCACATACCCCGTCTATTTGTGGACTTGGCTAGCATATATGTTCGAGTACGTCGGCGACGGACAAGACGGCAAAGACATGGGCATGGGTTGGGCTCGTTAGGTATTGTCACGACCGCTTGATAAATTTCTGCTCTAGACCAGAACAAGAGCACATTTTTTGGCTGTACGATCAGAAGAAGACCACAATGCGAGTATTATATACTCATATACATATATTGTACATAGTTTATACACATACATACATACATACATATGCACATGTTGAGTGTCGTATGTACAAATACAAATTCATAAGTACAAGCTGTCGGGCATCAGACGCCACGACGTCAGAAAACCTTTAGAAATAGTCTAGTTTTTTGTCAGATTCTAAAAGAGAAGGCCACGTGCTGGACTAATCACGTCACGATACCAACAAACCAAGTGATGACTGATTTCATAATGTGGAAATTCTTTCCATGATAACAACAGGACATTGGGTAGTGTTATCCGTAATTTCCCATACTTGTTGTACCCTTTTAGAGGTTCTTATATTTTTGCATAAATCATAAATCTTTTGGAAGAGATATATCAACTCCACAATAGTATCAACTTTCAAAGGTAACGTACCGTCTAGTTATACCCTGTGCCATTGAAAATGGTGAAAAAGGGTATATTAGATTTGTGTGATGTATGTAACAGGGAGAAGGAAGCATCTCCGACCCGATAAGGTATATACACTGCGTTTCACTTGAATAGTACACTATGTTTTTTAATTATTATTTGCTCATCTTAAAGTATTCGCTTGATATTATTTATTAATTGTTGTTGTATTTTTTTGTCACCTTATTTATCCTCTTTCAAAAAAAATTAGTTACCTGGAAATGTACCGTTATATTTTTGTGCTAATTTCTTCTGAATTTGCTTCAATAACACTAGTTTACAAAATTAAAACTTTTTTTTGCAAAGTGAATCAAAGTATTTTTTTCTTATGGCTTTACGTTTTCTTTAAGCTTTACGTTAAATCTTTAAAAAAATTTTATCTTTACAATTTCTATTTTTTCCAGGACGATATGTTGGCTTTCAAACTCAAAAAATCACGACAATTTCGAACTTTTTGAAATCGCTAGCACCTGAACTGCTGAACCGATCTTAATACTGTCTGTTGAAGAGAATAAACTCACCATTAATTTAAGTGCTTGCTTGGCCAAATCGGATAAGTAGAAATGGAAATATACTCAAAAGTGTTGGAGTAACCTCGAAAATTCGAAGAATTCGAATATTTCGAAAACTCTTCCATAAAAAAAATTTTAAGTGCCATTTTCGTGTTAACTCGTCAAACTCCATAAGAAAAAAAATACTTTGATTCACTTTGCATTTTGGCTGTAAACTAGTGTAATTTAATAAAAAAAAATCTTAAAGTTTAAAGTTGTTAAATATATTCAATATATTTATCAGCATCAACAGCCAAATCGATTAAAATTTAACTTTGGATCGGACCGCGATATCATATAGCTGCCATAGGAACGATCAGTCGAAAATCAAGTTTTAGTATGAAAAACTTGTTTGTTGTTTGAGATATCTGAGTCAAACTGACAGAATATGCAAATGGGATGGTCCCAAACATCCTGATCAGATCCTGATAGATTTAGTATGCAATTTTTTTGAGATATGTGTCTCAACCGAACTCTCAGATTGAGAATATTTTAAGTCTTCTACATTTTGATCGACTTTGATTTAAATCGGTTCAATAGATCATACAGATGTACACAAACAATTAGTCGAAAACTTAATGCGGCATCATCAAACCTTTGGTGTGCCTAATGGCTTGCAAATACGTATTATGCTATCGGAGTGCCAGGAGCACACTCGACTGTAGCCGCGCCCCCTTGTTTATTTATACAATTGTAGGTATTCTAAGTTCAGTACGTTACTCTCAACATTGGGATTCACATGCAAAGGAAATATCGAAATCAGTTTTGCATCGGTTTCGGCACAACTGGTAAATCACCTTGTGGTAATGGAGGAATGGCTATCAGGCTGGCGTTTAAATTTACTCTCAACAGGAAACTGCCCTCTGCTTACCTTGTATAACACGCAGCTCATCACTTTGAAACTAAGGAAATGCAGCTTAAACTGAAAGCCAGTAAGCTTCATTGGATTACAAACTATCGCAGCAATAAGAATTAGCAATAAGTCATTACAAGATTTGATAAACTTATTGTTAGTCTCCTTCTGGAGAAAATTCAAAAAGTAAAGCAAAGTAAAAAAAATTTAAAAAAAAAAACCAAAAGCATTTAAAATGTTAAAACTCCTTTGTTATTATAGTAACCATCTCAAAATAAAATAAAAAACCATACCTCTTGTTTGTGTTATTGTATTGTGGATTTACAGCCTATCATAAACTTAGAAATGCTTGTTCAAAGACTTTTTAAAAAACCTGCTAGTTTAGCAAAAAAAATGATAAGGCCACATATTCAAAATAAATAAATGTGAAAGCAAGTAACAGTTTTGACAAATATTTTTATCCACCATTGTGTGCTTTAAGTCTACCAGATTTTAATTTAAAATATATATATCGCTAATCTATTTCTAAGGTCTACGCCTAATTAAATCTGTGCAGTCTTTTGCTTCAACAAAAAAGATTTTATATTTCTATAAAATATTTTTAAAAATTCAACAAATTTGCTTTCAACATAACAATTCCGTTGGTTTTTAAATGATTTGAGGCGCTTTTCTGGGATGCAGCCATGAATTTGCTAGACAGGAGTCTAATCGCAAATCATTTCTGATCCTTCTTACTATCCAAACCGAGTAATCCTTGCCCGTCGTTTTCGATGTACATTGTACAAACACAACACAATCGCGGAGAAAAGAAAGTTAATTTTTTATCTAAAAATATATATTTAAGTGAATTAGCTTTGTGATTGAATAACAAATATTTCATTAATATTCACACATTACTTATCTATTCGTTGAGATAAATAACATTTGTCGAGATTAGAAACTAGTAATTAAGTTGAACTTCGAAAGACGCCAGATGCTGAAGGGATCTGATGTCACTTCGATGACTTTTACGCATAATAGGAAAGAAAGATTGGGTTCTTGTGTTAGATGGATTGGATTAAACGCTAGCATCGCTGATAGCTCCACCGCAGGCTCCATCTTCTCCGGCGCAGGCGAACTCATTGTCCGACGTACTACCGCTGACAGCACAACCATTTCCATTGATAAGGGGTTTCATGGGCTGCGATCCGTTTGCCTTGTTGTTGTCCCCAGAGCCTGGAAGTTTGAGGGCATCGAATTTGTTTGTTATGCGTGACAAGCCACTGACAGTGTCGTCCTCATCCGAAGACGCATCCGACAGCTGACGGGGCGATAGACGGCAGCCTCGATCTATGTAGGATTGAAGTCTGCCTTCAGAGGCCAAAATGAGACCCAAGAAGGGCGGCGACGGCTTTAGAGGCCGTGACAAGTACTCCGGATGGTATTGGGTGGCCACAAAGTACGGATGACTGGGCAGTTCAATTATTTCCATGCGCTTCTGATCGACATCAGTGCCCACAAAGTTCATGCCGTGCTTCTCCAGCTGCTGCACGTACTTGGGATTCACTTCATATCGATGCCTGTGACGCTCGTCGACTGTCTTGGGATTGCCGTACAGCTGTCGAATGGTGCTCGGCTTATCGGCAAAGATTGTGGTGCGCTTGCCCAGCCGCATCGTGCCTCCCATCTGACCCTTATGGTGCTCCGGCATGTCGATGACTAATGGATTATCTGTGTCCGGACTTATCTCAGTGGTATTGGCATCCTGAAGGCCGAGGACGTTTCGAGCAAACTCTATGACCGCCGCTTGTAGTCCGAGACAAATTCCCAGGTAGGGTTTGCGGTTCTCACGCGCCCACTGGCAAGCACGTATTTTGCCTTCCATTCCGCGTGCCCCAAAGCCACCGGGCACGAGAATGCCATCGCTTTCACACAGCTTCTGCCACTCCTTGTGATATTTGGAAGGCTCCTTCTGCTGTGTCTCCTGCTCCAGCAGACACGACTCGATAAAGGTTAAGTTGGGTTTGCGGTTTACGGCCAGTGCAGCGTGTTGTATCGCCTTCACCACAGATGCATACGAGTCCGTAAACTTTGTGTACTTTCCCACAATAGCGATGTTCACCTCACGACGCACAGTTTCCGTCCGACGGGCCAGATCCCGCCAATGCTGCAGGCACCTACGTTGAACAAACAAAGAACAAGATTAGAAATGGTCCACGTCACATCAAGAGTAAAGGAAGACCTACTTGGCCCGCTTGCTCATGTCAATGTTCAGCTGGAGACGCTCGTTGAGAAACTCGATGACGCCATTCTGCTCCATCAGCAGCGGCACGTGGTAGATGGAGCTCAGATCGTGGATGCATATAACTTGATCCGGATCGACGTGACAGAAATTACTTATCTTCTCCTTGACCTCCAGACCAATCGGTTTTTCTGATCGGCAGACAATCAGATCCGGGCTGAGGCCACACCCACGCAACTCCCGCACGGAGCTCTGTGTGGGCTTCGTCTTCGGTTCCCCGGTGGCCTTTGGAAGCGGCACCAGCGACACGTGGGCCAAACAGAAGTTCTCACGCTTGACGCGGAACTGGAACTGTCTGAAGGCTTCCACGAAGGGCATGCCCTCAATGTCTCCAATAGTGCCGCCGAGTTCAATGATGCACACCTGCGGCTTTGAGGATCCCTGGACTGGCGTTTGAGCGACGCACTCCACCCATTCCTGTATGGCATCCGTTATATGTGGCACAACTATAATGAACATATGTTATTAGTCCCTAACACACTTCAGGTGATCAATAGATTATTCCGACTCACCCTGGACGGTCTTGCCAAGGTAGTCGCCTCTGCGCTCCTTCTCGATGACAAGTCTGTAGATTTTGCCCGTGGTTATGTTGTTGTCCCGATGCAGAGTAACGTCTAGGAAGCGCTCGTAGTTGCCCAGATCCAGATCAACCTCAGCTCCGTCGTCGAGCACGTAGACCTCACCTGCGAAGAGTAGATGGGAGATTATATCACTTGAGGAATAAGATTAGCAGCCTGTGCATTACTGTTCGGGAAAGTAGGACACACAATTTGTATTAAAGATTTCTGCATTTATTTGTAGATCTTTGAGCTTAGACTAAATGGCGCGCACCACCACCAACTAGTTGGTGGGGCGGAGGTGACAACGCTCAACTAGAAATGGATAAAGTCGCATGGCATAGATATCTATGGACTAAGTCTAATTCTTACATACTGGTTACGGGTAACGGGAACGGGAACGGGCAACGGGTTACAGGTTACGGGGTAAAAGATTAGGAGATTCTTATGTACAGTCTTTAGGTTCATGGAGTTTTTGAGACGGGCGGCTACTTGGATTCCTCGAGATCCTCCTTGTACAGCTCTTTGAATATGAGTTTTTGTATCTTGGTGCGAATGCGCAGCTTCTGCGCAGCCGTCAGCTGCTTCATATAAGGATGCAGGCTGAGCAAGTAGTGGTAATCGTCGTCCTCTGGCACCAGCGGCCCGTCCATTGTGGAGGAACCATTGAAGTTGCTGTCTTCGGACAGCCGCGGCCGCTTCAGCTTCAGTGCCGGTATCAATCCATTGGCATACGAGTGCTGCGTAAAGTTGAGATGTTCACTGCCGCCACTGACTGCGCCTCCACCGAAGTCGTCCTTCGCCGAGGCCGTGTGATGTCCGACGGCTACAGTGGCCAGCGGATGATGCGCCTTGTTGTATAGCGGGGGCGGAGACACGGAGCGCTTGCCACCCATGGCTCCGACACTACTGGAAGCACTGGATGTGGTGGTTGCTGGCGCCAAGACAGTGCCCGCCAGTTGGGCTGCTGTGGTCAGTGCACTGTGTGTAGTGGTGGTGGTCACCACCGGCGGAGGAGAGCAATGCGAGGGAGCGGAGTGTATATCCAGGTTTGCTGCTGGTAGCGCAGGAGCTGTTGGAACAGGCGCTTGTGTCGACTTTTTACTCAAATCCTGTGCCTCCTTTTCCAGCTCCAACTCCATCAGCTGAGCGCGCAGAAGACCAGCTTTGATCAGGGCGTGTTGATGCGAGGCGGCAAAGGCCTCCTCTTGTGCCTTCAGTGCGCCCGTGGCCAATGGTGTGGTACTCAGCTGCGTTTGTTGATGTGCCGCCGGTGGAGTGGGCATACCGTCCAGGCTGCCATCGCTAGCATCGCCGCCAGCTTCACCATCGATATCATCCTCATCAAAATCCTCATCGCTGTCCTGCAGGCGGCGTATAAGACCGTTGGTCAGGTCCGGCTCCACCACGGTCTTCTCGCAGTCCTCGCTCTGCTGGTTGAAGTAATATGACTGGTCCTGCTCATTTTTAGGAAGGCGGTGTCGCATGTGGTCCGCTGTAAAAGATCAACAACGTGAGCTCTACATACCATAGGAGGTTAAAAGGATGCTTTAAGGATACTCACTTAGAAAGAGGAGGGCGTAGTAGTGCAGCCACTTGGACTCGAATGTGGCAGGATCCACCAGAAAGTCGCCGTTGTCAGCGCGTGGAATGCGCTTGTACTCGACCCTGAAGTTGTCCCGCAGCCCCTTCCACTTGGCCTTGAGTACAATTTCTGGCAGAGGGAAAGTAGAGTAGAGTCGCAGTCGCATAGAAAAAGTTACTTTAAAGCCACAACTTCTCCCACGCTCTTTTCACCTCTCATTTCATTCTATGCCTCTTTCTGACCGAGCATGAAAAGTAAGATGCGAAATTTCGCCTGTAATGTTGTATCTTGCGTTCTCGCTGTCGCCTTCGCTCTGTGCCAGTGTGTAAGCGAGTAGGCAATACAACATGCGATCGCCGAAAAGTTGTGCCTCTATAGTTACGTACATTGTTGTTGTACTCGTACTTACTCGGCAGCTTGTGTGTGCCGCTCAGCTCGTCCCACATTTGCTCGAGGAACGCCTTGTTGCAATGGAAGTTGCGGTTCCATATCGCCGGCCTCTCCTCGATGTCGTGAATGAATTGCTCCACATTTAGAACAATTGTTGATTTTTTTGGCGCCATTTTAGAGTAGAGGCCCTTTTCTTTTGCGTTGTCGTTCCGTCTTTACGTTTTTCTTGTGCTCTCACCCACGCCTGCTTTCAGCTGCCTGTTGACAACGAATGCAATAGCAAATTCAAAACACCGCTCATCTCTTTACACTTACACACACACACATACGCAACTGCGCACCCAAAGAGAAAATTTCGACTCTCCTCAAAGTCACACAAGTACAAACTGTCCCTGTGTTAGTGGAGAGTGTCTGAGCTAAGCCAGGCTTCATTGAATGGGAATGCATTCAAAATACGCTCATGTTTAAAGTTTTACATTGAGCGGCAACTTAAACTATAGTTGGTAGTTGATAGAAATTTATTCGAACGTTTACAGTTACTTAAAGAGAATGCGCACAAATGATGTTCAGCCCACGTGCTTAGTTCTTTTTAAGCAAGCGACGTTAACTCAACGCAGAAAGCTCTCTTGCACACACATACATACATATGTATGTAAGTTTGTGTAGAATCAGTGATTTTATGTGATCAAAGGAAGCTTGATGAAGTTTTTAATGAATCATCAATAATCTTAACGTTGACGGCGAACTTGATATCTTTTAATTGATGGTATAAGTAATTATTTTATTGTGATATATTTAATATTCAGTAGGTCCCAGCTTTTTTGATTCCCTACATAATTAAACAAATAAAATGCCTAAAAAAAGATATCTTGTTTAATCTCTTTCCGAACTCATTTAAAACATTTAAAATATTCGAGTAGTGGGTGAAATACTTTGGGAGTGACTGTATCCATCAATATAATAAAAGGGACACAATTTTATCAATCAGTCTTATCTCTTTAATCATCACATGATTTGTCGAACTTTCTGAAATTCAGGATTGGTAATGTCCTGATTAACACTTGGACAGCCTTCCCATTGGGTGGCCACTGTCCACCAGGACCTGCTACAAACCAACACTAGCCAAGTTGCAGTTGCAATGGCAATGCCAACAGCTTTACGCTTAAACACATTCATAGGTACATATGAACTTGCATTGTATCAGCATACATATGTACCATATATGTAAATGGCACAGCAACAAAAAAGCGACGAGTTGGACAGTCACAGCAACCCAACTCGACAGCGACAACAACAACAACAACTATAGCAACAGTGCAACACAACACAATAACTTCATTAAGATTCCGTGGCCTGCGAGGTTGCCATTGCAGTCAGTTTAAGCTGTTGTTGTTGTTGTAGCTTTTGGCGTGCCAGCGAATTTGCAGCAGATGCGGCAGACGACTTCCCCCCACACTCCCCATCAACTATCACACCACAGCAGGCAGCACTGTGTGCGTGTGCTGCTATCCTCCACTCTCCACTCTCCACACTCAACTGTCCACAGTCCACATTCACGCTCGTAGGCCTAGGCAGCGGTTTTAGCAGCGACAGGAAATGCTGGTCCGCCGCCATCACACAACGAAGCGGAGAAAGAAAGAAGCGAAATCAAATTATAAACACACGCCAGGCTGCGACAGCAGAGCCCCCTCCTTCTACCCTGCTCTGCCTCCCCCATTCCACCACAACACAAGCTGGCGCATTTGTATATATGTACATGTGTGTGTGTGAGTGACTCAGACTCAGACATAGCTATAGTCAGTCAGTCATGCAAAAATGCTTGCAGCCACTGCCAGAGTCGCTGCCTTCGTCGTCGTCGTCGTCGCCGCCGCTGTCGCCGCCGCGTGCACTGAGTGCGAAATACTAAAACGGCAGCACAGCGTACGTTGGCCATCAGCGAGGGGTGAGTAGGAGTAGGAGCAGGAGGCAGGAGATCGGCGAACTTCCAGCCAGCCAGCCTGCAAGCAAGCAGGCAAGCAAGCAAAAGCAATTTCTGGCGGCGCGAGTCTGCGGCAAGCTTGCTGCAGGCTGAAAGGCTGAACTGCTGAAAGGCAGACCAGACGCCAAACCGGGGAACCGGCAAGTTACGAGTGGCGGCAAAGGCAACGGCAACGGCAACAGAGGCAGAGACAGAGGCAGCGCAGACAAATAATGCGTCACGTTGCGCAGTCGTTAAATTTTCGTTTTCGTCGTTGCCGCCGTTGCTGTTGTTGTTGCCGTTGCCATTGCCGTTTTTATGTGCGACAGCAGCAAGTTGTGCCCAGGGCTGTGAGGGGATTGAGGGTGCTAGCTACGGCATGAGCTGGGCCAGCTGCTGCTGCTGAAGAACTGGGGAACTGAGGTGCTTTTGCTCAATGCCAAGAAACTCACAAGTTTGCCTCCCAGCGCCAGCAAAGTTATGAGCCGGGCACAGTGAAGTCCCATTCAGATGGTCAATTGGAATCAAAATTAATAGTAAATATTCGAATAATTCTATTGTGAATAGGAAACCTCAACAGTCTTATGGTCAGTTTTCCTACATGATTGTCAACTTGTTTCCTTTTTCACTGTACAACTTTAAGCAAATGTACATTTAAATAGTCAATAGACACATGGGTCAGGAAGGATCGTACTTGGGACACAGGACTCCCAGAAGTTGCTTTGGTAAATGTTTGCAAACTGGAAAATACAGATTTAGTATGGGTACAATTTCTAAAAAATGCACATCTTGTATTATGTAAAACTTTAAGTAACAACGAATATAGAGTTCCTATAACATCGTTCCTTTAAATCCCTGTTGAGCTCTTCTAGAGTCATTAATGTTTTGTGTCTAATTCTTCAACACAACTCCAATTCCATGTGAAACTGTTTACAATTAGATCTTGAAATTATCACTTTGATTATGATGACCAGATGAGTCCACATTATGGATGTACGTATGTACATATATACACACCTATATTTGTATATATGTATAGAAGGCTTTTCGGGCTTTAAAGGGACGGAGGCCCAACTGCAGCTAAAAAGTTGCCGCTGACTTTGTTGCTCTATAAAATCAATAAAACACGCACATTGTGTGCTTCATGTGTTGGTATTTATGTAGGTGTTCCCTTTTGTGTGTGTGTGCGTATGTATGTGTGATACACACATGCAAAAAATTGCGCGCGAGCCATTAAATGCGCGAACCTGCGTGGGAGGAGGGAGGAGGAGTATGGGAGGTGCCCGATGTTGGCTTGTTTGTCGTGTTTATAATATTTGGCGAAAACTTTATGACGACAGTTGGGCAAATCGACAGGCTAACTGTGCACTCTCCACTGTCTACCGTCTACTCTCTGCCGTCCACTGTCCGCTGCCCGCGACACTCGAAAGTCGGCCGTCAACAACACAAACAAAATACAATCCGAACCGTAGCGAAGCAAACCGAACAGAACAGTATCCAAGCGAAGCGAAACGAAATAGGGCGAACCACTGCTGATTGCAGTCAGCTTACAACTGAAATTGAAAATTCAGCAGAGCAAAGTGCGAAGCGCCGCCACCGCCGCCGCCGCCGTCGTTGCCTTCGCTGCCACAGCCACTGCCGACATGGCCGTCGCAGCGCGAGCGTGGCGACCGCGACAGGCTGCAGTCAGAGTCAGAGCCAAAGCCAGAGCCAGAGCAGCCAGCCCAAGCCCAAGCCCAAACGCCAGCGAGCCAACAAAACGTGCCAACTAACAGCAGCAGTAGCAACAACAACAACAACAACAACAACAGCAACAAAAGCAAAGGCAGCAGAAGCAACGGCAGGCAAAAAACAGAAACGCAAAAAACGCCAGGCAGCGGGCAGGCAGACAGGCAGCAGGCAGAGCACAGTCAGAGCCAAAGCCACGCCACAAGCTTTTGCGACACACTCACATACATACACATACAGCCACATTGTGCATGTGTGTCAGATTGTGTGCGTGTGTGTGTGTGTATGTCTCAATGTGTTTTGGGGGGCGCGCACAAACGCTAAAAACAGCCGCCGCCGTCGCCGTTGCCATCGCCTGTGTCAGCCCCCGTTGCTGGCAGCCTGCTGCCTGCCATTTGTTGTTGCTGTCGTTGTTATTGCTGCTGTTGCTGTTGTTGCTGCTGCTGCTTTTGGGCATTTATTGCGCGCGGCATTTGCCGGCTAGTCAAGCACGCACACACACATATACATATGGTCTCTCGCTGTGTGTGTGTGTGTGTGAGAGAGTGTGTGGCTGGTGTGAGGTGTCGGTGGTCTGGTCTGCCCTGGTCTGGTCTGCTGCTGCTGCATGCGCAAAACGACAACGACGACGCGACGTCGACAGCAGCAGCAACATCAGCAGCAGCAACAACAACAGCAACGACAATCAACGCGCGGAAGCGAGCGAGTGAGCGAAAAGCATAAAGCATGGAGAGATGGGAGGCTCGTTAAAATCACGCGACAGGAGGCAGTAGGCATGGGGCTCGGGACACGGGCACGGAACACGGGGCAAGAGGCAAGGCGCATGAGGCAGGCAGCCAAAGCCAGCGTGCAACGCTGAAATGAATCGCCGGCTGGCGTTGACGATGGCGAATAGCGAATGGTTTTTGGGCCTGTCGCTCTGACACGCAGACAACATTGGCGGGCGCAGGTATGAGGCGGGGAGTGCAACATTTTTGGTAGCTGGTAGCTGGCAGACTAGCAGCAGGCTGGTTGGGTTGACTGGTTGACTGGCATTGGATGTTGCAGTCGTCGGGCGTTAATTACCATTCCCAAATGGGAAAGTGGAATTACAAATGGAAATGACAGAAGCTAGACGAGAGGAGAATCACATGGCAAAACGAGGCATAAGCTTTCATTTGAGACATTGGGGATAATCAGACCCCGTTTCACATTCTGACCAGTTATCTGAATTGAAATGCTCATGTGATCACTTCAACATGTATTTATTATTTTTAAAAATAAAAACAAATGTTTTGTTCTGTCAAACAATTAGTTGACTAACTGTGTGTATATGTAAATTGTACATGCACACAGACTCACACATTGAATTGCGTGCGGTAGCTGCTCTGTGGGTGGGAATTGGTAGGGGGAAGGGTGACGCCAGGTCTTGGCTAACGCGTAGAAGCAGCGACATCCTGCTGAAATTGCTGTTGCTGCTGCCGCTACAAAAATAACAACAACAATGCGAGCAACGAAATTGTATTTTCCGTTTAATTTTTTGCACATTATTGTTGTCGCTGCTGACGCTCTGGCTATTGTTGTTGTTGTTGTTGCTGCTGCTGTTGACGACGTCGAAAAACGTGAGTAAAACGGAATGCGCGAGCAGAAAAAGAAACAACAAACCATATGCCGACCCGAAAGGCAACTGCCAACAACAGCAACAGCAGAGGCAGAGACAGAGACAAGGACAGAGGGGGTGGAGGAGGGAGGGAGAAGAGGAGCTGGCAGAACGCAAAGAGCAACAGCTGCTAACAATGTTGACGCGACGATGATGGAGGCCGAAAGCAAATGGCAGCAGAGCAGGCAGCGAGTCAGCGACAGGGCCGAGAGCAGAGACTTAAATCGCTTAGGTGCTCCTCGAATGGAGGCGCAGGAAACAGAAGCAAAGGCACAAAGCAGAAACAGAAACGCACAAAAGCTTCAACCAGATAACTGGCAACAATTCAGGACTGTTGCTCATTATGATGATGATGATGAACAACCAAAACACATCACAGCTATAGAATTCCACTCTTCGATGAGCGACCATTGATGATGGGTGACTCCAGGCTCGGTTTGGTCCCCAGTGGCTTATCGGCCCACAAGCCTCCACACTCTCGAAATTAACGCAAAGCAAATGAAGCACAACGTGCAACACACGCATGTGCCGCACTGCCGACGCTGGCGTCGCAGTCAATGCTGATGACGTTGCAATTCCCTCTCCATTCCATCCCCCTGCAGAGCACAGCCTTCTCTGGTAACACAGCTCACACAATAAATGAGCAAAAGCTGCACAAAATGCAATCCAAACGACCCCCAAACACAGAGAGTCGTCGCTGCAAGCGAAAAATGCAAATGACAGGCGGCAGACAGACAGTGGTAATCCGGACATCGGTGGACATTGGCGAGAATGCGGGTGGAAGGGCGGTCGGTGGGTGGATGGGTTTATCGCAAAAACCACCCACCATCAAATACGATGGGGGACGGGGAACATTGGTCCAACGATGGTAGGCAACATGTGGCAGATTCTCCCCCAAACTGACAAAACGTGCCAAAATTCACATGTATGTTAAATATGTACTGCAAGTACATATAAATGTAAATACATACATACATATGCCTATACATTAATACATTGTGTGTTTTTATATACACATACTATATATGCATGCATATATGTATAACTGACACTTTATGGCACAAATTAATACTGAAAATAGTATTTTACTTATTTTTACTACATTTGTAAATACACACGTATCGCAAACATTTTAAAAAATTGTTAAACTTTACCTAAGAAATATTTTTTAATTTTTTTTACATTTTTTTTCAAAATACTATTCGGTTAGTTGACATTTAACCAATATTGATTGCCACATACATATATATACATGTATATACATAAATACATACATACACAGAAAAAAATCCTGGATTCCGGGACAAAATCAATCCAAACTATGTCTAAAGTTCGGTAATCTCGGAAAATCTTAATTATATTACAAAATACTTAATTTAAGTTTCTCAATTCCTTTTCCGCAATTATTCTGACATTTGGACATTTTTGTCAATTTTAATGCTTTGCTTATGGTGTTAATTTAACAATAATATCCCGATTACATACTTTAAAAATACATATGTATATCCAGAACTGTAAACTTGAAATATAGAATTTTTTTGTGTATGTACCCACATTTTTTCACCCCGCCTACAAACACGAACACACATAGATAGTATGTATTTAAATTATGCTAAGTGCAACACACGCGACACACACACTTAACATATGCAGGGGTAATTGCAATGCCACTTTGCACCAACAACAAAATGTCTCATTGTTGTTGCACTCGCTGCGGCCGCAGCTTCAACCGGACTCTCCAGACACTCAGCCAACTCAAAAGTGGAGAAGTTTGCAGTTTTTCTGGCATGCCTGTTGAAAAAGTCTCTTGCAGACACACATACTGCAATCAACTGTTTTGACAAATGAGAAAATTCGGAAATTTCGTTTTGCAAACAAAAATACAACCGATATTCTTAGTTTTGTCCGCTTTATTTAAAATTCATTTTAGGCCAATCAAACATGAATTAGATTGTCGATAATTTCCATCCACCTCAAGCAGTTTCATTAACAGTTTCATTAAGAGTGAAAAAAAGGGAAAGAGAAAAGAAAAATAGTGGAGCCCTTCAATAACATTAATGAAATTATTTTTTTAGTGACGAATAAGTACATCCATTGTACATATACATACGTACACTTCAAAAAGAGCCGCAAACAAGTGCCGCAAACATAACCCACTCAACAAGAAACCTCGTCAGACACGCTCAAGAGCATGGCGGTGCAAGTAAAGAGAGCAAATTCGCAGAGAAACTCAAACTGAACAGAAAAGACAAACTTTCGATTTCAATGTCAAGCACAAACAGCGAAGAGCTAGGCAAAAGGAATGCGACGATAATGCACATTGTACAATCTAAGTACATATTATATGTACGAGTGTGGATGATGTACGTACATATGTAAATAATAGATTTTCATTAAATATTCTTGCAACAATTAATTATTATACCCATTACCCGAAGAACAGGGGTATATTGTATTCGTTGGAATTTATGTATCAGTGAGAAAGAGCCATCTGCGTCCCTATATGGTATATGGACCGCCGTGTGCAAAAAACGCCAATATCGTTCTTATCCGTGATGAAGGAAAGGCTTCAGAAAGATTGGGCTAAAATTGGCCATGAATATATCCAAAAAATTATACAAAATACGTTAAAACGCCTAAGCGATACCATAAAATATAATGGATATCATACCAAATATTAGACTGAGTTTTTTTTCTAGACATAATATGTAGGTATTCCTTAGTTCAGGGATGCCCAGCGCCTATGCACACAGCGCACATTTGTTTTTGCTTTGCACATGGGATATGGGAAGTAGGTGAGAATACACATGGGTAAGCTTCTGGCGCACATTGCAAATTACACTAACAATTTTGCACATTTCTCTTTCCATCAAATTTCGTTGCTGGGAGAACAACAACAATTGTATTGCGTCGTTTTGCCGTGGCTAATCGAATGTATTTTGTTGTTGTCTTATCGTTTGGTGTACACTGAAAAACGAAAGACTTCACTTCGTTGTGAAACGTTTAACACATGTGTTCTATTCGAATTTTTTCATTTGAAGAAACTTCTTCTTTTTGTACAGCCCAGCTAGCAATTGTAAGATCTTCACTGATCGCAATCTTCTTGGAGAGTCTTTTTTGACTCTTTTTAATGATAAAAAAAAGATTAATCTCCTGTGTGATTTAAAAAAGAGTCATAAATGACCCATTCGTATGCCTAATATGAGATTACAATAACAAAATATACACCTATCTCGAATTAATCATGTTGCGGACCGAAATGTGATTGCTTTGATTCTTTCTATGCACGCATATTTCGAACAGTTTGCTGATGCAAATGAGATTAACAACAACAAAATATACAGCGATCTCAAATTGATCATGTTGCTGACCAAAATGTGATTGCTTTCGTTGGAATTTTTACTGTAATTTTTCGAATTTTGCTTTGGGTTTGACGATTCAACTAGAAATGTAACTGTTATTCTCTTTACTTCTTTTGAATTTCGTCAAATCTTAAGTGTTTGCTTTTAAGTTGTCGGTTTTGTAGTTGTCTGACGGTCACGTAAGTCGCTGCTGCAAGGGAATGAAGACAAACTTTATAAATTGGTACGTATTAATTACATAATTTAAAATATACACATGCATACATACATACATATAATACATTCAATTATGATATTTCAGAAAGAATACATTGGGAAAATAGGTGGAGACGGAGCGGCGCAATTCTTAAAAAAAGCCGTTCGAAAGGTTTTTGCCGACGAATTGGCTGTTGCATATAGTTGGAAGCGGACCGCCACTAAACCGAGCGCTGAGCGATTGTTCGTGGTTACGACCATTAAGAGTACGTACATATATTTTCATCAATTCTTTAGTACATTTAATTAACAACTTTTCTTTTATTAGAAGTTTGCTACATAAAATTCTTGGCAACGGACAAGGTTATGAATGGAATACTCCAAAAGCATTTTCTTCATGCTGGCGACCGCGTTGCAGCAAAAAGAAAATGTACAAATTAAATTATTAAATTAATAAGCTGTAATATTAAGTAATAAATAAATTGAATAAAATCATTGAATAAATACAAAATGATAATAATTATTTTTTTAGCAGCAAACAATTGGGAATAAGATCCAATAATGACTCGCAAATGGCTCTCAATTGCGACTCGAATAAGACTCACAGGTGACTCTCAAATGACTCTCATTTGTGACTCAAATATGACTCAAATGTGATTCACATATGACACCCAAATAAAACAATTTGCTCAGAAATAAGACTCCGAACTGAGTCTAAAGTGATCAAAAAATAGAGTCATAAATGACTCTTCCAAAGGAGTCTTTGCTAGGGTACCGTTTTCTCACAGGAAACAATCATTTAAGATTCGAAAATGCGCTCATTTAGATTCATTTTAATCAGTCAAAAGACTCTTTTAAGACTCTTATGTGATTCGAAATGCTTACTGGGTGTACACTCCCAGCAAGCATTTCAAATCACATAAGAGTCTTAAATGAGTCTTTTGACTGATTAAAATGAATCTAAATGAGCGCATTTTCGAATCTTAAATGATTGTTTCCTGTGAGAAAACGGTACCCTAGCAAAGACTCCTTTGGAAGAGTCATTTATGACTCTATTTTTTGATCACTTTAGACTCAGTTCGGAGTCTTATTTCTGAGCAAATTGTTTTATTTGAGAGTCATATGTGAATCACATTTGAGTCATATTTGAGTCACAAATGAGAGTCATTTGAGAGTCAACTTTGAGTCTTATTCGAGTCGCAATTGAGAGCCATTTGCGAGTCATTATTGGATCTTATTCCCAATTGTTTGCTGCTAAAAAAATAATTATTATCCTTTTGTATTTATTCAATGATTTTATTCAATTTATTCATTACTTATACATGTATAGATTTTGAATTTAAAAATTAATTTTGTGCGTTTTTTGCTGCAACGCGGTCGCCAGCATAAACAAAATGCTTCTGGAGTACCGAACTCATGTCCTTATCCGTTGCCGGGAACGTCTAATAAAAGAAAAGTTGTTAATTAAATGTACTGAAAAATTAATAAAAATATTTGTACGTACTTTTAATGGTCATAACCCCGAAAGATCTCTCAGCGCTGGGTTTAGTGCTCGTCCCCTTCACATTATATGGAATAGCCAATTCGCTTTTCTAAGGAATTGCGCCGCTCCGTCTCCACCTATTTTCCCAATGTATTCTTTCTGAAATATCATAATTGAATTTATTATATGTAGTATGTGTATATTTGAAATTATGTAATTTATACGAACCAATTTATGAAGTTTGTCTTCATTCCCTTGCAGCAGCGACTTACGTGACCGTCAGACAACTAAAAAACCGACAACTTAAAAGCAAACACTTAAGACTTGACGAAATGCAAAAGAAGTAACGAGATTAAACAGTTACATTTCCAGTTGCATCGTCAAACGCAAAACAAAATTCGAAAAATTACAGTAAAAATTCAAACGAAAGCAATCACATTTCGGTCAGCAACATGATCAATTTGAGATCGCTGTATATTTTGTTGTTGTTAATCTCATTTGCATCAGCAAACTGTTCGAAATATGCGCTCATAGAAAAAATCAAAGCAATCACATTTCGGTCCGCAGCATGATCAATTCGAGTTCGCTGTATATTTTGTTATTGTAATCTCATTTTAGGCATACTCATGGATCATTTATGACTCTTTTTTAAATCACACAGGAGATTAATCTTTTTTTTATCATTAAAAAGAGTCAAAAAAGACTCTCCAAGAAGATTGCGATCAGTAAAGATCTTACAATTGCTAGCTGGGCACATTGAAATAAAATAAATTTTCGTTGCATGTGTGCGTGCGCATTTCTTTATTTGTATTGGTGCGTGCACATCCATAAGGCAGCTTTGGGCACCCCTGCCTTAGTTATTTATGATAAAACCGAATATTAAAGTTACGCAAATTTTGAGCTTGTTTTTGTTTTTGGACAGTTTCTCCCTTTAATATTAAATAAAATCTTATTATATATACCTCTTTGAAAAGGTAATACTATAAGCTTTAATCTACCATTTTGAAATTTTTGATTTTCGTTAGTTTTATACATTTTACTCGCGTTTGAAGTTGATAAGAATAAAAACCGAATATTAATGCTATCCACTGTACGTAATAATACGTAGCCCGCAAAAAAATGTCCCCAAACTCATTTCAAGGCAAGATAATGAGTTCAAGCGATTCCACAATATTGATGTTATGGAGGGATTGACTCTTTCGCCGAGCCATAACCCAGTGGATCATCAATGAATAATATAGCGACAGGAATGAGAAATGCTATGGACAAAAATTATTGGACAGTTGTGACAAGAAGAAGAAGGACTTGAACTTGAACATAGCTTAAAATCTGAACTATTCAAATAAAATAAGGGTTTATTATAATTATGTTTTTTTAACACGTTTTTTTACCAAATTGATTTTTCTCATATGCTGTTCTTATTATTTCGCACACGTCTGTACATAGCATACCAAATTTAAAGTCTCTGGGGCTGACTCGTTCAAACACACGGACAGACAGACGGACATGGCTAAATCGACTCGGCTGTTGATGCTGATGAAGAATATATATATATGTACTTTATATGGTCGGAGATGCTTTCTTCTGCCTGTTACATACATGAATCCAATATACCCTTTTTGACCATTTTCAATGGACATCGATATTTATGTCTTATTAAGCATGCAGAAATTTTAAATACTCTTAAAATTTAAAATTCATAGCTAAAATATCTAAGTTCTGTAACTGGTAACTATGTATAGTCGGGGACTCGACTTTCCACTTATATTATAATAGTCGCCAATCAAAACACAACACTGCGGACGTCAGTCCGCGCTAGTGACGAAAGCAGCACGAAGGGTGCGAAGGCGACTAGCATATATGCACAGGAAGAATTGAAAATTTGATGTGCATCAAGTTAGCTAAACACTTTCGGAAAAAACAACGTTTAGGGGATGGATAATTTGCCGTTAATTATCCGTAAATTATTCGTGAAAAAATTAATTTTGCCGCTCTTTTATTTTTTAAAAAAAGTTAATGTTCTGCTAACTTGATATCAAGTTAGCAAGACACTCCCACAATTTGGACTATTTTCGAAATCTTTTTATAGGCTAATTTGCCGTTAATTATCCGTAATTTATTCGTGAAAAAATTAATTTTGCCGCTCTTTAATTTAAAAAAAAAATAATGTTCTATCTTGATATCAAGTTAGCAAGACGGACTGTCGTTGCTGTTACTTTAACATTGGACTGATATGTTAACATTTCTGGAATGTATCGTAACAGTTCGGTGTATTTATAATGTTTAACCAGTTTTTGTGGCATTAATTAATTTTCACAAGTGTGCAAATTTAAAAATTTTTGAACACATTTTTTAACACATAAATATATAAAACTGTTATGTTACATACCAGATATGACAACATTACCGTCCAATGTTAAAATAACAGCAACGATCGATTTAACTTAAAATGTGCTATTGATTTGAATTTTTTTTTTTTTTTTTAAATGAAAGGCAAATTTGTGTCTTCCACGAATAAATTACGGATAATTAACGGCAAATTAGCCTATAAAAAGATTTCGAAAATAGTCCAAATTGTGGGAGTGTCTTGCTAACTTGATATCAAGTTAGCAGAACATTAACTTTTCACGAATAATTTACGGATAATTAACGGCAAATTATCCATCCCCTAAACGTTGTTTTTTCCGAAAGTGTTTAGCTAGGTCGAGTCATTTACCGATCGAAAGGTATCAATTCAACTCACAAATGTGCATACTAAGACTTTTTAAAGCTCACCTGGCTCGTGAGATTAACAGGTGTAAGTGGGGGGCGCAAAATTTAAATGATTGGAGCAAACGGGGCCGTGGGAGCCTTTTTGAATTTTTTACTATTCTAATCAAAAATACGCGTCGAATGACATCTTGATCATCAAATTGGACCACTGGTTCAAAAGATAATTAATTGAAATTTTGAGTGGCCTTCCGAAAATATAATGAAAAATTAGTTTGTTTGTTTGTTTGGATTAAATCGTTGATTTAACTTAAAAGTTTGAATGAGGACTTGTTCCCGAACAAAAATCTAGAAACGTTTGTTTTACGACTTTTTCGAAAAATCGCTAGCATAGCATCCAAACGATAGAAGCTACAGATGTGATCTATACGTCGTTAAAAAGGCATTTCAAAGGGATCTTAGGCACACCTTTAAAGTTTTTTTTTTTTGAAGTAAAAAGGTACACAGCTACAGGTGAAATAATGTATTTTGGCGATTTTTGACAAAACAACCGTAACGATTATTAAATTAAAAATTTTTCTCACTCGGCACATTGCACATTGGGCGATTTGACGATTTTTCTGGCATAAACTACAATTTTAAAGCTAAAGCTGTCAAATTTGGCATGAACCTTAGTTAGACTAATTTAGAATTAACAATTTTATTTTTTTTTTATTTGGACCTCCTCTTAACTTCCTCTTCCTCATCTGACTATGAGAAAAATGTGTAAAATATTTTTAAAAAATCCAAATATAAAGCTAGAGACCTGAAATTTGGCATGAATCTTAAATAGACTGAAGTCGAATTTATATGTTTTTTTGCTTTTTAATTTGACCTAGTTTTCTACCCCTTATTTTCACTGACTCAGTGAAAATGTAAATTTTTTTTTTATTAAGTTATATATAAAGAGAGATATCTTAAACTTTATATGTTTGCTAATAAAACTAAAATATAATTTACAATTTTTTTTGTATTTTAATTTGACCGTGTGTTCACCCCCTTTCCCATCTGACTCCGGGAAAAATCTGATTATTGTACCCTGTTTTAGCATTTTTTTATTTGATATTGCGCAAGAATGCGCAAAAGATATTAATAAATCTATATACTAGAGGCTATAGTTAATGACTTGCCAATCAATTTTCAAAAGCATGTGCTTTTACAAAACAGCTGACTTTAGAGAGTTCCACACAAGAGAAGAGTTGCCACCCAGCCCGAAAAAGAATAATTTTTAATCTAACTGAAGTGTAAATAAAGTCACATTTTGAAAATACTACCATACATTTTATGACTTTATGCCAGAAAAATCGACAAATCGCCCAATGTGCGTTGCGCTAATTTCTTCGTACCTAATAAATATTTATTTTTTTCGCAGTGCCGAGTGACAAAAAATATTTTTTTTGTAATTTATATGTAAAACTTAATATTATTCGTCACAAAATTGGATATCAAAAATTTTGGTCCATGAAAATTTTTCGTCACTAGACTTTTACCTCGTAAAGAGGTTTTTTTTTATAAGATATTTGATTGCTTGCAACAAATAGTTTTGTCTTTATTTTAATTTGTGTAGTATTAATACAATAAATAAATACTATATGATTAATGAGTATGTTCTACATCAGCATCATTAAATCATTTCGTTTTGTATGTATCAAAAATTGATATCACATTATGTATTACACATTAGAGGTGGAAAAGGCCCGTGTCCGATAGATAGTCGGGCTTGTGCCTAAAAATCTTATTTCGGGCCGGGCTTGTGCAACATACCAAGTATACTCATAGTTATATCTCGGAACTTAGGGTAAAAAAGTGCAATGTCTTGATTCAATGTGTTATTGAAACATATACAGACGTGTGCGAAGTAATAAGAACAGCATATGAGACAGATTAATTTGGTAAAAAAAAGGTGCTAAGAAAACATAATTTTAATAAACCCTTATATTATTTGAATAGTTCACATTTTAAGCTATGTATATCCTAAAAGAGTTCAAGTCCTGCTATGTCCTTATCTTTTATAATGTCAACTTTGTTGGGTTAAGTCGAAATTTAGGTGTTCGAAATAATAAGAACAAAGTGAGAAAATAACGGATTGTCGTTTTCTACATAAGTTTTAACAATTTATAAGTATACACTTAGTTGCCTACATTTAGCATAAGTGGGCTCCACCTCTTTTCCGGATCATTTAGACACATCGGGACTTTATAGGAGCTATGAGAACGCGGCATCTGGAGATAGGAGTATTCTCCCAAGTATTTTCTTTTTCTTGTCACAACTGTCCAAAATTTTTTATCCATAACATCTCTCATTTCCATCGCTATAATATTCATTGATGATCCACTAGATTATTGCTCGGCAAAGGAGTCAATCCCTCCTTAATATGTTTATCTCACTATATAGCCGTTTTTCCCACAAATATTGTGATTTTTTGTAATTGAGCAGCCCTTAAATTTTGGAGTCGCCAAATTTATTACCAATTTTTTTTAAGAAAAATTAATTGCTTTTATTATTTATTAAAAAAATTTCAATTTTTTTATATTAAGTCAATATAATTAATTAAAAAAAAAACTTTTTCTTAAAAAAAAATAAAATTGTTAACAAGAAATTTAAAACACCAAAAATTTTAATTTTTAATTTTGGTGTTCTATTAAAAAAAATAATCGTTTCAAAATCGGAGAACATGCCATACAAAGGGATATTTTGCAAAATATTTCATTAATGCCCTGCAATAAAAAAATTATTAAAATAGAAAAAAAACATTAACTGTTTTGGGACTGGGCTTAACAAAGAAGTACCTTGCGGGCTCGTGCCAATTTTTAAAAACATATTCGGGTCCCGCGCCCACCTCTATTATAAGTATTCAATGTATTATTTTAAGGATCTCCACAAAGCAGCAGCAGTAGCAGAGAGCGGTGTCAATTCTCCCATATGAGAGCACACAAGCACTCTCAGTGATGCGTTTCCTCATTGCAGTCCAATATTGAATCGTATCTCGACAAAGTAGCATACCGAACTTTTCATGTTTACCCAACTTGTAGGTTCTTACATAAGTAACATAAATAAATATTAATGAATTTGAAAAAAATTTGTGTTGTTGTGCATATCGACGATTATTGCTATTGTAGCAACCAAATTTTAAAAGATAATTGCTTCATTTTAGCCAGTTATTAAGTACGGTTAAAATATTTTGATGATGCCGATCTGTAATTTATTTTTGTTAAATTTAATTCTAATTCCGTTTTAATAAGCGCTCAAAATTTCCTTCAAAGAATAACAACTGCTAAGAGGTAAGAGAAGAGTGCATTTATTCTCCACGAATTTTAAAATTACAAAAATAAATATGGATAAAATATAAATATATTGTAAATATATCAACACAAATTTATAATTCATATAATATAATTTCTTTGATTCTTTGATTTTATTACAGGTACACAGGTACTTTTTCTTAATTGTAAGTATGTTGTATTAAGGCAGTATTCTGGTCTAGAAATTTTAAAACAAATTTCGTATTTCCAAAGTTTAGTATATGCCATCAAAAGGATTTTTCAAAATTCCTATTATTTCACGAGTTACAGCCGTTTTAGTGACGTGGCATCGGTACCGGTCCGACCACTCTCAAAACTTTGAATGCGTTTTTCCCGAAACTGTCTTTTTCAAAACGATCACCACGATTTCTCAAGTTCTACTGGACCGATTTACCTGAAATTTTTTGAGTCTTCTTTATAGACTTGTCTATAGCTGAAACTAGCCCCGTCCCCAAATTAAATTTTTTACTATTTTTAAAAAATTCGAAGCAGTCCAAAAAAGTGGTACAAAACTTGTTTTTATTTTTTCAGACAGTAGCCATTTTGTGAAAAAAATGTTTGCCAACTTTTCCGTAGTTCCAGACATTGCGACATTATTCAAGATTAATAATCTTTTTTGTTTTTTGGTTTCAGATTGCTACAAGGGTTAAAATTACCCAAGGGTTAAATAATAATTTTTTTGCTAAACAAAATTAATTATTACATACATAAATTAAATTATATTAATTAAATAAGAAAAGGTAAAGGTCCAGTCTATGCGGCACACCTCCAAAAAAAAAAAAAAAAAATCCAAAATTAGAGCCTGATTTATGATGAATTTAGGTGTAAAAATTATTTCCGGGTCTTTTATAGATTTTTAAAAAAAATTTTGAAATTTTAATAAAAATGAACTATTTTTTTGTTCTCTTGTGCATGTTGAATAAATTTGAACGTTTACCAACACTATTTTTTTCATATTAATTTTTACCGTGATTTCCAACAGTGTACAACGTAATCATGTCAAAAAGTTGAATAAAAAAATGTAACTTATTGAAAATAAGCAAATCATTTTGGATAAAATTTGGTGGTCCTGGAAAGGACCGATTTGATGCCAAGGCTTCATCAATAATATTCGTGTAATATTGAAGTGCCGCAGGCGAAAAATTTTGAAAAAAAAAAAATCGCGCGATTTTTTTTTTTCAAAATTTTTCGCCTGCGGCGCTTTAATCACATTTTAATAACCAGGATTGCATGTGTATCTTCATTGATCTTCATCTACCAATTGCCAAAAGACCTCATGAACCCTTTCTGTGTGGCTCGTAAATTTCTTTTGAAATTGAAATTTGGCCAAATATCCAATATAATGCTCTGGTTTACTTCCAAAATGTGGAATGTGGTCCCGCATATCCCTCTTACATGAGGATGAAAGTAGTGTTGGTAAACGTTACATATAATCGAAAAAAAAGAACCATGCAAAGCTCAAATCAACCCTGTAAAACTCAAAAGAACATTCAAATAGTTCATTTTGCATAAAAAGAACAGAAAAAAAGTTCATTTTTATTAAAATTTCAAAAAATTTTTAAAAAAAAAACTATAAAAAAGCCGGATATAATTTTTACACCAAAATTCATCATAAATCAAGCTCTAATTTTGGATTTTTTTTTTTTTTTTTTTGGAGGTGTGCCGCATAGACTGGACCTTTACCGAGGTGTCAACCCTAAGGTTGGAGAAAATGCTAAAATTAATTAAATCTCTCGAACTTCTGTGGCATCTCGGAAATTTCCGTGCGGAAATGCTTTCTGCGGAATTCTCTTTCGCTTGCGATTTCTGTGACATCCCTGATTAACTTTTTTTGTTTTTTTTTAGTTTTTTCTGTATTCTTCTTAGGTTAATAAATAACTAATAAAAAAAATGGATGGTAAAAATATTAATTGCCTTTTTTTATGACACTTCAAAAATTACCTAAAATTAATGCCTCTAGAGCAGAATTCCCCCTTGACAATAATATAAGTGGTTTTGAAAGCCATTGCAAGTACAATAGCCGATTTTCTTTATTTAGAATTTCTATAAGCGCTTAAAGCAATGCCTTAAACTTTAAGGCTTACAATGTTGCATTTTTGTAAAGCTAAACAATCAATAAAAATTGAGTAAAATTACTCAATTACTATACACTAGTCGGCATATTTATTTTGATCAAACGGTTATTTGAAGGAAATTGTGGTAAGTAATGTACACTACTTTACTTGATAACGAAAGATTTTAAGCATATTACATTATCCTATTTGTTAAGGAATGTAAAGACAACTGCCCTTTTGTCAAATTAAATATTCCGACCAGTGCATATGTAAATATTACAATTTTCTTTCATCAATAACTGGTAGAAGCCATTTTGGCAAAATTAAAGTAATTTGTGATCATGAAGTTAAATTTTATTTAATAAATGAAACATGCAAATACAAACAAATACACTGCTTTATACGAATAAGTAAATCAAGGGATTAATTACAAGTGTTTGGCAATTAACTTAAGTTTTCTTGGCACAATGTAACAATGTGAGCGAGTGTTTGTTCATTTTCCAATTCGTTTGCGATAGTTGTACTCGTTCAAGTTTAGAAATGACTTGGTATACGAGTGTGTGGTTTGCTGGGTTATTCAAAATAAAGAGAGTAACAATGGGAAGCCGAAACACGTGTCGTGGTGCTCGCAGAAAGCAGCTGCTCATGTGTATTTACATACATATGTGTGTTGGCATGTACAATTTACATAGATATTATACACTGTACAGTGTATACTGTTTCACTTTGCGTACTGTTTCAGGAAACCTCACGTAACTTTCAGCTTTGCAACATGCCGCTTGACATTCAAGCAACAAAATTGCAAAACGACAACAAACTCTTCTTCTTTTTCTTCTTGCTGTCTCTCACACACAAATGAGAAATGAGATTGAAAATGTGCCAAACAATTTGCAAACGTTTATGATGCGGATGTATTGAAATAGTATTGCGCCGTTTCTTTTATATTTTAATTTGCATTTGTTTGTATTAATGCATGTGTACTAAACATATAATATAATTTCGCACATACTTACATATGTGCGTACATAGATACGTATTATGCGGAGGCTTACCATGTTCATATGGTGAAAACGTGCCAGCATCGATATTAATGTAGGGATCAATTTTAATGGAAGTAACATCCAGACCGCAGGACTTTAGTAATGTGCCGAACGAAGAGGCGATGACACCTTTGCCAACGCCACTTATAACACCTCCGGTAACCAAAATGTATTTCATTTTAATAATGTTCACGTTACACAGCTGACCACGCGGTAAATCACTTCCGAGATTTGTCGTTGTTCTTGCAAAGTCTTTTGCCCGCGCACGCTCAAACACACACGATAATAAATGGCAATAATGTCGAGTCGATTCGTATTTGGTTTCTATTTTACTACAATTCGCGTGCTGCTTACAAACACATGTTAAGAGTTTTTCTTTTACATATTTATTTATATGGGGCGCGAAAGGCGTAGATACGTTTTTTGCTGCTGTTGGCGGCGGCAGTTGGAGTAATCTGATCATTCTTTCTCGCTCGCTCGCTTTGCTTTTGCCTAAGGGTGCTGCCAGACTGTAAAAAAAATCATGTGGCAGCCCTGGCTAAGCTTGGCAAAAACAAAAAAGGTGGCATCCTTCAGGTTCCACGGATAACTCAAATCCTAGTGTTATTAAATCATTGAAAAAACCGTGAGTTAAAATTAAGAACTTGCTTAATTTTGAAGCTAGAAGTTTGAAAATTGCACTCGAACTTTTTTTGAATTTTTCTCGAATACTTAAGGTTTTTTTTTAGAATTTCTTACTAAACTTCATTACGCGAAGAGTCTCATGCACCAAACCAATTTTAAAAAGAACTTCATTATTTAAGAAATTTTTAATTTTATTGGTTTATTTAATTTGTAAGTAGAAATTTTTAATTTAATTTTTTAATATAATAAATGTTATTAAAGAAATGATAAGGGACCAATTTTCGATAAATCTCTAGCATCATGCAAAATTTGCCACTCACACGAGACCTCACTGACATGTGTTATGTGTCGCATACACGATAGGGTCAATTCTACGTCACAGTTGTGAAATTGGAAATTTTGCAATAGCAAAATGCTTTTAAAAATATAAGTCAACATATTAATTAGTTTCGCTAGCTATACCAAGATGACTACTAATTATATAAGGGAAATGCAACATTTGTGCACAACAACGTTTGCTTTCATTCTGTCAAAATAAAGAACCCGAAGAGAGAGCAGCTTTGGAAAATGGATAACCTTTTAGTTACTCCACCATGAGCTGTAGTATGTATATTAGTGTTGGTAAACGGCTGAAGGACGTTATATTTGAATTGTCGGTTATAATTTTGCGGGAAAAAATTTAAAACAGCGGACATCGAGTACTCGTCGATTTTTAAGCAAAAAAAATTAAACATATTTTGTTCCCTAATCTTTACAAATTTAATGTCATAAACCGCTTTGTCAAAATCAAGGACCGCAAATAAGAGTTATGAGAAACTGGATTAACTTTTGTTTTCAATTTTTATTTAAAAATTATAGGATTAAAGTTATTTTTCAATTTTTGAAAATAAAAACTATTTTTCAATTTTTATTACAAAAATTGAAAATAAAAATTTTTCTTTAATTTTTATTATAAAATAGTATATTGGTGATTGCTTTTAGATGCTCTAGTCGAGAGTGCATGACTACGACGCACGCTACGCCCAGATCCCTGGATACCCTGTAATTTATACTTAATCGAAAACGCATACACGCAAGAACATGCATAAATGATTTATCATATGACAGTTATAGCAAGGAAAAGCATTTAATGTTGTATTCAAATTCAAGCACATGGAAAATATAGTATTTTAAATGCAAAATATAAGCAGTACATTCCGAATACATGCATACATAGTATCTATGCATATACCTGTGTACGGAGAATCAGTTGTGTGTGTGTAAGTTGCATTCGTATAAATTAATCAAGCTGCTAAAGTGGAGCTCATTTAGTTGTCTCTTGTTGCTCAAAGGCCGGATATTGCTCCAGCACCTGTGACCAGGTCAGACGTGCCGTCGCCAGGTCCTTGACCACTCCGACAACGACGTCCAGACCTAGACGCACCTGTTTCATGGTATTCCTGTCGCGCAGCGTCACCGTATGCGGCTCCTTTAGGGTATCGAAATCAACAGTGATGCCGTAGGGTATGGCAATCTCGTCGGTGCGAGCATAGCGACGTCCAATGGAGCCACTAGAATCATCCACCTTGTGCGACAGTTCCGCTTTGGTCAACGAGGCAGACAACTGTTGTGTGTACGGTTGGAACTCGGCGTTGTTTGACAGTGGCAAAATGGAGCACTTCAGAGGAGCCACCAAAGGTGGCAACGTAAAGTAGCACCTCTGCTCGTCTCCGTCCCTGCATTGAAAGCTGTGCTCGAGGAGCGCGTACATAATGCGACCAATGCCAAAGGACGGCTCTACCACACTCGGTATGAATTCCTCGACATGGACAGTTTTGGTGGAATGCTTCACACCAATCGTATCGGCGCCGAGTTCGTGAGTAGCTCCATCGGTCAGAGTAAGTTTATACTGGCCTCCTGCCGATAGCTGGGTCTCCACGCTTTTAATGTCGTCCAGTGAGAGCTTGGAGAGCGCTTCCGTAATGGCCTTGGCATCCTTCTTGAACGTCTTGCCCAAAGTCTGTTTGTTGGGCACAATCTCGCTGACCTCGACCGTCTTTGGGGCCGGCAGTCGCTTCTCGGCCACCAGCCGCACCCCAGTGGCAGCCGAGTGCTGGCTGAGATCGTAGGCCGATCGATCGGCGCAGCCCACACACTCGACCCAGCCGTAGGACGTAAGGATCTCCGCATCCCAGCAGTCGCAGGCATAATGGGCCATCTCATTGCCCATGTGCTGGCGGAACCGAAGGCACTCGGGCTTAATTCCAATCGCATGTAGGAACTGCTGAATGCGTGCCATGTAGTAGCCGAGGGTTTCGTTGGCTACCAACTTGGTGGACACTGCCTCAGCAATGGTGGACTGCTGGGCCGACTTGCCATCCATTTGATTGCAAGCTGAATATAGCGTCAGCTTCTCGCTGGCCACGTTGCTGAACTTTGGGTGATCCTTGAGAGCAGGATCACAGAAGTGCTCAATCTCTGCCATGGTGAACTCACGCACTCGAATCAGACCAGAGCGTGGCGAGATTTCGTTGCGGAACGAGTTGCCGATTTGGGCCACGGCGAAGGGCAGCCTGCCTTGGTTAAACTCCAGTAGGCGTTTAAAGTTCACAAAGATTCCCTGCGCTGTTTCTGGACGGAGGAAGCCCTTCACCAGTCCAGTGGGTCCAATTTGGGTGGCAAACATCAGATTGAACTCAATCGGCTCTGTCAAATCATTGCCTGTCAATGGTGACTTGATGTGGTACTTGGCCAAAACGTCTGCCAACTCTTGCTTGTTCAGACCGTCCAATTTAATGATGATATCCTCGCATTCAGCTTGTAGAGCCGCGGTGGCGTCTTTAGCTTTGCACAGCTTCTCTAATGCTTGCTTAATCAGATGATCGAGTCGGAAGCACTCGCCTGTCTTAACATCCTTGACCATAAGATCGGCAAAGCGTTCCACATGCCCAGATGCCTTGAGCACCGGCTCCGGTGTCAGCATGGAGCAATCTACTTCTAGCATCTGCTCTTCCAGACTAAAGAACTGTCGCCACAACGCCAAGATGTTGGACTTGAGGGCACAGCCCATTGGTCCAAAGTCGTACTGTCCAGTTATGCCACCATAAATTGCAAAGCTCTGATCGTAAAAGAAGCGACGCTTCAGCAAATCCTCCATTTTAGCGCGATCAAAGCTGACCACGCTCGGCGTAAGTGCCAGCTCCTTTTCCTCTAGAGCCTTCTTTCGCACCTTCAGCTCGGCCACGGCCTTTTTGACGTCCAATTCGGGAGCTCCCTTTGCCTTCAGCTCACGCACCAAGTTTCCCTGCTCCTGCACCCGCTCGCGGAGAGGGGCTAGCTGTTGTTCTATTTCTGGATTGGACATGATAAAGTCGGCTGCTGCTGATCGCAATTGGACACTGCGCTTCTGCTTTTTGCTACCCCAAGAGGTCGTTGACGAAGCGCAACTGGATGTGCAAAAAAATACTTTCGCTTGTGCTTGGTTGGCAATGTTCTCACGCTCACACTCACGCCAACTCCACGTTTTTATGTGTGCGGTGTTTCGTTGGATCTGGAATAAAAGTCCACTGGCGCCTCGCAAGTATGTGAGCGCTTTTAACAACTGTAATGACATATGTTATTTTTTAAACGGCCAACACAAAAATTTATGTAATTTTAATTGAGGACTTCGAAATTCTGCAATACCTTCACTTGCCTGTTGGGTGATTCACAATAGTGTGCAGGCAGATATTCAACACTGCAAGTTCAACAACAAACAGCTGATTAGGCATTCAACCGCTCAGTTGAGTCGTGTGTGGGCATTTTGTTAATTTTTGGTTTTTGTTTGCTATATTTTTCGCAGAAACGGATAGTGATATTAATAAGGACTGTAATGTTTGACTAATCAATAGTTTTTATATCAACATTGTCCCGATTATTCGACGCAACAGCTTATAAATCATATTTTCAGTTCCGTGTTTGGTAGCGCCACCTCTTGTCTGGTTGCGAAAAAACCTCCCTTTGTTTTGCGATGTGTATATCTTGGAGTGCAAAGGGACTATCAATGGACCACGCGATTGTGTCATCCTCGGATTCGTTTTGCCGATTCTTATCGATTATTTTTGGCCGGTGTGCAATTTAAATGAGAATTTTTATTTGTGTATTAAGCAAAATTTTTACCAATAAAGTACAATTTAGTAAATCCAAATAAATTATAATTTGGATAATATAAAAAAGTTAATTTCAAAGGATTTTTGGTTGGTATATAAATTTTAAATAAAATGTTAGAAAATGGACAAAACTATATCAAAAATTAGTGTGAAATTTTAAAAAGCAAAATTTTGCAAAATACAAAAAAGGTTCCTGTTTACAAAAAAATCCAACGCCTTGGGAACCAGGGCTGTCACACCGTTCTATAATCTTTTCCGAGTATTTTATTAAAATACTATCACTTATTATCATCACTATCGTGTTGTGCAAGTTCACTTGCTCACTTTAGTGAGCAACTCTTTTTTGTTCACTCACTCATGAGCAACCCAACACTAATCGATAACTGCTTTGATAGTTTTATTTACAGCTCTGCCAAGAATTATTTTTCTCTTTGATTTTCGAATATAATTTTTATGAATTAGTAATTATTTTAATTATTTTAAGAGCGACACTTATTTGTTATGAACTTGATTCAAGTAATATACATTAAATCAAGTTGAGTATCTTTTGCCGTTTGTTGTTTTCGTGATTGGTTAAGCTAAACAAAGTGAGGACGCCGTGTCGACAGCGACGCTATGCGACCGCATTTCTTCTAACAAACATAAAAACAAAAGACCAAGTGTACCACTTGCAGCATACTTGGCTAACTGTTAAATGGCAATAATGTCGAGTCGATTCGTATTTGGTTTCTATTTTACTACAATTCGCGTGCTGCTTACAAACACATGTTAAGAGTTTTTCTTTTACATATTTATTTATATGGGGCGCGAAAGGCGTAGATACGTTTTTTGCTGCTGTTGGCGGCGGCAGTTGGAGTAATCTGATCATTCTTTCTCGCTCGCTCGCTTTGCTTTTGCCTAAGGGTGCTGCCAGACTGTAAAAAAAATCATGTGGCAGCCCTGGCTAAGCTTGGCAAAAACAAAAAAGGTGGCATCCTTCAGGTTCCACGGATAACTCAAATCCTAGTGTTATTAAATCATTGAAAAAACCGTGAGTTAAAATTAAGAACTTGCTTAATTTTGAAGCTAGAAGTTTGAAAATTGCACTCGAACTTTTTTTGAATTTTTCTCGAATACTTAAGGTTTTTTTTTAGAATTTCTTACTAAACTTCATTACGCGAAGAGTCTCATGCACCAAACCAATTTTAAAAAGAACTTCATTATTTAAGAAATTTTTAATTTTATTGGTTTATTTAATTTGTAAGTAGAAATTTTTAATTTAATTTTTTAATATAATAAATGTTATTAAAGAAATGATAAGGGACCAATTTTCGATAAATCTCTAGCATCATGCAAAATTTGCCACTCACACGAGACCTCACTGACATGTGTTATGTGTCGCATACACGATAGGGTCAATTCTACGTCACAGTTGTGAAATTGGAAATTTTGCAATAGCAAAATGCTTTTAAAAATATAAGTCAACATATTAATTAGTTTCGCTAGCTATACCAAGATGACTACTAATTATATAAGGGAAATGCAACATTTGTGCACAACAACGTTTGCTTTCATTCTGTCAAAATAAAGAACCCGAAGAGAGAGCAGCTTTGGAAAATGGATAACCTTTTAGTTACTCCACCATGAGCTGTAGTATGTATATTAGTGTTGGTAAACGGCTGAAGGACGTTATATTTGAATTGTCGGTTATAATTTTGCGGGAAAAAATTTAAAACAGCGGACATCGAGTACTCGTCGATTTTTAAGCAAAAAAAATTAAACATATTTTGTTCCCTAATCTTTACAAATTTAATGTCATAAACGGCTTTGTCAAAATCAAGGACCGCAAATAAGAGTTATGAGAAACTGGATTAACTTTTGTTTTCAATTTTTATTTAAAAATTATAGGATTAAAGTTATTTTTCAATTTTTGAAAATAAAAACTATTTTTCAATTTTTATTACAAAAATTGAAAATAAAAATTTTTCTTTAATTTTTATTATAAAATAGTATATTGGTGATTGCTTTTAGATGCTCTAGTCGAGAGTGCATGACTACGACGCACGCTACGCCCAGATCCCTGGATACCCTGTAATTTATACTTAATCGAAAACGCATACACGCAAGAACATGCATAAATGATTTATCATATGACAGTTATAGCAAGGAAAAGCATTTAATGTTGTATTCAAATTCAAGCACATGGAAAATATAGTATTTTAAATGCAAAATATAAGCAGTACATTCCGAATACATGCATACATAGTATCTATGCATATACCTGTGTACGGAGAATCAGTTGTGTGTGTGTAAGTTGCATTCGTATAAATTAATCAAGCTGCTAAAGTGGAGCTCATTTAGTTGTCTCTTGTTGCTCAAAGGCCGGATATTGCTCCAGCACCTGTGACCAGGTCAGACGTGCCGTCGCCAGGTCCTTGACCACTCCGACAACGACGTCCAGACCTAGACGCACCTGTTTCATGGTATTCCTGTCGCGCAGCGTCACCGTATGCGGCTCCTTTAGGGTATCGAAATCAACAGTGATGCCGTAGGGTATGGCAATCTCGTCGGTGCGAGCATAGCGACGTCCAATGGAGCCACTAGAATCATCCACCTTGTGCGACAGTTCCGCTTTGGTCAACGAGGCAGACAACTGTTGTGTGTACGGTTGGAACTCGGCGTTGTTTGACAGTGGCAAAATGGAGCACTTCAGAGGAGCCACCAAAGGTGGCAACGTAAAGTAGCACCTCTGCTCGTCTCCGTCCCTGCATTGAAAGCTGTGCTCGAGGAGCGCGTACATAATGCGACCAATGCCAAAGGACGGCTCTACCACACTCGGTATGAATTCCTCGACATGGACAGTTTTGGTGGAATGCTTCACACCAATCGTATCGGCGCCGAGTTCGTGAGTAGCTCCATCGGTCAGAGTAAGTTTATACTGGCCTCCTGCCGATAGCTGGGTCTCCACGCTTTTAATGTCGTCCAGTGAGAGCTTGGAGAGCGCTTCCGTAATGGCCTTGGCATCCTTCTTGAACGTCTTGCCCAAAGTCTGTTTGTTGGGCACAATCTCGCTGACCTCGACCGTCTTTGGGGCCGGCAGTCGCTTCTCGGCCACCAGCCGCACCCCAGTGGCAGCCGAGTGCTGGCTGAGATCGTAGGCCGATCGATCGGCGCAGCCCACACACTCGACCCAGCCGTAGGACGTAAGGATCTCCGCATCCCAGCAGTCGCAGGCATAATGGGCCATCTCATTGCCCATGTGCTGGCGGAACCGAAGGCACTCGGGCTTAATTCCAATCGCATGTAGGAACTGCTGAATGCGTGCCATGTAGTAGCCGAGGGTTTCGTTGGCTACCAACTTGGTGGACACTGCCTCAGCAATGGTGGACTGCTGGGCCGACTTGCCATCCATTTGATTGCAAGCTGAATATAGCGTCAGCTTCTCGCTGGCCACGTTGCTGAACTTTGGGTGATCCTTGAGAGCAGGATCACAGAAGTGCTCAATCTCTGCCATGGTGAACTCACGCACTCGAATCAGACCAGAGCGTGGCGAGATTTCGTTGCGGAACGAGTTGCCGATTTGGGCCACGGCGAAGGGCAGCCTGCCTTGGTTAAACTCCAGTAGGCGTTTAAAGTTCACAAAGATTCCCTGCGCTGTTTCTGGACGGAGGAAGCCCTTCACCAGTCCAGTGGGTCCAATTTGGGTGGCAAACATCAGATTGAACTCAATCGGCTCTGTCAAATCATTGCCTGTCAATGGTGACTTGATGTGGTACTTGGCCAAAACGTCTGCCAACTCTTGCTTGTTCAGACCGTCCAATTTAATGATGATATCCTCGCATTCAGCTTGTAGAGCCGCGGTGGCGTCTTTAGCTTTGCACAGCTTCTCTAATGCTTGCTTAATCAGATGATCGAGTCGGAAGCACTCGCCTGTCTTAACATCCTTGACCATAAGATCGGCAAAGCGTTCCACATGCCCAGATGCCTTGAGCACCGGCTCCGGTGTCAGCATGGAGCAATCTACTTCTAGCATCTGCTCTTCCAGACTAAAGAACTGTCGCCACAACGCCAAGATGTTGGACTTGAGGGCACAGCCCATTGGTCCAAAGTCGTACTGTCCAGTTATGCCACCATAAATTGCAAAGCTCTGATCGTAAAAGAAGCGACGCTTCAGCAAATCCTCCATTTTAGCGCGATCAAAGCTGACCACGCTCGGCGTAAGTGCCAGCTCCTTTTCCTCTAGAGCCTTCTTTCGCACCTTCAGCTCGGCCACGGCCTTTTTGACGTCCAATTCGGGAGCTCCCTTTGCCTTCAGCTCACGCACCAAGTTTCCCTGCTCCTGCACCCGCTCGCGGAGAGGGGCTAGCTGTTGTTCTATTTCTGGATTGGACATGATAAAGTCGGCTGCTGCTGATCGCAATTGGACACTGCGCTTCTGCTTTTTGCTACCCCAAGAGGTCGTTGACGAAGCGCAACTGGATGTGCAAAAAAATACTTTCGCTTGTGCTTGGTTGGCAATGTTCTCACGCTCACACTCACGCCAACTCCACGTTTTTATGTGTGCGGTGTTTCGTTGGATCTGGAATAAAAGTCCACTGGCGCCTCGCAAGTATGTGAGCGCTTTTAACAACTGTAATGACATATGTTATTTTTTAAACGGCCAACACAAAAATTTATGTAATTTTAATTGAGGACTTCGAAATTCTGCAATACCTTCACTTGCCTGTTGGGTGATTCACAATAGTGTGCAGGCAGATATTCAACACTGCAAGTTCAACAACAAACAGCTGATTAGGCATTCAACCGCTCAGTTGAGTCGTGTGTGGGCATTTTGTTAATTTTTGGTTTTTGTTTGCTATATTTTTCGCAGAAACGGATAGTGATATTAATAAGGACTGTAATGTTTGACTAATCAATAGTTTTTATATCAACATTGTCCCGATTATTCGACGCAACAGCTTATAAATCATATTTTCAGTTCCGTGTTTGGTAGCGCCACCTCTTGTCTGGTTGCGAAAAAACCTCCCTTTGTTTTGCGATGTGTATATCTTGGAGTGCAAAGGGACTATCAATGGACCACGCGATTGTGTCATCCTCGGATTCGTTTTGCCGATTCTTATCGATTATTTTTGGCCGGTGTGCAATTTAAATGAGAATTTTTATTTGTGTATTAAGCAAAATTTTTACCAATAAAGTACAATTTAGTAAATCCAAATAAATTATAATTTGGATAATATAAAAAAGTTAATTTCAAAGGATTTTTGGTTGGTATATAAATTTTAAATAAAATGTTAGAAAATGGACAAAACTATATCAAAAATTAGTGTGAAATTTTAAAAAGCAAAATTATGCAAAATACAAAAAAGGTTCCTGTTTACAAAAAAATCCAACGCCTTGGGAACCAGGGCTGTCACACCGTTCTATAATCTTTTCCGAGTATTTTATTAAAATACTATCACTTATTATCATCACTATCGTGTTGTGCAAGTTCACTTGCTCACTTTAGTGAGCAACTCTTTTTTGTTCACTCACTCATGAGCAACCCAACACTAATCGATAACTGCTTTGATAGTTTTATTTACAGCTCTGCCAAGAATTATTTTTCTCTTTGATTTTCGAATATAATTTTTATGAATTAGTAATTATTTTAATTATTTTAAGAGCGACACTTATTTGTTATGAACTTGATTCAAGTAATATACATTAAATCAAGTTGAGTATCTTTTGCCGTTTGTTGTTTTCGTGATTGGTTAAGCTAAACAAAGTGAGGACGCCGTGTCGACAGCGACGCTATGCGACCGCATTTCTTCTAACAAACATAAAAACAAAAGACCAAGTGTACCACTTGCAGCATACTTGGCTAACTGTTGACGTCAATTAGCCTTAGCTGCTCAGGTTGCATGTGTTTCTGAAACGTACAGAGTTACTATAGAAGACGTAGTAAATGTTTTGTAAACAGTGACGGCAGCTTCAAATTAAGGCAGGGCAAGGCAACCTACAACGGCGTCTATTGGTGAGTTTAATAAATACATACATACATACATACACTCTTATGCTTTGCATTTTATTTGTTTGGTTTTGTTTCCTACGGCTTTTTACCGATTAAGTTTTGATTACTTGTGCATATTACTGTTGGATAGTTGTAAATGTAGTTATTGTTGCCCTCACCTTGTACAGTTTACCATTTAAATCAACATGCATATGCATGTGTACAAACATACACACACCCATATACATATTTGTATGTAAGTAACTCGACGCGTTTTGTCACTTTTTCCGCTGATTTGATGTTATTAATTTAACAAGTACATCAATTGGAACATAGGTTTAGGACAGCTGAGAAACAGGGTGAATTCACCTGATCTGCAGTTACAAATAAAAATGGGGACATGACGGGATATGCATTTGTTCATACATTTTGGGAGCTTCATTCGATCCCTGCAGTGGTTGTGGTGCGTGGTAAAGGCAAGTTAAGCTGTCTGTACATTCTTATCGTACTCGTGCAACCCGTACAATAACTCTAATAAGCTAGTGCACGTCTCTAACAAACAAATTCAAGTCAAATCTAAATTCATGCAATGCTAACTCTCAAGTAATTCTAATTGAGCTGAAAGCTGAAGACAATGATTGAAGACTGCTTATGTCTTTCTAGGATTAAACCCGCACCGCAACCACCGCCAACTTTAAATGTAAGACAACAACAGTAGCAGCAGCAGCAGTAACAACGACAACAGACGCAAGGAGCAGAAGTCCTGGCGATGCAATTGAAAGCGCCAAAGAGCAGGAATATGGCCAGTTTGAAAGATGAGGAACTGGCAGCGAATAATCGACAAAACAACACAAACAACAACAATAATAATAGTACAAGCAGTAGTGCCAGCACCAGCGCCAACAACAATAACAACAACAACAATAATAATAGTAATAATAATAACAACAATGAGGATGCGAGCAGCAAGCGAGATTCATTGGAGGCACGTAAGCAAAGTCTGGAGCAGCGTTTAAGCGAAAAGAGTTGGCTGCTGCAGCAGATACAGAAGCAGGAGACGGCAATAATCCATGGCAACTACGAGCACTTGACCGTCAATGAGTTCTTTGCCCAGCTGGCACAGCAATATAAGCATGAGCAGCAGCTGCAGGCTCTGGCCAAGGACAACAGCGCGTTGCTGCGTCGCAAACAAAGCTTGAGCAGTCGCGGCGACATACAGCTGGGTGGAAGCAGTCAAAGTTATGGCAACAGCACCAACAGCATCAACAACAATAATCGACACTCGGAGACACATTCGAATCGCAGCTCAGAGTACGATAATTATCAGCCAGCTGGCGCCATTGGGGATATGCTGGTCATAGGCGTGGCTCAGCAGCAGTCGCAGCAGCATCCGCATGTTAAGAGCGCACTGAAAAAGCGACCCACACCCACACCCACCTTGCAGTATGTGGCGCAGACAGGACAACGACAGCAACAACAGATGCAACAGACACAACAGCAACATATCGTGCTGCAGCAGCAACTTCATCATATGGAGGCATATGCTCAGCAACAAGCTGCCTATCAGCAGCAACAACAACGTTCCCAGACTGATGTCATATCAATGTATTCGGCCAATTCGTCGAATGTGGCAACACTACGGCAACAGCACGTGGCACCGCAGCAACAGCCCATCATTGTTCAGTGCGACAAGTATTACCTGTCGCCAACCCATCAGAGCTATAACGAGGGCGGCTTTATAAAGTCCAGTCAAAACATCAAGAAGTATGTATCGCCCCTCGCTTCGCCGATCGCCATCAGCTACGAGCAATCCTCGCTGCAGCATCAGCAGCATCAGCGCCAACTGGATGCCATCTCATTGGCGCCCAGTTACATGTCTGTCGAGGTGGAGAGCGTCCAACAGCAGCAGTATCGTTGGCGCTCGCAATCCCATATTGCAGCACTGACGCCACCGCATCCACACCAGAATGCGAATCAGAGCATGACCGCTGCCATGTCAGCTGAGGCAAAGTCGCAATCGAGCGATATGCTGGCCGCGCCCTTACCCCGTTACAACAGTAAACCCAAGCCCTTCGATGAGATATCGTTGTGTTCCACGTCCGTAGAGAAGAAGCCCAAGCCCAAACAGTGGCTGGAATCGTCGCTCGATGGGCCTGCTGTGGTGCGTCAAAATGAATCCACAGCTCACAGTCCTGTTAGCAGCAGTGGCAGCAGTGTCGCAGCTGCCGCTGCCGCCAAGCCGCGAACCAAGCTCTCCTCGCAGTCGATGTCAGTGTCGGGTCGTCACTATTCGATGTCCGCGCAGCGCAGTGCGCATAACTATGCACCAGCTGGCTATGCGGTTTCTGGTAGCTCGAAGGCTCTGCAGCATGCGGACGAACGATTCGCGAAGCTTAGTCAGTCCACCTCGTATCTGAATGCTATGGAGCAGACGGTGGGCATATCGGCCTCGTATGCTCTTGAACCCCTCGATATTCCGCCGTTTAGGCTTTTGCCACCCAAGCCCAACCACAACCAACAGCCGACGCCGCCACCGAGACCACCACCAGTCGGCAACAACAATAGCAACAACAGTCCTAATATTAACAACAATTTGAGTAGTGGCAACGTGTTGCAGACTGCTCTGGTATCGCCACCGCTGACAGTTGCCACAGGCACAGCCACAGCCGCAGCTAGTTTGTCGCCCGACATTCGCATTGAATCGCCCAAGAACATGACCGTGGTGCAGCAGGCCACCTTCCAGCCGTACAAGGAGGTCACAAAGCCATTTGAAATGTCCGACTTTTACAAATACTCCACAAAGTTTAAGCAGAAAGAAGGCGGCCGACCAGAATGACAGCAACTCCACAGCAGTGTGTTGACATATTACATTCTTTATTGGTGTATTTTTTGGTATTAACTAATCATATTTATGATTTTGTATTTGACCAGCGAGAAACGATCTACCATTCTGAAATTAGTATAGTTTCTCGCGGGTTACTTTGTGATTAACGCACATATTTTTATGGATCAAAAGGATTCGAATACTTATCAATATGTAACAATACAAATTATTTTGTAAATGCTCAACTGAATGAATTAATTGTAATGAGAAATTGAAATCTACTGCCAAAATTGGTAATTGGCATGCCACAAATTGTATATTGACTTTATGCCTTCGCGATACGCCTTTCCAAAGTACTGGACTACATTAACTGATATTGCATTTACAAATTGCACAAAATGGGACGATTTTAGATAAACTTATTGTTAATAGTGTACCAAACAGATTGTACACTGAATTGAATATTATATAGTATATGTATACATATGATCTTGTTTTTACAGTATAAGAAATAAATATATATAATAAAAAAAGCATTAGATTAATGTCTTTTTACTTAGACCATGAATTTTTATAAAACCCACCACCTCGTGTGGACAATGGGCTCGTTGGGTTGAAGTTAAAGAAATATCTTGCCTTCAATTTGAGTCAACTCGAGCTTAATCAAAATCCTGAAATGTTTAAAAAATATAAACGTGATACTTATATCTAAAAAATTTCACATTACTTCACAGAAATTTTTTTAGACCCCGCACATTAAAAAAGTAAAGGGGTCTATTAACTTTGTCACAAAAAAAAATGTGCGTAACGGGCAGAAGAAGGCGTGGCAGACCCCATAAAGTGTATATATTCTTAATCAGCATCAACAGCCGAGTCGATATAGCCATGTCCGTCTGTCCGTCAGAGACTATAAGAGCTAGAGACTCCAAACTTGGTATGTAGGTTCGTCTATATTGCAAGCAGATCGAGTTTGTTTTAGATTTTGGATTGGACCACTATATCATATAGCTCCCATAGGAACAATCAGTTGAAAATCAAGTCTTAGTATGGAAAACTTTTTTGCTGTTTGAGATATTTCAACCAAACTGACAGAATATGCATGTATAATGGTCCCATACATCCTGACCAAATTTGGTTGGAATCGGGGCACTATATATATTAGCTGCCATAGGAAGGATCAGTAGAAAATCAAGTCTTAGTATGAAAAACCTTTTTGTTGTTTGAGATATCTCAACCAAACTGACAGTATATGCATATGGGATGATCATATACATCCTGACCAAATTTTATTGGAATCGGACCACTGCCATAGGAACGATCAGTCAAAAATCAAGTCTTAGTATGAAAAACTTTTTTTCCATAGTAAGTACGGGGTCTCCGACAGTCGAGTATGCTCGCCTGTAGCACCGTCCACTAGTTTTCATTGTGGGTGGAAATATTGGTATGTACATGTAACTACTAAGAATTGTAAAAATCCCACCTGGTTAGTGAGATAAACAGGTGTAAGTGGGAAGGCCGTTGGAGCCTTTTGGTGACATTTTTTATATTATTTTTTATCAAAAATACGCGTCGAATTATCCTCGATCATCAAAATCCGACCAGATCCAAAAATTTCTGATATCCAATTTTGTGACAATATTAAATTAAACATATGAATTGTTAAAAGAAAAAGTTTGGCATTCAGCACTATTAGGTAATTTAATTTAATAAAAATTTTAATATTCGTCACAAATTTGGATATCAGAAATTTTGAGACATGAAAATGTTTTCGTCACTAAACTTTTTTCTCGTAAGAGTGTTTTTTTTTACAAGATATTTTAACACACTTAACGTAACTTGTTAATTTGTTTTTAGGGAGAATAAAAAATGTACAAAAAACTTGATATGCATATGGATTTTTATTATAGAAATAGAAAAACTTCACAGATATTGTAGTTTTTCAAATAGAGTTTTGATGTTCTTCAACATATCTTAAAATGTAGTGTGTGTCTGGTTTTATTCCAGATCAAGGTGGATTTATATATGGTGATGTATTCGTTTGACGTGCTCTCTTTTTCGGGGCACAAACGTCATTATGAAAGCAAACATCGTAGTGACCGGTTGTATTAAATTCTCTGAAAAATGCCCCGTGTGTGAAAAATACATATGCCGCTCGAACGCAAGTCGTTTGGTTTGTGTTTCCAGAGATATGAAAAGGAGACAAATAAATGCAACAGGAACTGTGGGAGCATGCACCGGTGAGCAGCTTCCACAAAGAGAGCAACAGGGATAACAGTGCCGATGCTGACGGCTAACAGGAGCTTAACAGATCTCCATAATCACAATTAATTAATTGGTTACCTACGGGTCATTACAGGAACAACAAGACAAGCATGTCACTGCATTTTATTTTCATTTTATATATTGCACAGCGCACAAAACGAAAATGAGCGAAGAGTATAGAAAACAAAACAAAACAAATTTTCTATATATCTATCTCTGTCGTCTCTCTCACGTCAGACTCATTTTGACAGCTTTGCCCCGAGAGAGAGCGAATACACCACCATATATAAATCCACCTTGTTCCAGATGTCTTGTTTCCATAATTTTGTTATTTAATATGTATTATCTGACTTTAAGATGTGTTTATCTATTTAGTTTTCAAATGTCTGCTTACAATTACAAATCTACATTTACGGAGATACAAACATACATATGTGTATATTTTGAAAACATGCAGTATTGTGCTTGAGTGAGCATCATTTTTGGGTCTCTGGCTCTCTTTTGATTCTCCAACAACCAAAAATAAAAGACCAATGCCGATGGTGTTCTCTTTACATCTTTACTCGTCCGACCGTCCGTCGGCCCGTCAGATCGGTTCAGTTGCATTGGGCGCGCGGTTACGTGCAACTGTTCTGATCGGTTGCACTTCAATTTGGTACACTTTCTGGTTCTTGAGTTAAATTTCAAAGAGACCGGAAGATCCAAGACATGGCAGTCTAGTGTTTAGCGTAATTCACTTTATCTTGTTCGTGTTTTAGTTTAGTAAAGTCAATCGTGATCGTCAAACAGCATCCGTTCAAATTTTACGTAAATGTCTTCCCCAAACATAACCTGCAAAATCCACTATGTGTTTAAATTGAAAACAAATGACCCAGAAATAGACTCGAAGCTAAAATTCAAAATAGAGAAACAACAATCAACAAAATAAATATGCATAATTGACAGTCGCAAATGTCGCCGCGATCATTTTTGGGTCTCTGTTTCGCCAAAGGCGGCCAAGTGCCAATAGTGAGAATTGATAATGACCAAAATTGAGTTCGTGATGCGTTAAGAGATGCAGCAGACAAAATGAATCTATACACAATATATGATTGGGTATGTACATGGTACTTTAATCTAAACTCTCTTAATTCAGTGCACATGTTTGTGAATTAAACGCGCCTTTGACCTTTAGCCCAACTGAGAGTGTTTTTAGCTAGCCAGCCCAAGGCGCTTTGCCAAGTCAAATAAACAAATTCGAATTCGAATTCTGCGCCTTATCAACTCAGCGCCATCGCAGGCAGCGGCAGAGGCAGCGACGCTGACGGCAGGCAGCATGTTGATGGCGCTGTTGTTGTTGGGTTGGATCCCAACATGTTGCCCACAGAACGATTTGCGTTTACGATTTACGTTCCACATTTTGTTTATAAATAAGAAATGGGAGCGCATTCGGTGCACGGAACCGCTTGGAACCGTTGCAAATTTTGTTCGCTCGTCCGCTCATTCGCTTTTCTAGCTGATTCTCTCTCTCTCTATGTGCTTGGCCGTTTCTTTGGATTGACTGACTCTGACAGACTGTCTGATTTGAATTGGGAGTCGGACGACGCCTCCGCCGGCAGCCGTGCTGAGCGCGGTATTTTATTTATAACATTACTTGCACTGCAGGCGGTCGACGTTTTTGTGGTCGGACTGTCTGTCGCATCCGTCAGTTGAATTGAAAGATAAAAGGCGAGCGAGTGTGTGAAAAGTTGTAGAAAATGAAATGACATGTGAAAAAGAAATGAATAATTACAGCAATAAAGCTACAAAGTGACAACAAAGTTCATTTACTTGAGACATCAACTTGAGTACTGCCGCCAACAGTTTGACCTTAACCATGGGTAAAATACATGTGAGTACTTCTTTTAGCCTATATTAGGGCAAGATCGCCATCAGTGAGTCTGAGGCCTAAGGCAGCCATCGAATTGATTACACGAGTACTCAAAAGTATTCGTGTCAACATTCTATGTATTTCTAAATCAAATCCCATCAATGGCAATGGTTGGGCTAGGCCCAACTTCTGCGTTGATGGGGAGTGCCAATGCGTTCTTATTATTAGTTGCTGAAATTCAGTCGACATCGATGCCCCAAATGTGTGTCACACCCAAAAGTAAGGCACACGACGACAACAGCAACATTCTCTATAGCTTTTTCATTGACTACCGCAAAGGAGGCGGGCGAATGAAATGAAATTTGTTTAATCGCAACACTCGTAGGTGCAGGAAATATGTTGCAAAAGCGGCAAGACACGCACATGGAGAAAATGTTTTATCGGGAACTACCAAAGTTACCATGGCGATGTCGAAAACTGTTATCCCGATACTGCTTCGACAAGTTCAAGGACGTTCAAAAGTAACTCGGCTACTTCAGTTCTTTCTTCGAAGTAGTGTTATGAGCTGACCTACATGTTGTATACGTATGCGCAATTTTATGTACCTCCACAGACGTCTTCAGATCGAATTAGATGGAAATGGAACATCAAACTCAATTAATGCCAATAACCGCAGCATTTGCATATAATCTAATTGAGTCTCCAGCAATACTCGAAACACTTTTGCCCGGATACTGCACGAGTTACACGCACACAAATATTATGATTGCCCCACCAATTCCACAAATCTGTCAAGTGGACACCGTTTTAATTAGTAGCTATGCCGTCATGTTTAAATAAACGAACCATCCGAAACTCTAATAAGTTGCAGGCGGTGATCAGCGATTCCCGTTCGCCGATCCCCCTTCGCCGATCCCCGATGCGAACGACAGGTTATTACAAAATCTTATAAAAAAAACCTCTTTACGAGGTAAAAGTCTAGTGACGAAAACATTTTAATGCACCAAAATTTCTGATATCCAATTTTGTGACGAATAATATTAAGTTTTACTTAAAAATTACTACAAAAAAATTTGTTTGTCACTCGGCACATTGCGCTAATAAATAATAAATATATATTTTTTGCGCAGTGCCGAGTGACAAAAAAATATTTTTGTAGTAATTTTTAAGTAAAACTTAATATTATTCGTCACAAAATTGGATATCAGAAATTTTGGTGCATTAAAATGTTTTCGTCACTAGACTTTTACCTCGTAAAGAGGTTTTTTTTATAAGATATCAGAAATTTTGGAGTAAGATATCAAAAGTTTTGAAAATTGCAATATATTTTGACGGTACAATTTTGTCAAAATCTAACAGAACTCTCAAGCTCTGGCTGCTACGACACGTTGTTGCTGCTGTCCTATTCCAATTCTAAGCAAAACGTATATATTCTGTTAACAGGTAATATCTTCCAAACAAATCGAAATTTTACAAACTACAATATATTGAAAATTAGAAAAAATCATTACTTGCGTTTTCACAAAAATCGCCTTAATGTGGGAAAAAATACCTTATTTCACCTGTTGCTGTTTACCTTTTATCTTAAAAAAACACTAAAGGTATTCCTAAGAGCCCTTTAAAATACATTTTCAACGATATATATATCACATCTGTAGCTTTTATCGTTTGGATGATATGGGGGTTCCAGTTTTAGCGGTTTTTAGTGATTTCCCGCTAAACTAGCTATTTATCGAAAAAGTCGAAAAACAAAAGTTTCTATATTTTTGATTATAAAATGATTAATCTGCCGCAAAAAGAATTGACCACTTGCAAGCAGTATCTTTCCACATGCACTGCAAGCAGTGTACATACTGCATATGTACATGCAGTAGTGTAAAGGTGTAAGGTATATTCAGTTAATAGGTAATATCTTGCCCAAACGAATTTTGACAGATATGTGTTATATGTCAAAAAACGCGTAATTGAATTCTCTACAACATGCAGTATATTTAAAAGTGATTTGATGTGTAGATTTTTCTTAAATCGCCAAAATGTGGAAATAAATACCTAATTTCACCTGTATCTGTTTACCTTTTTACTTAAAAAAAAAACTTTGAAGGTATGCCTAAAAGCCCTTCAACACGCCTTTCCAACGACATATAGAACAGATCTGTAGCTCCCATCGTTTGGATGCTATGGGGGTTTCAATTTTAGCGGTTTTTAGCGATTTCCCGCTAAACTAGCGATTTTTCGAAAAAGTCGTAGAACAAACGTTTCTAGATTTTTTATGGGGAACAAGTCCTCATTCAAACTTTTAAGCTAAATCAACGCTTTGATCTATACAAACAAACAAACAAACAAACAAACAAACAGACTGACTTTTCATCTCGTTTTGAAAAGGGCACCAAAAATTTCGAAATTAATTATCTTCTGAACCAGTGGTCGGATTTTGATGATCAAGGTGTCATTCGACGCGTATTTTTGATAAGTATAGTGAAAAATTATAAAAAAAATCTAAAAGGCTCCAACGGCCCCATTTGCTCCAATCATTTAAATTTTGTCCCTCCCACTTACACCTGTTTATCTCACGAACCATGTAAGTTTTCAAAAGTCTTAGTATGCACATTTTTAAGTTAGATTGATACCTTTCGATCGGTATATAATTTGACCCGATCGGACAGTCATAGCAAATTTTCCATTCTTCCTGTGTATATATGCTAGTCGCCTTTCGCACCCTTCGTGCTGCTTTCGTCACTAGCGCGGACTGCCGTCCGCAGTGATTTGAAAATACCTCGACTTTTCTAATTATAAAAGGGCGATTGGGGCGGGCAACTTGATGCTGTGCTCTGCCACAGACCAGGGACCACGGACCAGCTGCAATCCATCAAATAGCGCCTGAGTCAGCCGCAACGTGGGCAACACCAGATGCTGGGGCATCAAGCGGTCCGTGTGCTAATAATCACTTGAGTTGCGCTGCGTTTACGAATCGACTCAGTTGCGGGTCAATTGGCTGGAGATGCCACCGATTGGCAGACGCAAAAGTGTTGCCTAATCAATGATGATCACTCGCAGTCTCTCTTTCTCCCTCCATCTGTTGACTTAGTTTATGCAGCCTGCTTACCTAAATCTCTAGCTGTCGCCTGATGGGGCAAGTTTAATGTGCCGCATAACCCCATAATCCTGAACAGGCGTGTGCCGCATTTCTGACACCATCGCCATCGCATTGTTGGCGTTGACAATGAGGTGACATCATTACGAAAATGAAAATCGAAATGAGTTTATTATGGCGGCAGAAGTGTCGACCAGTGATGCCACTGCCAAGTTGACCAGACAAAGAGAGAGAGATGCACATTTTACACATTGTAGAGATAGAAATAAGTTTATTAGACCCTGTTCTTAAAAAGTGCAACGGGTCTATTAAGTTTATACTTTACTCGCATACTTGTAATTTTTAATTGACTTTAAAACAAAACAAATTATAAAAAGATAAATTAGACTGAAGTTACTGAAGGTATGGATTATTAAAATTGAGGTAACAAATAAGTTTCGGGCGTTCATTTTCGGGTGGAAAGGCTATAGTCGTGCTCCCGACTTTACGATACCCGTTACATATTTAAATAAATTTAAAATATTTTGTATAGCATGCTTTTAGGCACTTACATTCCTTAAAACTTAAATCAGCCATTACTACCGATCTGTTCGTCCGATCTTGTTGCGATTTAGAAGGATGATAGGTAAAAATAGTAGTTAATGTTAATTAGTAAAAAATCATAATATCTTGAAAACCGTGCGAATGGTGGTTTTTCGCAATTTGCGGAGGCAGAAAGGGGCGTGTCAAAATTTCGAGACAAACTTGATCGGTGTGGGGCTTATAGAAGTCTGTGTGCCAAATTTGGTTGCTTTAGCTCTAACAGTCTCTGAGATCTAGGGCCTTACATAGACGGACGGACATGACTATATCGACTCGGCTGTTGATGCTGCTCAAGAATATGTATACTTTATAGGGTCGGAGATATTTCAACATACGTTGCAACGAATGCAATATACCCTGTTACTTATATTTTAAGTAACGGGTATAAAAAATAAGCTTCTTATCCTCTGTAAAAATATATTAAACCAATAACTAGGAGAATTAAAAAGACACAGACTTCAAAATCGGTATATACCAAACATAGCTTATAATGTAAACAATGTGCTCTGAATGTTGGATTGCGATCGTATTATAAACACCGAAGATTTTAAATTGATTATGGGGAGCAAACAAAATTTAAGCTCCAAAAAATTACCTTTTAGGTATTTTGGTTTGGTTTTCTTTTTCTTAATAATATCTATCTGTATGATTCTTATGATCATTATTTATAAGCTTTTTTATAATGAATCAGTACAGAGTCTCTATTGAGTTCATTCCACAAATGCACAATGTGGGACTACGCAATAGAGAGTCTTATAAGTTGTTCGACTTGTTGCTAATAATCGAATTCTATTTCAGATCACATCACTGCTCCGAACACGCAGTGGCAGCGCCTTTTACAAGGCAATCGAGGCGCCGGAGGAGGTACAAGAGCCAGATTCAGAGTCGGAGCAGCCATCGGAGGCTGCTGGACAGCAGCAACATACACAGTTGACAGTTCAACATGTTGATATTGAGTTCATACCAACATTGAATTTTGTGTTTAAAAGGCCAGCAACCAATAAACAACTTGAAGCAACAACATTTGGGAGAGCGCAACATGTTGACGTGGGAACTTCAGCAGCATGCGATAATGTTGACAGTTCAGGCGGCAACTCAGATGCTGATAACGAATCCACACACACGTATATAATCTCCAGAAGCAGCTTTACAGCTGCCACGAGCTCGAGCAGCACTCCATACGCGGTTACATCGACAGACACATCCGAGCTACTGAGGCAACAAAATAATCTCAGTCTCACTGAAGACGAGCAGACGATTTCGTCGTTCAGCATCGAACCTCCCACCAGTTCCATGACCATTGAAATGGCCGAGCAACAGCAACACACGGCGACAACAACAACGACAAGCAGTGGCGATGTGGGACCAAGACTAGCCACAACAGCAACAACAACCACAACAACTACTAGCAGCAGCATAGAAGAGGACATTGAGGAAGCAATTGACTTGAGTGAGGTCGAGGAGGAGCTGCACTCAAACATTGATTCGCTGTCCGAGGCAGCTGCTTTTGCCAGGCCAAAAGCTTCTTCTGAGGCTGGGGAACAGCCATCACAACAAAGTGCCAAACCCGACAGCAGCGAGGAGGCCGCTCAGTTTCGAATTGATGATGCTCAACTATCTGGTGGCCAGTTGGCGCAGCACTTTCTGGTCGTCGACGAGGAAAGTGACGATGATGTTGAGCCAACGAGTCCAAGGAATCAAGTAACTCTCTCTGACGACAACAACGTTGAAGTTGAAGATGTGGACGACGATGACGATGACTTTGATATTAGTCTGCCATTAGAACAGCGAAAAGCTGTGCACTCGCGCCATGAAGACAACGTGGAGGATTCTTTGCCCGCACAAAGCGAAGGTGAGAGTCTGAGCAATCAAAGCACCACCGACGATGTCTCTGACTTTGGGGACGAGCCGCATCAGTCGGCATCGGCAACAGCCAATGAGGCCGAGGACGTGTTGAATCGGGATGAGGCACCAAGTGGCTCACAGGATCCTGATCGGGAGTCGATGCTAGAGCAAAGCGAGTTGGAAACAACTGTTGATCCACACAGCGAACAGGAACAGGATCATTCCATGGAGGAAATCGTTGCAACAAATGAGTCCATTGAAATAACTTATGATGCCGAAGAAGCGGCTGTCAGTAGCTCCTTGCGCACAACTTCGCCAAACTTACAGATTGTAACAGATCTAGATGTGGCAGAGCCACAGGACTTAAAGACATGGGAGTCCTTGCAGCTGCCACAAATTAGACAGCCACAAATAGTCGAACAGAAGGCTGCTAAGGTTATGGAAACCGTGCTTCTGCAACCAGAGCCACTGGAGCTGACCATCCTGGAGCTAGATCCCATTGATAGCCAGGAGGAAGACGAAGAGGACGAGGAGTGCTCCTTGCAACTGATGAAGCTGCGTTTAATGGCAATGCATCAGCAGACGCTATCCGAAAGTGCCGCCAAAACATCGCCCACCGAATCTCCAGCTTCACATGAGAATGTTAGCAGTGCTGGGAACATGGATTTAAAGCAAATGGAACGTGTGCCGCTGACAGAGTTCAGCAAAGACGTGCTCGAGGACATTACCGAGGAGAGTGAGCGTCTGCTTTCGCTTAGCACCACAGCCGAGGAGCCGCAATCGCTTTCTCTGGAGGAATCCAAGACATTGCTGGCGGGCAAGGCGGGCAGCACTTCCAGTTTGGTCAGCTTGAACATGCTGAAGCAGCTGGAGGCCAAGGTGCACGACCTGTACACGCAACTGGAGACCAAGGACAGTTGCTTGACTTCGCTGAATTTGCAACTAGAAGCCGCCCGCCGAGAATCCAGTGCTGGCCCCGCCTCTGCCCGGGACAGCAGTTCTTTGGTAACAAACTCGACAGAATATCGCACATTTCAAGAGGAGTTTGGAGCACCGGTAAGACGACATCTTTGTTATCATGGTCAATCTCTACTAACTGTTAATTTCGCATATCCCACAGACACTTGACATCTATGTGGAATTGTCCCGACGCGACGAGATTATTGCAAAGCTGACGGAGTCACTGCAGCACTCGATCAATGTGAGGGGCCAACTACAAACGGATGCTGATCGACTGGGCGGGGAAGTACAGATGCTTCGCAAGCAGCTGAATGAGGCCATCGACACAGTCAAGCGAAGTGGCCCATGGCCGGATCAGGATGTGAATGCTGGCCAGCGCATCTCAGAGATATCCATGGATCTGATTAGCGAAAGCGACGATGATCTCGATCGGAACTTTCTAACCGATCAGGAGGAGCGTGGCTCACGCAGTTCACGGGAGCGACAGTTGTCGGTGCCGCGGCATTCGGTGTCAGTCGAGGATCTGGGCGTGGCACCGTTGCCGCCTGAGTGGCCGTCCGCTTTCAGCAAGCAAATAGAACAGTTTCAAAAATGTCTACTGCCCGGGGAGCTGCGTCCGTTTCTGCTAGTGCAGCGCAAGTTTGACGACTACTTGTCACAGCAGCTGGAACAATGCCGGGATCAGTGTGCTCAGGAACTCAAGATCAGTCAAGATCGTTGGGAGAGCGAGAAACTGTTGAGCGAGCAGAATCAACAGGCGGCACACGCCAAACAGATGGAGGAACTTCGCAAATATTTCGAACACCGTTGTGCCGACCTGGAAAAACAGTTTTCTGATGACGTCTTCTCGCACAAATCCCAGCATCTGGGCGGCGACAGCTCGTCCGAGTGCTCGGAGATTGAGCAGTTGCCCGAGGAAGTGGCCTCCAAGGAGCCATCGCCTCGCAAGCGCAAACGCGCCGAACTGTTGCTCAGTCCCAGTCATCGGCAGATAACGCCCAGCGGCATAGAATCCCTGGGCGACAAAAAGGAGGCCAAAGACAATGTAAGTTATCACTTTTAACTTCTCTAGGCATAAAAATAAACTATATATTGGCAATAATACTTCTTCTTACACACATACACACAAATACTTATAGATGGAATTTTTTTGAATTTTAAGATCTAATATTTTTTTTAAAGATTATTTTAGTAAGGTTTCCTAAATTAGGAATATGTCAGCGGTCTCTCCATCGATTTAAATGATTAGCACTTTAAGCGGCGCTCCATTCATGCACTAATATAAATACCTCGTTAGTGAAACTTGTAAAACTTTTATTGGAACTTTCTTGAATTACAAATTCAAAAGTGGTGTTAAATCCTGAACAAATTGACACTTTTTTAATGTCAGTCTGGTTGATTGCAAATCTTTTCTGTTTATATTTATTAAACCCGCTTGTTCATTAATTTTCTAAGTCGAATTTCTTTGAACTACTACTAAATATGGAATCTCCTCTCAGATAAAGGCTTTGTAAAAGTAGTGAACGGTGCTACAGCCGAGCATACTCGACTGTCGGAGACCCCGTACTTACTATGGAAAAGCAAACACTGCTTTAAATAAAATTATATAAATCGCTATTGGTTCAGATATCTTAAAAAACAAAAAAAGTTTTTCATACTAAGACTTGATATTCGATTGATCGTTCCTATGGCAGCTATATGATATAGTGGTCCAATCCAAAATCTAAAACAAACTCGATCTGCTTGCAATATAGACGAACCTACATACCAAGTTTGGAGTCTCTAGCTCTTTTAGTCTCTGAGATCAAGGCGCTCTTACAGACGGACAGACGCTGATCAAGAATATATATACTTTATATATACTGCCTGTTACGCACATTTTTTTGTGACGGGGTCTAAAAACAGACCTTAAAAAACGCATGCAATAGTGTTAGCAGAGATTTTTTTTCTTATTTAGGACCCATATATATAAGAGAAACTGTAGTGTTGTTGCCTAATGTTTTAGATGGAAATTTGATGATAATATTTTTTGATTTGTCGCAGATGTCGCTGGAGATTGCGGACCTCAAGGTGTTCTACCAAACGCACATCCACGAGCTGAAGCGCTCCAATGAGGATCAGGTTCGCAAACTGACAGACCGTCTGCGGTTCTACGAGCGCCGTCAAGCTGACGATGACTACCTGGTGAGATTCAATAGAGAGCTTGTTGCTTGAACTGCCGTTTGTACTCAGCTAACTCATAATTGGAGGAGTCACTTCCATTAGCCTATGTTAATTACCTGTGCGCTTATTTTGACTAACAGCTAACTGCATGTTCTTTCTTGTCTTTTACTTTATAACCCAATAAACTATTAAACACGAATTGTAACTACCTGCCACGGCCACAACTAACCTGCACAGCCAACACCCAAATCACCGCGTACCTGCCCCGAAGTAAGCCACGACGAGGTCCCAACGCCTGCGCCTGTGCCTGCCCAGAACCCAAATACGTCGCTGATCATAATTGATGAGGACGAGCTGAATTTGAATAACGAATCGCAGGTGATTCAGCGCATCATTGAGGAGTATGAGCGACGCTTGCAGGAGCAACTGGCGCTCGCTCGCCAGGACATTGCCACCGAGCTGGAGCAGCAGATACAGGTGAGGTGTGGAGTGCACATGCATGTGGTTGCACATCCACATCGCTGCACAGTCTAATCTGTTCGCCACTAATAATGCCATTTGACAATTGCACTTCTCTGCATGATCTCTGCGTTGTGTGATTCACCAAGCTTCCCCTGCAGTTCTCAAAGAGAACATTATTTCTGTTTACTCGTTCAATGAAATCGTGTGGCACGCATCGCTCGAAAAAACGTGCGACATTTTGTCAGGTTGCCAAGAGAAAAATAAATAAAAAGAAACTGGCGTTTGCTTAGAATCTTTGGCTAAATGTGTGGCCAATCCGTAGAATCTTTAGTTAGCTCATGCAGATTCCGGAAAAAGTGCAATTTCCTTTTCCTTTCCTAACAACGTCATCGTTATAGGAATCAGACTGCACTTTGATACCAGCTGCAATTCGAAAGGCCAAAGTCAACGATCCCCATCGAGCATTGACTTCTGATGATGCTGGCAGGGAACATAAATAGCTCACTTTTCTAATGAGTGACACAAATGTGCTTAAATATGTCCACTTAAAACGATTTAATTAAATTCTATCCCGGTCGATATACCCTTAAAAGACAGTCTGCTGAAGGGAACCTTCAATTGTGTCCCACTTAAATATGTTGTAATATTAACAAAATACACATCTATATAATTTCTTCAAAAGTATCTATGTTTTTGATTGTTTGCCAACAAAATTTAGCAGATATTCTGCTGTTGACTTTATTTGCTTTTGTTGCTTGACAATTTTTGCGTGTTTTCTTTTAGTTCTTAGACTGGGCAGATGTTTATGTGTGAGCTCAATTTACCCATACATACGTACATACAAATGCATACATATAGCCAATATAGTGCCTTATTCTTGTGCAAACAAAACATGTGCTCCATTTCATAAACAAACGGCGATCGATTCTTGTATCCCCTTCACAAAATTGAAGACTGGCTCAAGTTAATTAAGCCGTGCCGGAAGTGCGAAGGGTATTCCAACTCCGTCGCCGGTTTGGTTAATTTGGAAGTGTGAACAAACGAGTGGAGCTCGCACCCACACTTACATATGTATATGCATTCACATACATATGTATGTGTACTACTTAAGTGCAATAACAATGTGCAGAGGCCGCAGTCCCTCACTGTCCGAAATTAACGAACATAAATTTGAATTAATTTCAACACGCACACAATCACAATAGAGCTGGCAAGCAGTGCAGCAAGCACTGCTTTGCCTACAGTCGAACGCTCTCTCGCTCGCTGCCTCTCTTTCGCTCTCCCGACCCAAGCGTGCGGACGATCTTTATTAAATTGCCTGTTCGCCTGAGAAGTCCGCTCAGTCTTTTCCGTTACTTCAAAGCGTGCGTGTGTTATGAGCATCGTGAGTGCCGAATTATACAAATATATACATATGTGCATATATGAGTACTAACATGTGCGTTCAAGAGATCTTTCAATGAATAATGTGTAAAGAAAGAAAAGCAGAAATAAATAAATAAACCAACATACATAAATCAACGATTGCAAATAAATTGAGTTGTTATTATGAATATTAAGTGAAATTGTCATAGACCCATGTAGTCTAAAAAACTTAATTTGTGTGTGAAATTGCGCGCATTTAAACTGACAAGAATTCAAAACAATTTAACGGTTCCCGCTTTTTAGTTCGCGTCCAAATAAAGCAAAAATTTCTTAGCATACATACATGCATTTAAAAGGGATATTTGGATTTCAGAAAACTGTTAAAAGAGTAAGAAATATTATACTTACTTTCAATATAATACTAAGAAATGCTATTGAAAATTTATATATACGATACTTCACGTTCAACACCATAAAATTCCTGATATCAAAGAGCGAAGACTTTGAGCAATTCGTGTTCCAAAACTAAAAAAGTCGTTGCCCTTTTCCAAAACCATAAACACTATTCCTGTGGCAGTTCATCCATGTGATGTTATTTTTGTATAAGGCGCGAAATTCTGTCTTCTGCCTATTTTGGAAACTTGGTCTATTTTTAAAGCGTCCCGTCACTTCAGTTGGAGTTTGTAGTCTTGCACACTTACGATATGCATCTGAATGCTCTAGCCGACTGATATTCGTATCGTTTTTCACTTTTGTGAACATTTTTTGGGCATCGAATGCAAGTAAATTCTTGAAATTTCTTTCATTCATGTGTGTTCTCGGTTTCTGTGATTGGAGCAAAAACACGAATAAGATAATTTTAATTATAATTTTGAGTGTGGTTAAGGGATTCGTACTCTTAACTGTTTAGATCTTTTTTCTGAATGTTTGGTAATGTGGGAACTAAAAGCAACATTCGCGGATTGCTTTAACTATTGTCCTTGTTTTCATAAAAATTTTAAAGTTTATAATTTTTAAAAATAAATATAAATACTTAAAGTATATTAAATACTTTTTCTATAGTCTCAAAAAATAAATAAAAATACAGAGCTTATTATTTTTAAAAAGCTTTCAGGCTAGCTTATAAGGGATGTATATGTTAACATTTTATCAAGCCTATTTCCTTTGGGAAGAAATTATCTATTTAAAGATATTTCACTAAAAATATACATTTTTTTGTTTCTGTCATGCACATTATGCAATCCGTTATACGCAGAAAATGCAATATGCAAAATGCATGTGACGAAAATAAAATATGTGTTTACTTGTAACGCGACAAAGTCGACATGTTCATCATATACTTAGTTCCAATTTGAGAAGGGGATTGCAATTGAGTGTCTCTCTTTTTCTCTCTTTCGCTCTCTATCTCTTTGTAGCAGCAAAAACACAAGGAAAAAGTCTAGTAGGGGATTAAAGATTGTGTTCCCGAGTAAACATCTTTCAGTGAAATGATGGTAGGGAAAACATTAATCAGCTGAGGGCACGACCCCAGAATCAGAGATAAGACAGCAAGTATTGTGATACTGTTTCATATAATTTCAATTAAAAAATTGGCCCCTTGATGTAGCTTTTGCATCTCTCCATTTGAGTGGCATGTTTATTAAGATATATGTGCCACATTGGCAGCTGAATGCAACGGCGACGATGATTCCGTTTTGGTGTTGGTATTTCTGTTTTTATAAACAAATGAAGGGCTGTGGGCCCGACGACTTCCTCCTTGCTTGTCCAGCAGATGTCAGGGGAAAGTTAAGAAAATGTGCAACGCAAAAGTTCAAAACCATTTCTCCGATATAAACATGTAAATATTATTCCTAAATGTGGGCGATAAACAATAAATATTTATCGTCCGGGTGTTGAAAGCCAGCTTTTCAAAGGGCAGACAAGTTTGGTGAGAGCTTTTTGGTCATTGTAGCATGGAAATCGGCTGCATTCGACTGTTGCACAGACTTCGATACAAAGTTTGTTTACATGCAAGTTTCTGTCCGTCATTAATGGTGCGTTCAAATTGTGTTTTCAGAATTTGCTGTCCGAGAGTCCAGTGGATGATCAGTACTGGCCAAAGGAGCTGATTTTGCTGCGGGAGAAGTTTACAGCAAAGAGTCAATTGGAGATAACACAGCTGAATATCAAACATGCTGACGAGGTAAGTTCTTCGAGCATCCTGGCACACATAATATCAACTCACACAATCACTTCCAAGATGTCACGGATGAAGCTAGAATACGAGAAACAACTTAGCCGCAAGACCAAGCGGCACCTGACCTTCGATTCCTCGCGGGACTTGGAGAATATAATCAACGAACGGGATGGCCTGCGGGAATTGTCAAAGAGCTTTCGGAGTGTGCTCTGCCGCTTGGCGAAGTGCGTTGCCAATTGTGAGGATGACCTTAATGCCACCCTCTCAGAGGAGGTGCAGCGCATCCTGGCCCAAGGTCGTAGTCAAGAGGGGGGTGAAGACTTGGAGCAGACGCTAAGCAGCTCTATTCTGCAGGGATCGTTCAACAACGCCAAGCAGCTTCGCCTTGTGCCTGATGTCCACAGTTTATTGGAAGTGGTTGAGGATCCCAGCCTGGTACAGTTTATCGACAACAAAAGCGCCGAGGACAACAACGATGACTTTGATTTGGGCGATTGCCTGGAGCGTTTGAAGTCAGAGGCTACATATCTACTACAGCTTTCCGAGGATCTGGATAAGCATCATGTTAACGAAGCTGGGGATCCTGTTGATGAGCCGGAGAAACAGGAACACGAATTGTGTTGCGAAGCCGAAGACGGCTTGAAGACGACAGCGCCATTGCCATTGCCAGCAGCACAGCAACAGCTGCTGCACAAACTGCTGCGCACCAATTCTTTGAATGATCAGCATCTGGGTGTGGCGCATCAGCGCAACTCTGCGCAGGGAGTGCCGGCAGCCAAGGCGCACAGTTCTCTGCCCATCGATCTACAGCAGCATGCCGGAAATGCCTCCGAATTAAGTTTTCAGCTGGTAGAGCTGAAGAACCGTCTAATCAAATCGGAATCGGATCGGCTGAAGCTTCAACAACAGCTGACCCATACCATCGATCGTAATGCGGAGTTGGGACAGGAGCTCCAGACGCTGCGCGATCAGCTGTCGCAGCTTAACTCACTGAATCACACGGATTATGCCGAAGGCTATGGCCTTAGCGACCTGAAGAGCCCCCAAACGCTGGACCAGTCTTCGACCAGCTTTGTGCAGCTCCAGGAGAGAGCTCGCCACTTGCTGACGTCACCAGCGAAACAGCAGTCCCAGGATCAGGGCAATGCGACAGTCGTCTTGCTACAGATGATCGAGGACTTCTGTCGCGAGGGCGACAAAGTTGTGGAGTCCGGCAAAAAGGATCGTGAGGATCTTCAGTCCCAGGTGAGTTTGAAACTAATCATTACCTTCCGTTGTCAATCCATATCCTCTTGAGTGCTAAACGCATGCTCACTCACAACCACATTGCGTACCCGCTAAGCGCGTCTACTAGTTGTATGCCAAACAAGAACTTAGGTCATTATCTGCCACAATTGCTACCCCCACCTTAATAGATCGACACCGCTGACAAGCAGCTAAAGGCAACGCGCTTGTTCCTGGAAGAACAGGCCGCCGAGCGGGAACAGGAACGCGAGGAATTCCAGCGCGAGATCGAGCAGTTGAAACTGCAGTTGCGAGAAAAGGAAAAAGAGCGCAGCTCCTTTGCTAATGCCTCCGAGGAGGTGAGTCCCAAGTCAACAATAGTCATGGATCTTTTGGTTTGAAGTACTTAAGCTTTGGGATTGTTTTGATTTTGTTTGGCTTGTTTCGTTTCGTTTCCTTTATGGATTGGTTCTTTCTATTTCTGGGCTATTAGCTGGCTGTATTAAAGAAATTATGATTTGTAGTATGATTATAATGTGCTCCTTCATCTTTAAGTAGGTCACACACACACACACACACTGCACGTTATAAAAGAATAACGAATTCTTGTTCTTTTAATTGGCTGTTTATGAACTGAAGTCATTTTGCACAAAATATTGAGTACACAAGCCCTACACTAACAATTATTGGCTAAATTGAGTTCCCGGTACACAACACATCATCAAAATGTAAACTGTAGTGAAGCACCTGTTGGGCATCGTTCGAGATTCCATCGAAACTGTGAAGATATGAACCCCCATCTTGTGTGAATAAATTCAAGGGCAGCACGATTGTGTGGCATATGAACTCGTGTATTTACACACAGTTGTATGTATATATGTACATATGTATGTCCGACTATATACGAGAGAATAAAGATTTCGTAAGCATGTGCAGACGTATTTATAGAAACAATATTTCGAGTGGCAAGGGAGCCATTCAAATTCATTCCATTTTGCGAAATGATTTGCCGTAACATTGAATTCATACATATTTACATCAGTGTTGCCAACGCCTCTACACAAAAAAGGCCGGTGAAACATAAAAAAAAGACAGAAAACGGACAGGATTTTTTAAAATGACAAAAAATCTGGAAAACAAAATGTTTTCTTATTAATACATATAATAATAATTAATATAATAACGTTGCTTTAAAAATAACTCCAATATTGAAAGTATTAGCTCTTTATTGGCCAGTAAAATATTTTCCACAGGAAATGCATACATTTTTTTAAATTTTAAAGTTATTCGGTGAAAATGATATTATATTAGATGACACATAGTTGTATTTGATAAGTTCTATAACCGACTTAGAACAATAAAAAAATGACGAATAAACGATAAAGTAAATAAATTAAAAAATTAATTTTTTAAGGATAAGGGTCGTTTTAAATTTTTTTTCCGGAAATCGCAGTTTTAAAACGGACAGATCTGTCCGCAAAAAGGACAAATTGGCAACACTGACTTCCATACATACACATGATCAGAATATATTTTTTTTTAAATACTTGATAAGTCCTAATGTTAATTAATTATCTAACCGTACTTCTTTGCATGCACACTTTAACCAAATCTTTTCCCAATAAAATCCCTGAAAACTAACTGCACCCGAAATTGAATTGAAATGCACCACAAACACAAAAGTTGAGAGTAGTGAAGGAGAAGCATGTAAGTTGTAACTAACTTTAACCTCGCCCACTATCACACAATTGTCTGAAATGAACTTAGATATAAGCATCCTAATTGCAGACTAACAGAGTGATTCCTTCCAACAGTACGCCCAGCTGGAGATGCATCTGCGAGAGGTCAACCAACAACTGAGCGAGTCCAATTCGAAGCGAGACAAGTTCGAAGTGGAACTCAAGGCGTCGATAGACAAGATCTTTGTGTTGCGAGAGATTATCTCAGATCTGGAAACACAGGTGCAGACCAAAGCTCTCAATGAGCAGGTGATGGAAGAGAAGTCCAAACAACTGGAGGATTATGTGCAAATGCAAATGCGTTCCCAAGATGCCCTCCAACAGGAAGTACACAACCTGAAGACGGATATTGGCGAAGGATACAAGGCAAGAATACGCCAGCTGGAGGAAAAGCTCCAGCAGGGACTGCCATCGGCTGAGCAGAGTATGGTCCTCAATCAGGTGGCGGAGCAACTGCGTGACATTGAGACGACGCTAGACCAGAAGACGAAAACATTGGAATCGCTTCACAACTCCAACACGGCCTCCAACTCGTGTAGCCTCAGCGCCACAGAGGATGTCTCCGTCCACGGTGGCAGCAAGCAGCCAACAGCACCCCACACCGCCGAAGGCTCCCCAACGCATCCCTCGCCATGCCTCCACTCACTGACTGTTGAAGGTGTTCAGCGCGTGGCCGAGAAACTGGAGAAACATTCGCGGATCGAGGAGGCTGCAATCAAGCGCATACGCGATCTGGAAATGCAAGTCGCCCAAATGCGTACTGGCTGTGTGGTAAGTACACGACGAATGCTCGATTGCTCTATATTTTTGGTTCGATTTTGTATAAAAGATGAGGATGACATGTCTGGAAAGAAACTTAAAAATTGTTATGGATGCGGCCTGCAAGACCCCCCGCCCTCCCTTTCTTACCATGACATGCTTGAGCAAATTCCCTGTCTGGTTAGTCTTCGCTCGATACATACGATTCGGGGTACAGCAGTAGCATTGTACAATTAACTCTTGTCGTCGATACGCGGACCACACGTAACTTTAAAAATTCCGCAATCTAGAATTGCGGGCAGCATGATTTTTGAATTAAAGGCAAACACAAAAAAGAAGAAGAAGGGCGTCTGAGCGTCTGCCGCGAACGAAGAAATGTTCATGAGTGAGTGAACAAAAAAGAGTTGCTCCCTGAACGAACAAACAAGCAAGTGAACGAACTTGTTCCTTCCAAATTGCTCGACGAGCTTTTTTCTTCTTGCAGCTTTTACGGAATCCTGTTTCCCAACCATCTGATTGCAGCTGGGAGACACTGGTTCGGTTATTTGCTAACTTTGCTTGGCGCGAAATTTGAATGAAATTTTCAAAAATCAATTTAAAAAAATTGAGATACAATTTGAAAAAAACAACAAAATTCAAAATTTTGTAAAACAATGAACACGCGTGTGCTGTGTGTGTGACGGCTGCGACTAGCTATTTGGTGTGGGCTTTATTGGCCGCCGCTGCTGTCTGTTTTGTGACAATGAGTGAGAGTGAGAAGAGAGAGAGTGCTCGCTCGCTCGCTCATCATTCGTTCTTTTTTGAAAGCTACAAACATCGCTCAGTTGTTGCCCGATTGTCTCCCGCGACGCACATGAAAGAGTGCGCCTTCTATTTAAATAACAATATTTAGTTTGAGTTGTTTAATAAACTGTAATTGGGAGTGCCAAAAAAATATGTTGATGCGCTCCAAAAAAGCGCTCAACTTTAACATGGCACCGATTCAAGTGAGTTTAAAAGGGATTTCGAACAGATATTCTAATTTGACGACGAAGGTTGAAGAGTTGACAAGTGGCTCATAATTGACACACAATTGTTGTGTATGTGATTCTATTATTAATATAAGTATATAACTATGTGCTTGTATGTTTTGACAAGGCTACATAAATGGCACTTGAATTCAATTGCATCGTTTAACGTTTCCCAAATCGTTTTGTTACCTTCAGAGTGAATATTCTTGAACGTTTTGAATAGATCACAATGCGAATAAGTTTGATGGAAAATGGCACAGGCTCAGTCAAAAATAGACGGCCTGCTTATTAGCATTCATCTGCCCATTTCCCAGTTTGTGCTACTTAAAGAGATGCAGTCCCGAAAATGTATCTGTTTCCTCGAAAATAAATCAGTTGACGCCCCTGTGGCGCACCTGCTTCAATCAACAATCAGCCATAATGTGACGTAGTTTATGTGGCATATGCGATTTGTTTACAATACGCGGCGTGCCACAAGAACCTAATTGAAAGACTAATATGCGTAAGTGCAATGTATGAGCTTACTTTGCAGCGTGTGCCTGAGTGAATCTCTTTGTGGTTGTTGTTGTTGTTGTTGTGGCACCCGATAGCGAGGAGACAATGCCCGCATAAACTGTGTAAACAGCAGCCGCAGATACTCGTAATGCAGATACAAACACAGATACGATCTGCTGAGATACATATTCCATCATCATCTGTGCTGTATCATTTGAATGGGCTCAATTTACTTAAATTGAAGTCAGCAAGGGTTGTCCACAAAGCGTGGGCAGAGTAGGGAGAGATGCAGACGGATGACGGATGAAGATTCCAGTGCAGATGCAAATGTAGATGCGGTCAATCGGTCGGTCGTTGACTGCAATGCGATGTGAGCAAAAACTAATGGAGAGGGTATTTAATTTGCAGGAATTGCAGCACGAACGCGACTCGTTGCAGGGCCGGATTGATGAGCAGACACAGCGCATATCCACGTTGCACAAACGGCTGGAGGAGCAGCGTCAACGGGCGGAGGAGCTGCACCGAGTGGGCACCTCTGATCTCAACACTCGTGTCCATGAGCTGCAGAGCGAGGTGCGTGATCTGAGCGAGCAACTTGCCGCTCGGGATAAGCAAATGGCCACGGTGCAACAGCAGCTGCAGCGCAGCAAGGATGAAATAGTCCGGCTCGAGGGAGACCTCGCCGAGCGCAGTCAGCCGGATCGCACTCTCGTCGAGCGCTTGGAGGCGGATGTGCAGCAGAAGAACAGCGAGCTTCTGAACCTCAGGGAAAAGATACGCACAGAAATGATCAATCGGCTATCGCTGCCCGATCTCATGGAAACCATGCTGGCTGACAAGAACGACGAGATTGATCACCTGCAGCAGCAACTGGAGGCCAGGGATCGCGAGTTGCAAGCTGTCAAGGATGCCAGCCAGGCGTCTTCTCCCCTCCTGGCTGCTGGCAAACAAGATGCAAGTGCCAAGCACAGTGCCCGCACTCTCAGCGACATTGGCTCGATCACCGAGTTCCCTGAACCGGATGTCGACCGACGAGCGGCGATGCGAAGTCTCAATGCCCCCCTCCAACTGCCAGGGGCTGAGGGCGGCTTCCTGCATCAGACAATGGTAAGCGCTAATCGAACTAGGTTGTGCCAGGGTGTAATTTCTAAAGTTGTAACTTGATTCTTGCAGGAAACCTCCAAGGAAGCCGTCGCGAATCTCACGTACAAGCGAACTGATGACTTGAGTGGCTTTGTGGTGGCCCATCCTGCCAACACATTCGAGCATCCGCACTATTTCCAGGCCCCCAATGCCCTCGGCGTGACTGCACAGAGCAGCGGCGATCTGACGCCTGGCTTGGTTCCGCGACAGATCAACTTCTCGAATTTGACCGAGGACTCCAAGGTAAAGACTCCGGGTCTGATGATGCAGACACCTGAGCTACCCAAAGCGATTGCGTCTCCGGAACTGCAGCAGTTGAGGCAAAAGCTATCGGCCTTGGAGGAGGAGAGATGCAAGCAAAAGTCGGAGCTTGAGGAGAATCTGTGTCAGTTGCAGAAGCAATTGTCGCGCGAAAAGGAACAGCTTCAGAGACAGCAGAAGCTGGTGCGCGACCACGAGGAAAGTGAACAGAAGTATCGACTACGCATCGATTCGCTGGAGAGCAAACTCCTGGAGACGGTTGCCCAGGCGGCCTCCGAGCGAGACACGCTTCGTAGAGAGCTGAACTGCGTAAGTGCAGCGCATGCGCAGTGCGAGCAAGTGCACCAGGACACGGCAGCAGCTCGAAAGCGAGAGGTCGAGGCACTCAATGCCGAAATCAAATCCAGAACGGAGCGCAATAAGGAGTTGGTAGCTCGATTGCAAGCCACCCAGGAGCACAGTGATGAGCTACAGAGGCAGGTGAATGCCTTGGAACGGGAGCTAGAGCGACTGAAGAACAGCGAGCACAGCTCGAAGCAATATTCAGTGGATGAGATCGCACAGCAAGTGGAGAAGGAGCTCAACTACTCGGCGCAGCTGGACTCCAACATTCTCAAGGCCATTGAAAGTGAGGAGGAAAACAATTTGGACAAGAAGTTGCACCAAAAGGAAGTTCAAACGGATGCTGAACCCTCGCCCATTAAGAGGAATGGAAACGGGAACGGGAACGGGAATGGTCACGGCACCGATGACGAAAACTTTACGGGTGAACGGGAACTGTTGAATCAACTGGAGGCACTCAGGGCACAGTTGATCGTGGAGCGAGAACAGACCGAGTCACTGAGCAGGGAGCTGCTCGGCGAAAAGCAGCACTCACAGGACATCCAGGAGCAGGACGTGCTGATCATCGAGGCCATGCGTAAGCGCCTGGAAGCAGTGCTCGATGCCGAAGACGAGCTCCACAAACAACTCGACATGGAGCGCGAGCGATGCGAGCGATTGCAAACGCAATTGACTTCGATTCAACGGGCAGAAAGCCGTCGCAGTAGCCTCATGCTCAAGTCCCCCACAGAATCACCCCGCAAATCACCAAGAGCAGATTTTGAATCAGAGCTGTGCGACAGACTTCGCAGCGAATTGAAGCTGTTGACTGCCCAGAACGAGCGGGAGAGAGAAAGATCGGCAGATGCTCAGCGGAACAGCGAGCGGGAACGACAGCGCTATGAAAAGGAGCTTCAGGAACGGGTTGCCTACTGCGAACGACTTAAGCAGGAGATGGAGAAGCTGGCGCGAGACAAGGAGACGGCCGAATTGGAGCTGGAGCATTTCAACGAGCGCCTCACACTGCAAGCTAACGAAATCGAGAGCCTGGAAACGCGGATGGTCACGCTCCAGGAGACGGAGACGCGCCGTGCAACAACCCGATCACGACAGCACCAGGAACAGGCCAAACTGCAGGCAGAGATCCACGAGTTAAAGTCAAAGCTACTCGCCGCCGAGTCCACTCGGCAGGGCCTTGAACAGAAGATCACCCAACTGCGGTTCGATGTGACTCGCGCGGCACAACGTGAGTCCAAGTTGTCGGAGGCCTTGGCCCAGGCCAACGATCGCCTGGCCCACAGCACGGACGACACAGTTCCCGTTCAGTTTCTGCAAAAAATGAAGGAGATCAATACGTTGCTGGCGGAGAACACACAGGAGAATCGCCAGATGGCCGAAACTGTGCAGTATCTGGTGGGCGAGCGGATCGCCCTGCAAAAGAAGTGCGAGGAACTCGGCAGCGGCAACAACAATGGAACTGCCCATGTTAGCGAACTCGAGGAACGATGCCGACAGCTGCTCGGCCGATACCTGCGCGTCGAGAGCCATCGCAAGGCTCTCGTTTACCAGAAGCGCTACTTGAAGCTTACTCTGGAGGGCTACCAGGCGAGTGAGCAGCTGGCCCTTCAAACGCTCGCTGGCGGAACCGGAACGAAGCTAGCGACGCCTCGACTCACCAAAAAGAAGTTGTTCAAGTAAGATATTTACTAGTCTTTTGCTTAGCTGTTGCCCACTGATTAGTGTCTTCTACTTAAAGGACTGTCGCTTTGGCCATCATCGCCATTCAACGCATCAAGTACATTGGGCGGATTTGGCACACCGGCAAGCGAATTGTCAGCAAGTCGGTCTTCACAATAACGCAGCAGAGGTGAGCTCAACAGCAGACAACCGGACGCTATCGTCAGAAGTCCTCTATTTGCTGATAATGTTACCATTAATGTTCTTGTACATAAGCCATGCCTATAACTGCCTTCGTTGTTCTCCCCGTAGTACTAAGCTGCCTCTAGTGACAGTCAATATGAGAGTCAAGCTGAGCAAAGGCGACTCCGCCAAAAAATAGTTGCTCAGAGGCCAAGTGCCAAAAGGTCTGCCCACAATCATACTATATGATAGCACCAACTTTCACCTTCCACCGATAAAATTCTGTAGCATCAGCAATGAGGTGCAAAGTAGATCTGATATTCCAATTGAATATATAAATATATTTATATTTTCCTCTTGCTTTTAAGTAGTATTCTTCCACTCTTGTATTGGCTCTCTCACATTATTGCACTGAATGAGTTACAATTTCGACTGATGATGTTGTCTTTGCAGAGCCGGAGCAGGACCTGGTCACAATCTGAACGTACCGCCATCACCCATGCCCGGGGTCAATCAAAACCTCAACTCGAATATCAACACACCCACCAACCCGAACCTCTCAGGGCGCCTGAGTTACGCTCCAGCCTCGCCGTCCCTGGTGCCGGCTGTCAACTTCAGTACCTTGCAGCCCATTGTACTCGCCCACGAATACACCTTGCAGTCACCAGCCCTGCTCAATAATAACCACATCAGCCACATCAACAAACACGGCAGCAGCAACAACAACATTAATTATAATAACAATGAGAATGCTCTGCCATCGTTGACCAGTCTGGACTGGCCGACCGCACAAGCGACGAAAGCGAAGCGCGTGCAGTCGCGACATCATTAGTTAAAGCCATGCTCAAATAATATTTGTAAGAAAACCAAACCGGAAGACAGCCATACCGATAGTTAATGTGTAAAAGTACGGCCCATATTAGTGCTAATGTTATATTCCTGCTAATTGTATGTTTTAAGATGTTTGTAGTCATGAGTTATTTGTACTATATACTTAGTTAATAGCTATTTATAAATCCACATAAAACCCAACTTCATGTTTAACCCTAAATGTTAAAACTACTCGTATGAATGTTTTGCAACCTTGTAACCGTCAATTTTAATTTGTTGGCTCAAAATTATACCTGACTTGTCTCGATCCCAGTATTTACCTTATACTTAAAATTAATTTAATCCTTTGATTTGAATAAGTTATCTATGAAGCCGCCTCTTAGATTACTTTAAGGGGAGGTTCTTTTGGATTTTTTTGAAAAAATCGAATTTTTTTTTTTTACATAAAATGAAAGTTATATATATATAGAATATATGTGCCAAAGGATTTTTCAATACGACGCATATTTCTTGAGATAGGGCGTGTCAAACGTACCCATGTCACGCGAGCTGCGTACCCACTGTCACTTTCCAAAAACTTTAAACGCGTTTTTCTCGAAACCATGTTTTCTAATCTAATTTCAAGTACAGGTCTTGTTCTATTGATCCGATTTCCTTCATTCAAAAAATGTTTTAAAGTATATACTTTTTTGTATGGCTTATACCTAAAATTGGCATAAAAAATTGTTTATTTATAATTTTTAAACGAGATCAAAGTAAAAAAAAGTGTAAAAATTTCATTTTTTTTTTTTAAACGACCATGAAATTGGTTTTTTTTCACCAAAATTAATTGAAGTTAGGTATAAGCCATAGGAAATTTTATCTTTTTTAATAAATTATATACATTTTTCATTTCACTTTACTACCAGAGGCCCCACACTTGAAGAAGCAGAGCGATATTTTGAGAGTCGAGGTCGACGAGATCCGCCATTTTGAAGCCGCCATTTTGAATTTCTCAAAAATCACTTTTTTTTTTTAATCGTCAATAAACAACGAATCAAAGTTCGAATGCAGAAGTTCGTATGTATTTTCGTTCTCCCACAAACCATTCTCAAATTTTGCTTGATTTTCGGCCAAATCCAAAAGAACCTCCCCTTAAGATTGATAAGTTTTTACACCTGTTTAATTTTATTTGGTTGATTAAAGCCGACTTATGCTCATTACAATACGTTTAATTTTGATTTCATATTTCGAATTGGGCTTGGAAATGTAACATGTCTGGAAGTGCCTTATTTGTGAGAACTTGCAGTTGTTAGTTAGATCAATGATGCATTTAATGTTAAATAAACCATGTTTCAAAGTAAACGCGTAAATATGTACTTAATAATATTTGAAATTCAACAGCCTGGTTGAAAGTTTTCCTGCTTTTCAATTATTGCAATTAGAGCACGCTTAATAGAGGTAAGAGAGATAGAGAGACAAAGTGATAAATTTGAGACAATGTGCGAGTGTCAGCAAACGCTGTCCTCCAACAGGTTACACAAGTCCGCGGCGGCGGCGGGAGGACACCTAAGCCGGCATAAAATAAACTTTCTATCCGGCAGCTATCTGGTGTCAGCTGCAAATTGAAGGCTGCTACAAAGCAAGAAAGACAGAAAGCCTTTCATGGGTTGAACGTCAATCCACTTTCACCCCCAAGGTGATTGCTGCAGGGACTGTTGAGTTTGGTCCGCGACTTGGTTGGTCAGCGCTGTCGTTATCAGAACAATGCACACGAATACGTATACGTAATCTCTGGCTGATAACAGGCAAAAGCGAAAGCTTTGCCCAACACGAGCCGCCGCGACCCGAAGCAAAGGCTATGCCCAGAGGAGCTTTTAGGGAGCAACACGAAGACGAGCACGGACGCGTCGGCGACAAAATTGCTAGCATATGGTAGCATTGGCTATGGCGTATCGCCTAGCATTGGTTATTCTGTCGTTGTGGCAAGCAGTTGTAATCTGCGGCACGCCAAGCACTCTTTACTGTTGCCTATTTGTTTGTGCAGCGACCAACTTGAATACCACTTGTTGAAATTTCAAGAAACTTGATATAAAAGTCCTAAGTGCGATTTATTTAGGCGGAGCTATACGATCTTTTAATCTCGAATCGGGATAGTTGAATCAGTAAAATATTGTTTTTGAGGAACTGTGCGGTTATAAAGTGTTTGCCATCAAATTTGCGTCTCGGTTTATACCAATATTGAACTGCTACTCAAATAAACTGAACTATTTTTCAGGTAAGCTGGTGCAATTTACACTATTGATGGGTGTTTTCTATGGATATTTTCGAGTATATCAATTTAGCGAGATAATAATTAACTCGTCCTCTAATGTAATAACTGGTTTTTATGTGACACTCGGCAAACAATAGCAAAAGCGCCGTTAAATTCCGCTGTTGAATGATGCTGAACCCAATAGTGGAGTCTACAAGAATAGTGAGCTTCTTGCTTGGCTTCTTTCCATGCCATCCTCTACGCTGCCCCTTCTCATTCCTGTTATCCAGAGATGGCGATTGTTTGCCTAGCGGACACTAGCGACACAAACTGCCGCTGGCCTTGGCACAAAGCAATCACAGTAACAAGAGGACATCGGCCACTCCAGAGATGTAAAGTGGCCAGTTTTATTGGCTCGACTTGGGTTGGGTCCTGTACTCGTATGGATTTCCCTCAGTACGGTAGTCGGAACGAGTTTTCTTATGTGTAAAATGACTGTGTGGGCTGCATTTCCCCAGCGTTCGGTGTGGAATTATATATAGTACAATACAATACATAAATATATGTGTATTGCATATAGACAATCTATTTATATTTACTTGTCGCATATGCATGAATTGAAATTGGAATAACTGATAAGATAGGCGCAGGCATAGAGAATATTTTTGGGAACATTCGTTACGGCACTCGGAACAAGCGCGCTTTACGCCTGAACAATAATGGATGCTATATTTACATATGCTCTGGAACGGTGGCAATGACGTCAATCACCAGTTGTGAGTGTACTCTGTGATTCAGATATAAGTAATTGTAACGAATAGTTAATTATTATTTTTTTTGCTTGTGCTTTTCACTTATATCATTCATTTCCATGTCTAATGATTTGCACACGGCGCGTATACGTAATGTCAAAGACTGTTCTCGATAGTTCCTTGTCAGCTGCAGCCTGATTTGCTTTATGGTCTTGACTTTTATGTGGGCACTGACCATGAATGAATGATAATTCCTTATGCTCAATTATGGAAAATAGTTTGTTTAAGTATGTTATAAGTTTTACTTTTAAATACAGTTTGACATCCAAATGTGTATTCATATGAATCATACGCCCTGGGAAACAATAAGACTACACATTAATAAAAAGAAAACAAGTTGCACTTCATCACCAAAAGACTTGTCTACGATAGTTAATACTATTTAAAAAAAATAAGTTATATTTCATAAACAAGCATCGAGTGTAGCATATGAGAAGTCAACAGATGTTATCACAGTTTTATTTCTGGAGCCAACTTTGGATTCACAATTAATTAGTAGACCTTATTTACTTGTCTGTTTATTTGTTCAGCTTTCTCATAGTGTTGATGTGTTCTCTCCGTTAAAGTATGTGCGTTAATGCCGAATGTAGACAATAAAACACATGGCGACACAATGTGCAGTCGGAACATTGTATGCTCGTGTCCTAATGTCGACCTATCAAAATCTTTATTAACTTTCTTCAAGCTATGCAAATAAGTCAGGCATCGGGGGAATCGACATCATTAGAGTCGACTTTGACGCCCGAAATGTGGATAAACAAGTCGAGAAATGCGAACGACCAGACTTTGACAATTGCTTTGTGAAATAAGTTAAACCAATATTTAAAAAAACAGATCCCATGTTTTTGGCAATAAAAGGAACCATCGCGGCAAGTGGAAATCAGTTGAAGACAGAATTCATAATCCATAATGCGTTGGTTACTATCTTTGGTATGCGTCGGTTTGGCGACTCTCGTCCTAGCCGAGAAACAAAACCTCGCCATTCGTCGAGCCCTCGTCCTTCCTCGTGCTGCAGGGCCCTTGATCAAGCTGGCAGTTCAACCGGCTATTGCAAGTGAGCCCGTGGTATTGGCCGGAACTCCAGAGGAAGTTGCTCCAGTTGCGGCTGCTCAGCCTATTCTTCCTTATGTTGGGGCTCCCCAATATTGGGGTGGATATGGCGAACCCAGAAGCTGGTACGGCTGGGATAGACCAGCTCCTGCTCCTTTCTGGGGCGGCTACAGACCGAGAAACTGGCGTTCCATGGGTGGTCCATATTGGCGCCCAAGAGTGGTCAAGCCCGTCGAAGCCCCCGCTGATGTTGCTGTTGTAGAAACAGAGCCAAAAGTGGGTACTGATGCCGCCGTCGAGGTAGCAGTCGATGCAGGACTCGATGCAGGACTCGATGCAGGACTCGAAGCAGGACTCGATGCAGGATTAGATGGAGGAGTTAATGCAGCTGTAGTAGCTGATAATGTCTAAGTGTCTGCGGAATGTGGTAAAGGGTTAAATCTTAATTGTGGCTTACCAATTTAGATCTGGATTAATAAAGAAAACGTTTTGCAAAAACCATTTCTAGAACCTTTACTAAGTACACACCAGATTAAGCTAGTACTTGTTCCATTTGGATTTCGTTTACGGAACAATTGCATAAACAAAAAAATGTTTATCTTATCGGACAATTTGTAAATGCGCTATGAAGAATAGCGTAAACAGTGCGCCATACAACCAAATCCCACTCTTCAGTCTTCCCTCTCCAGACCCCGTCCTAACCCTCATCCATCCGCAGTCATCAGCCATCAGCGACCAACCTGCCATATGGCGCAATATTGGAAAATCCAATCAAAATGTTAATTCGATGCCACAACAAAACGCTAAAAGCCCTGGAACGCTTAATGTCGTTCGCGAAAAGTTGTTAGTACTCGTATTCGGACTGGTATTGTTATGTAAAGTTCGATGGCCACCTAACTAGCTCCAACTCCATATCGAAGTTGAGCTCGAGCTTGAACTGAACTGGACAATCCTTAAATTCAGTAGAGGTGAATTTGCTTTCACAATGATGATGATGTTCTATGCACGAATTCATGCTTTTAAATGAAATTTATGCAAATGCGTTTCATGGAAATGCGCCTCAGTGAAGCAGCTCAGTGACTTATGACGAAGAGAACGGAGATGGTGGCGCTGGGCTTCGATAGAAATGTGAACCCTTTGGGGATTATCAACGGGAGGCCAGAGCACTGCCATTACACTTGTTGATTCATTAAACAGGCCAACAAAAACCATAACAATGCTCTCCCTTCGAACTGTAACGAACTCAAAGTAGACTGTGATGTGACCTACCCAACATGTTTATTTTTAGGCGGCAGTTCAAGCGCCCAGTCACCCATTTGGCCAACCTACGTTGGGGGAAAAGAGAGATGAGCAACCGTAGGAGAAGGCGGCATGGCCAAACAAAGTTTGGTTCTCTCCTTGTCGAGGCTGATAATAGTACAAATAAACAACTTGTAAGCTGCAAGACGACATATCAAGTCAGTGTTAACTGGCTTGAATGTCTCTTAAATACTTTGTATTCGCGCTCCTTTTTGTATTTAGACGTAATCTAATACTATGATGTCGCATACACTCTTCTTCATTACACTTTTTAAGATGATTATGTTATGTTTGCGAAGCTTGGCCAAGTCTGTTTAAAACAGTGTTCGGCACCAACACATTCATATGCTTTCAATGCGTTAGTGTGCATTTTTGTTCGCCTAACAGCGGAATAGCAGCGACGTAACAGAAACAAATCGCAGCAGCGACGCATACGTGAACGTACGTGAGCGGCAGCGCAGTCGCCACGAAAATTTCCTATGCGCACGAGATAGGGCCGTGCCGATAGCTGGTTTAAAATCATAGTCTTCAATGTTGACTAACAAACCCAAAAGAAAGAAAATGATTTGAGAACATATGTGAAAACGAGCAAAGATTGTAATAGTAATGCTTGTGACTCTCTGATTATAGTAATGATGTTGAAACTTGAGAAGCAACTTTTCATTTGCACAAAAATAAGTGTAACTATTTTCATTTCAACAGAGCACTAATTTTGGCCAGCTTCTGACTCGTTTTGATATTTATGGTATAAATATAAATGAATTTGTGTGCAAATCGTTAAAAATTGGTAACATTACAATGTTCCCTAAAGATAATAATATTTCAAAATATGTTTTTAAAATTATTTATTTATTTGTTTGACATGTCAGAAGAGTATATTTGCGTTTCATTCCAGTAAACTTAAAGACACATGTTTGGTTACAAATGACGGCGATGGAACTTTAATGTATGACTGTTCTCTATTTTCTAACATCGCAGGGTGAAATCGAGCCCAGTTCTTTTAAAACTAAAAGTTCTAAATGTGCCAGACCGGCGACTTTAACCAGAGAGCCAAGGTTTTTCTGCTGTTTGTCTTTCAATTACATATTTTATATTACTAACATTTCGCCTCGTTTAGCCTTCGAAAATTATTTTTTGTTTTAACAAAGTCCAATTTTATATTCTTAATTAGGGAATAAACTCAAACTAAATATCGGCTTCGGGCTTCGGGATTCCAGTATCTGTTTCTCGGTCTCGTTTTCTGTTCCGGTACGTACCATCAGAGCTATTAAACTTTTATAAACTTTAAACTGCTTTAAGACTTAAATAGATCAACAGATCAACATGTGTGTATACATATATTTTACCGAAATAAGCCCAATGTAATTTTTGAGTAATATGTACACTAGGGTGGCCTTTTTAAAAAAAATTTTTGGTATCAATGAGCGCCGGGCTGAGAAATATTCGTTTTCACCTCTAGAATACACCTGCCAAATTTGAGCCCGATCGAACTTAATTTGATAGACCCAAAAACGGGTCAAAGGTCACCCCAAGCCATTTGTATGAAAAACCTTTTTGTTTTTGTAGATATCTCTACGAAACTTACTACAGGCCAATATTTTTATTACTATATACAATTTGGTAAAGTCTTATCAAAATCGGACTACTATATCGTATAGCTTCCATAGGAACAATCAGGCGAAAAAAACCTTTAGTATGAAAGACTTTTTTGTTTTTGTTTGGGACTGTCTCTTACATCCATACCAAATTTGGTCAAAATCTGACTAACATATCCTATAGCTCTTACAGTAACAATCCGTCGAGAAATGAGTTCTGTGACAAAACAGTGGACCCCATACTTTAATTTTTAGCAGATTTGCGGATGGCTAAAGATAGATCACACTGAGTTTCAATACGGCAAAGCTTAAGTACACACAGATGCGTAGCGACTACAAAGAGCTTTTAGAGCAGACAATGGCATTTCTTGGCGAAAATGTTGGTGCTTTTCGGACTTGTGGTGCGACATCTCACGCAAGATTCGTGGCCAAGGCAATTTATAGCTTAAAAATCTTCCTTTTTCGTAAGCATTTCAAAATGACGCCGAGAGAGCTGGGCAACATTCGAGACGTATCAATATTTGTAGTTAATAATAATCTTATAAAAAAAACCTCTTTACGAGGTAAAAGTCTAGTGACGAAAACATTTTAATGCACCAAAATTTCTGATATCCAATTTTGTGACGAATAATATTAAGGTTTACTTAAAAATTACTACAAAAAAATTTTTTTGTCACTCGGCACATTACGCTAATTTCTTCATACCTAATAAATATTTATTTTTTGCGCAGTTTCGAGTGACAACATTTTTTTTTTAGTAATTTTTAAGTAAAACTTAATATTATTCGTCACAAAATTGGATATCAGAAATTTTGGTGCATTAAAATGTTTTCGTCACTAGACTTTTACCTCGTAAAGAGGTTTTTTTATAAGATATCAGAAATTTTGGAGTAAGATATCAAAAGTTTTGAAAATTGCAATATATTTTGACGGTACAATTTTGTCAAAATCTAACAGAACTCTCAAGCTCTGGCTGCTACGACACGTTGTTGCTGCTGTCCTATTCCAATTCTAAGCAAAACGTATATATTCTGTTAACAGGTAATATCTTCCAAACACATCGAAATTTTACAAACTACAATATATTGAAAATTAGAAGAAATCATTACTTGCGTTTTCACAAAAATCTCCTTAATGTGGGAAAAAATACCTTATTTCACCTGTTGCTGTTTACCTTTTATCTTAAAAAAACACTAAAGGTATTCCTAAGAGCCCTTTAAAATACCTTTTCAACGATATATATATCACATCTGTAGCTTTTATCGTTTGGATGATATGGGGGTTCCAATTTTAGCGGTTTTTAGTGATTTTCCGCTAAACTAGCTTTTTTTCGAAAAAGTCGAAAAACAAAAGTTTCTATATTTTTGATTATAAAATGATTTATCTGCCGCAAAAAGAATTGACCACTTGCAAGCAGTATCTTTCCACATGCACTGCAAGCAGTGTACATACTGCATATGGGTGCATGTAATAACGCCCAGTGTCATAACGCCCGTGGGCGTTATGTCACAGATTTTTGTGTCATAGATTTTTGTGTCATCGCGCGATTTTTTTTTAAAATAAATTTTTGCTTGCTGCCTTACCAAAGTAAATTTTGATATTAACTAATAATAATTTCAAACTTTATTGAAACACTTTTAAATTATTTTCAACTATTTGTCTACAATATGGGCAGAGCAATAGAGAATTTTTCGAGCGTTGTTCCAGATTTTTGTAGCACTCAGAGCATATTTTGAAATGGCTACAAGGCAAGGAAGTACCACATCCCTCGGTTTATCTAGGCAAATTCCTGATTCTTGATGCAGTTTATAAATTTTAAGAAATTGAGGGTGTTATGACACTTCTAAAAAGTGTCATAACGCCCCCGGGCTCTAAGACACATTGATAGTGGGCGATATGACACTTTTGACAAAAATGTGTGTCATAATGCCCGCGGGTGTTATGACACTGGGCGTTATGACACGCACCCACTGCATATGTACATGCAATAGTGTAAAGGTGTAAGGTATATTCAGTTAATAGGTAATATCTTGCCCAAACGAATTTTGACAGATATGTGTTATATGTCAAAAAACGCGTAATTGAATTCTCTACAACATGCAGTATATTTAAAAGTGATTTGATGTGTAGATTTTTCTTAAATCGCCAAAATGTGGAAATAAATACCTTATTTCACCGGTAGCTGTTTACCTTTTTACTTAAAAAAAAAACTTTGAAGGTATGCCTAAAAGCCCTTCAAAACACCTTTCCAACGACATATAGAACAGATCTGTAGCTCCTATCGTTTGGATGCTATGGGGGATGCTATTTTAGCGGTTTTTAGCGATTTCCCGCTAAACTAGCGATTTTTCGAAAAAGTCGTAGAACAAACGTTTCTAGATTTTTTATCGGGAACAAGTCCTCATTCAAACTTTTAAGCTAAATCAACGCTTTGATCTATACAAACAAACAAACAAACAGACAAACAAACAGACTGACTTTTCATCTCGTTTTGAAAAGGGCACCAAAAATTTCGAAATTAATTATCTTCTGAACCAGTGGCCGGATTTTGATGATCAAGATGTCATTCGACGCGTATTTTTGATAAGTATAGTGAAAAATTATAAAAAAAATCTAAAAGGCTCCAACGGCCCCATTTCCCCCAATCATTTAAATGTTGTCCCTCCCACTTACACCTGTTTATCTCACGAACCATGTAAGTTTTCAAAAGTCTTAGTATGCACATTTTTAAGTTAGATTGATACCTTTCGATCGGTATATAATTCGACCCGATCGGACAGTCATAGCAAATTTTCCATTCTTCCTGTGTATATATGCTAGTCGCCTTTCGCACCTTTCGTGCTGCTTTCGTCACTAGCGCGGACTGCCGTCCGCAGTGATAGTAGAGGCTTGGTTTGGATGTACCAATGCTATTGCATGTCCCAATCAGGATTAAAGTTTTTTGCGAGCAGCTATCGAATTTTCCAATATCGATACAATCGTCTCTGAAACGATTGCTGATAAAATGAAAACTCACTTGTGGTTACTGACACCTGATGTAGTGGGCTTAGCAATTTTTGAAACTTCAATCTCGATTGAAGGAAAAAGAAATATGGTTAACAGACTAAAAGCAAGGGAACCTACAGAATCATTTAATAATTATAGAATAATGACAGACGTCAAACTTATTATAAATGCAGCTTATGCGATTTCGTGTCATACAAAACCAAAAATCTTTTGTCCAGTTTCGAGCTTCAAGCTGAAATATCAAAGTGCTTCTAGTTTCTTTTAGAACCTTTTAAATAATGTTGCTGAGCGTGGAGTTAAGTTTATGAAAGACTACAACAGACTTTTAACACGCGATGAAGCAGAGGCACAATTTATTTTGCAAGTTGTTGATCTTTATAAACAAAAACTAAATACTAAAATCATTCCATTATTTATGTATCTCTGTGATTTACTTTTAATGTCCTTATCTAAATATGAGAAATAAATGTAAGCCTTGAAAATAAATTTAATATAATAAAATTTGTTTCTTTTCTTAGTTTGGATAAACAATTTTTTAAGAAATCTCATACTGAGCTAATTTTTTAACAGTAATCCGATTTTAAATAAATTTGGTCAAAATATATATAACTTAAAAACACTTGTTACTAGCGAGTTTAAATGATATGCGTTGTACACTCAGAAAAAAATTAAGAATAAAACTAAAACAGGGGATACTCAAAAAAGAAATAATTTTTATGAAAAAATGTTAATAAAAAAAATTTTTTTTTGGGTCCTAAATATGAAAATGTTTATCTCGATTAACGGTTCCGAAATAGTAATATTGAAGATTAGAGTTTAACAATTTTATTAATTGAAATATGAATTTGCTTAAATTGTTTGTCAATATAATCATTACACGGTTTTACAGTCAAAAAACTTCTGGGATGCGACATAGTGTAGGTTATAGATATATGTAGTTAAATGTAACATTGTGGAATACTAGAATATTTTGGTGCACATCAAAATTCTAAGTTACGGGGAAAAAAACCTTTTTTTAGAGGTTGATAGAGTTAAAATAACCTACGTCTTAAACTACAATATCCTACATAACTTGTAATATGTCGCTGGAATGAGAAAAGTACCTTTTCTAACTGTGTAATGCACTGCAATCCCGGATAAATATTGAGGGAGCTACTTGGTCAAAAACTTCGCGAAAAAATGTTGTATGAAACCATCATTGTAACTCAAAAAACTAATGATGCAGTTCGATTGAGTTTGGTCATGTCTTTTTTTTTGACTTGCACAGTGTTATCATTTTTATTTGTAGCAAGCTGTTTTATTTTATTTTAACCAGAATTTGATTTTCTAAAGTAAATACAGTGTCTCGGTCGAGTTTCTTATACACAGATGCAGTAGATTCTGATTGGCAATAAACTACTGCGACTTTGTTCTGCAGATATTGTAATAATTTGTCTTGTTTTTTTTTGGGTTTGCCTGCAAATACAATTAAGTCATTCATTGTGTTTTGCTCAACACTGCCCGAAAGCATACTAGAAAATATTTATTATATTTAAAACCGAGTAAGAAAGCTCAAATGAAACTCAATTATTTTTCAATTCACTTAATAGTATACTACACTTTCTATGCTACTCACAGGTGACATTTATCAAAATAACTCCCGTTGTGACAAATAGATTAGTCTGTTATCTGTTGTGGGCACACGCCGAGCAAGGCAATATGAACCAAGCAATATGAGTCCTCTTAGCTGTGAGTTGTTCACACACGCCGCAGAATCTTATTGAACTAAACAAATTAAAGTTTTAGTTTGGAATTCAGTTATAGCTCTTCAAATTATTTTCGTGTGGGAGGCACTTCTATTCAATAATTTGTTGAGTTCGACCTTCTGCTGCTAGTGGTTGAAGTTTTAAATCAAGTGCTGTCCTCTTCCGGGAGAAAGGGCTGCAAATGACAGGACATGCCTGGTTGCGCTTTATGCCTGAGTGACGACACTGAAAATTGCAACTTCAAGCACTGTGCACATTGTAAATATTTGCTATTCCATTCAGTATTGGGTCAAATGTGGTTCAGTTGATTTAGAAGGACGGAGCATGGCTGCATTTTACAACTAATAATCGAGGCTAGAACTGAGACAAAGTGACCCGATATATACATACATATATCTATAGAAATAAGTTAATTTCTAATACAAATATTTTCATCAGACACCTTTTAAACAGCAACTGTGCAAACTAAAGCAAGTTCCTAGAAAATATCTGCCAATGTCGAATCATTCCAAAACCCCAAAGCTGACTTTAAGCAGCCAAATATTTACCAATTGGCGAATTTTATGAGCAATTCAAGCTGAACCTGACATCTGGCGTTACGCAAACAAATACAACGGATTTCGGTATATAAATTGTTGTAAGACCGAGTACTCGATATCAGTTGTCCAGAATCGACAATCACTTTCAACATGCGCGCTATTCTACTTCTTGCCCTGTTCGGCTTTGTGCTGCTTTCCACCGTTTCGGCGAATGAAGATGTTAGCCAAGGAGATCAGGAAAATGAAATCGAAGAGCAGGTTGAGGTTGGGGATAACGATAATGGAAGCGATGATGGCGAAGACGAGTGGGAAGAAGTTGAAGAAGTTGATGACGGTGATGATGCGAAAGAGGACGAAGGCGAGAACATAGAGGAAAATCCGAAGCAGGATTAAACATATTGGATTCTCTTAAGCTAATTGGCCTTAAAAAATCTACAAGAAATCAATTTAACTATCGATTACACAATATTCCACTACCTTACCGTAATAAACAATTTGTCAATTTGAAAAGGTGTTATGTTTTCAACAGATCTAAAGTTAAATACTTTTGATAAATACCATTTAGAATACCACTTGAAAACCAGTTATAGCTTGAATGGAAAACATCTTGCACGAGACCTTAGTCAGTATGAACTTCTCATTCACCTCAGCAGTGTCTTTTGAAACGTTGAAATGCGCACATTGATCATTCTGACGCTCTTGGTTTACTGGGGCTGTGTTTTTGTCCCCACGAATTCCCAAAATGACGAGCATATTGACCTGGAAAATGGCTCTGACCCAGAAAGTGATGACGAAGACTATAATAGTGATAACGCTGACGATGAGGATGACGAGAAAGCTAACGATACAGATGCCGATGAAGATGAAGATGAGGAGCCACTTAAAGGAGATGAGATTGATGACACTTCTGACGCTGAAATTTCTTTAGAAGTAACAACCCCATACAATTTCCTAAGTTATTCACCAGAGTCCGATTATATCCAAAAATACCCACGATTCGCCATACTCAGGCGCAACAGGCTCCAGATCGCTGATGATACTTTTTAAGAAAGTTTAGCACTGACGTGTCACTTATCTTGCTTATTGTTTCAAGAACATGAACAGAGTGAAAACCTCAAGCCATTAACAAGGGGAGTTTGCACAGTTGTATCTAAGTAAATAAACGACCACAAAAATATAAGATTGTACCCAAATTCTGTACAATTTGTACAGTTTGTATGCATAGAACTACAGAAATTTGTACCAAAAAAAACCAAAAATGTTAACAGTTAGTTAACAAGACGAAAATAAATATAATAAATTTAAAAATTTGTCAATTTATAAGAAACTCTACCATTGTATTTTTTCTTCATTTTCTCTCTCTTTAGATTTGCGCACATTTGAAGGATCCTTGTGCGATCAAAATGGTAATGGTAAGCTCAGCGGTGTTAGGGGCCGCGGCCGGTACCGGCCTAGCACTGTTACTGGCTGTAACCATTGTGATGTACCGCTATTATCTGCTTCGTAGGCGTGGGAAGGTGAGTACATATACATAGCATGTACATATATCATGGGACACAGGCGAGAAGCTCTTCTAATACTCTAACTCGTTTTCGTAAGGAATGGGAGGAGCTGGACAGATGGGAGGCGACACGTATAATGAGAAAATTACAGCTAAAGGTAAGAATTTTTGTTAAAAATATCACCATGAATATATGTATATAATACTTAAAGTTGTTGAAATTAACGAACTTTTGATGACGATACATTTGAAATACATCAAACTTATCTATGTTAACATTGGCTCTGACTGTTAAGTTAACAGCTCCGAAACAGAACCAATTTTTTAGGTTTCATTTTTGGTGTTTAAAAAAACTATTCCAAAAGCTTAGTAACTAACATTTTTAATGGATTATATTCTCTGGGGCCTGTAGTCTGTGAAAATCAACGTGCTCTGTGTTGCTTTGTGTAAGTTAAAAGCTTGAGAATAGATTTATCTTTGAGAAAAGAAAACTAATTGTGACAGCATTTGGCAGCAATGTGATTGTATGTTGGTTATGAGTGAAACCAGTTCAAGCTAATTGTATTTATTGAGTTTATGAGAATTAAGAATGATCAAACAGTTTGATTTTGAATTGCATACATTTTCATTACAGTGTACATATCCAATGACCAAAGTACTGTATTCATATTTTTTCAAAGTATAGTATATTGTACTTATAGAAAAACCTCTTTACGAGGTAAAAGTCTAGTGACGAAAACATTTTCATGCCCAAAATTTCTGGTATCCAATTTTGTGACGAAAAATATTAAATTTTACACGTGAATTATTAAAAAAAAAATGTTTTCACTGGCACTGCGCAAAAAAGTACTATTTATTAGGTATGAATTTAGCGCAATGTGCCCAATGACAAAATTTTTTTTGAAGGTATGCTTAAGAGCCCTTTAAAATGCCTTTCCAACGACATATAGATCATATCTGTAGCTTCTAAGGTTTGGATTAAAGGTGGAGAACTATCGATAGTCGACGCCATCGAAAGCCGACGATAGTATTTTTAAAACCATCGATAGTCGACGATAGTCGACGATAGTCGACGATAGTCGGCTATAGTGCTATCGATAGTCGACGATAGTCCCGGACACAGAAAAATACATTCAGTTTGTCAATTTTTTGACTTTACGTAAGAATATAATGGCTTTTTAAATGTATTTGGAAAACTTTCTTTAAACCATTAAGTACCCATTGAAAATGCCGAATTTTTGTAAACATATATTTTTTCCACTTTGCGAAAAAATTCTTCAAACAATTCTAAGAGTGACTATAAAAAGAAATTTTCAAAAATCTCTTAGGTAGTATTTTTTATGATTTTGGAAAGGTGCTAACAAGCCACTTTTTGTATGAAAATGAGGAAAAAGGGGTTGAAACAGTAATTTGTAGCAATTTTTAAACTATCGATAGTACTTCGGGAACTATCGATATTGGGTGGCTGCTATCGATGGTAGCTATCGATAGTTATCCACCTCTAGTTATGACTGTTCTAAGTTCTCAAACAAGTGTCTGCTGTAATTTGAATACCGTGGGAGTTTAATACTCATAGGCCACATTTTTGCAATGTTTTATTGAGGTGCTTGATAACTTTTGAAGAGATATTCTTACGTAAAGTGTTTGGAAGTTAGTGTAAAATTTGAAAATAAATCTTATATAAACTTTATATGTATGTATATTAAAAAACGGCCCATTTATTCAATCATTATGTATTGGCTTAAATTGAGAAACTGGTATATTATAGTCTGACTTTCCCAGAAAAATATTTGTGACAGATGGACACATCTTTGACCTTATAAACTTAGCAAATCAGTTCTATAGACCAGTGGTCGGCACCAACACAGTCATATGTTTGCATTGAGTTAGTGTGAATTGTAACAGCGGAATAACAGCGACGTAACAGAAACAAATCGTAGCAGCGACGCAGTTTATTCTGTACGTGTGCGGCAGCGCAGTGGCAGCGCAAATTTCCTATGCACACTAGATAGGGCCGAGCCGACCCCTGCTCTAGACCATAAGCTATATCTGTCCGTCTGTAATCATATGAGCTTTTGTCATCCAGCATCCAGGTCAAAATTTTTCATAATCAGACACATTTTTAAAATATTCGACACCTAGTCCTTTCCTACAAAAAAATTTGTCCGAAATAGAAATTATCAGAAGTTTATTGGTCTTACAGTAGAAGTAGTCAAAATTCCAGTCCTATTGAATTCAACTGAATGAGTTGAATGCAACTCATACTACAAAATGAATTTGAGTAATGTTGTGTTTCATACGAGATGAGTTCGAATGAACGAAGGTGCAAAAACGATAGATGACATTGGCATTGTCAAACAAATTCGAGTTACTCGAATATGTTATTTCATTTAAGTTTTTCTTACTACTTATCGCGAAGATGGATGGAAAATGAACGCCAAGATCAAGCCGCTACTGACTATGGCTTGGTGGCATATGAATCAAGACTTCTTTCCGCTTTTGCACAAAACAAATTGCAAAATATGTTCTATACCAGCAAGCCGCGAAAGAGTTTTTTCTGACGCACGAAATTTGATAACTGAAAAACGTTGAGTGATTGACAATAAATCAGACAACGTTAACAAAATAATGTTTTTACTTTCAAAAGACTAATCACAGACATATATGTAAATACATATTTTAAAATTATAAAATTAAAAAATGTACTAAAATATCATCGCCATTATTTTTATTTCTGAAAAATAAATGGATTTTTTTCCTTTTTACGAGGTGCTCATCCTTCATCATATTAATGCAGAAAGTTTTAAAAAACAAAAAAGAACTTACGAGCTATAGATTTGCGGACGAAAATACGTATATATACAGGACCTTTTCTATATACTTACCATTTCTCCTTTTAAAATTGATTGCAAACTTCTTAAAGACTCTAAATCAAAGACTCTAAAGATCAAGCTAAAATTGAAAATATGAAATAGTAATTTCAAATTAAACCTTTATTTAAGAAGAGTTTCAGTTGTGATTTGGACTCGACGGGTTTAAAGATCTAAAGTATCGTTCTATGATCCGGATCGGGGGCTCAAAAAACCCGAACGGAATAGGTAGCGGGTGATTCGGTTCAGAAGGGGCTTACAGTCTCGCATTTGTATCAGATTGTAATGTTTGTAGCAGATCTGTTTATCACTTTTCAAAAATCGTAAATATCACAAAGCACTACAAAGATACAAATGTAACTACTGACAAATAATGGCGTCTGATGTGATGTGGCATTGTGTATTGAATGCAAAAGGGTGTACGAGAATTCCCCTGCTCCCGTCCCGTCCCGTCGCTTGCCTGTCAATTTCATATTTATAAGGTTGCCGTATCCAATGCGTATCATTATACAGTCGAGTGCAGCTCTTTGGGGTTGATTCAATCGCTTCCATCCGAGAAGAGTCTTCAGCCCGTGCCGCAGTCACTTATGCTTACGTACATAGAATCAGCGGGTGCTCCTGCGCACAATTCGGCGGCGGCTGTCGCAGAACGCGCGCGTTTTTCCCGGGACCATTTTTTGATTTTAAATGTTGATTTTATTAACTGGCTTGCCGTTGACATGAGACATGAGTGGTGGAAAGGGGCGATAAGTGAATCGTGGTCGTGTTTGTTATACTTGTATGTGCATATAATTTGATTAGCGGCAATAAATTCAATTGCTTCTTTGCCAATGTTGGTTGACTGCGTTTTTCATTACCCCAACCAACTGCTTCAATTGTTTACATGTTGAAGTACAAATACCCTCTCTGTCCCTCAAATAGCCACAATATTGACCACAACAATCGACGCGAAACACGACAACAACACAATCCTGATTAATTGTACTGTCCGGCAATTCGGCCTTGACCATGATGGCGATGCGTTTGTCCAGTGGCCAGCAAAAAAAAAAAAAAAATAAAAACGATATAAAAGATGGAATTTGTGACTATCCGCCGTTACCTGGGCCAACACAAAGGACACTCGGGATATGAATGGAGAGAGCAAATGGTCTGCACAAAGACATCTACAGATCACTGCAAGTGCTCGCAGCTCGACACAATGTCCAAGTACAATAGTTGAAGAACTGTCTGCGACCTTTGTACTGCACTGACTTTCATTCATGAATGTGTATCTGTAAAAGTTGGCATTGTCCTAAACTGTCGGTAGGGCACTTTGAAATACATTTCTATGCTTGACGCTAAACCAATGGACGAATCGTAAAGTCTTTTATATTTCAAAAATACTTACATCGAGTATTCCGACTCTCCAAACAGACCGCACACACTCATTTATTGCCCGAGGTCTGATGACTGAAAAACACGCAGTTCAAACCCCAATCGTTTAGTGGTGCAAAGCTCATTCATAATTTATTCATAAGCGCTTGGGCTACATTATAATGAAGTCATATTTGTTAAGCCAACATAACATATAAAAGTGTTTTTCTTTATACTTATGAGAATGATGGTCTTCCTTCTCTTTCCTTTCCTTTCCTTCCCGTTTCCCCCTTTCTGTTCAGTGCCCGTTGGCCAAACAAACCCCTTCAATGGCCAAGGCGAGCGGCACTCCCTTTGACTGTTGGTAAAGTATTAACAATGGCAACTATAACAATCAGTCAAATGCAAATGTCACAACCAATTAATGTCAATAAATGATGAGCCTAACAACAGAGGCAACTGGAGTCTCAGAGAGCTGTTTATCCCAGGGTGGTGCTGATACTGATGCTGGTGGTAGTGGTACTGTCGGTGGTGGTGGTTCCATGGCCGCCATTGGGCACACACCACTTTGTTGGCGAATCCGGTTTACCATAGACTCGTCTGACTTAAGTACGTTGGCTCATCCTGAATCCATGGAGATACAAATTGTAGTTTCTCTCAGCTTTAATTTGTTTAGTGTTTACCCGAGTTTTGTTCACAATTAAAAGTAAATTGCGCACTCGAATGATTCCGAGGGGAGAGCTTAAAGATACTTGCTATCTTTGTATCTTTTTTCATTCCTGTTTGCCCAGCAGAAAACAGAATATGAAATGAAGGTTTGGAGAGTTCCCTGAAACAGATGAAGCCAAGAGTGCACGTGGCGAATTTGCATTTATCGATACTTCTATTGATATTTACCTTTTATTAAAAAATGAAAACAACAGACTGTATCAATAGCACGATCTCCGATCTCGTATTTAGAAAGAAAGCGCATCAACAATGGTCAGTTAAATCGAGCGTGAAAACGGAGAGCAGACAAAGAACGGAAGTGGTCAAAGGTGAGCAGCACTTGGGACCTGAAGTGGCTCTTCCCTGAAACAATTACAAAGGCACTCACAAGATCCAGGTCCAGCTCCTGAGCACGAGACCGACGCAACGCCCATAAGCGAAATGTGGTGCAAAAATCGAAGGTGGCGGCAACGGAGGCAACAGCAACAGCAGCAGCAGCAGCTGCAACCAAGTTGCATATCAGGAGCAGATAAGCAAAGCATGGCAATTAAGCAGAAGCCAAAGTAACAACATTGTGTCCTAAAAAGTAGGCGATAGATCGCTTATGCAACTGCATTCAACAATGCGTCCGAAAGTACTTTGAGAGTTGGACAACAATTAACGTCACAAATTGTGTTCAGTTTTATAGCCACTTAACATATGATAAAATATCATTGATGCGACACACAAATACAAATCCGAATACAAACGCACAAAGGAGCACCCTGGCAGACACCTTGGCATTACGCACACATCGGGACAATGGCGTGAAAAGGACAATTAAAGCAAATCCTTAAAGCGAGTTAACAAACGATGAAACTGCCGCCATAATTCCGTGTAATGTAACCCAAAAACCGAAGTCTCCCTCAATATACCTTTCTTCCTCTTTCGGCCAAGGCGACGCAATGTCTGGCCGGGCACAAAGACGCAACGTGCGTCGGGAATGAATGGCAATAGTTCGTCCTGAATGGGCCCAGTTGATGCATGTCCCGAGCATTGTTAACCGATTTGTGAAATAGACACAGACACACACGGAGATAATGCATCAATAAAAACATGTTAAGGTGCTCACAGGCAGTTGACAATACGTTAAGAGGACAAATCGCCAAGACCATAGTTGCCATGAAATTGGCATTCAAATGTCCAGGAGTAAAAAACTTTGAAACTTACAGCAACACTTACCGGGGACTGCAAATAAGAGTTATGAATGCTAATTTCAACTGAAAAATCAATGTGAGGGAAATATGCTACAGTAAAATGGTAAACACCAAAATTCTTATTTCAGTCGGAACTATCGATATTAGCCAAAAACTTATATTTTTAATTTTTAAGATAAAAATCAAACTGTATTCTTATTTTTAGCATTTATTTAAAAAGTCAAAAATTATTTCTGATTTTTTCAATAAAAATATAAAATAAGAGTTATTTTTGATTTTTATTTTAAAAGTTACATATGAGCTATTCCGTAACTTTTATTTTAAAAATCAAAAATAAAAGTTTAATTAATACCATTTTTCTTGGTATTTTTAAGATTTCTAGATTCTTGGTACTTTTAGTACCGATTGGTATTTTGTTTGCCAATAATTACTTCATACATATAAACCATATAATAGAAAAAGTCGGATTTCGTCCTTAACCTATTTTCGGCCGCTGTTCGACTAGTCGAACAGCAAAATTTTTAATTTTCAGACCGTTTTTTTTAAGAAAATTTTAAAATCCAGAAAATGTTTACTCTGGCTATCCCATATTTAAAAATTAAAAATTAATTTTAAATTTAATTTTAAAAAATATTTAAGTTTGAAAAAATGTGAATTTTAATTTGATTTTTAAACTCATATTCGGTTTTAGAAGGTCCAAATTAGCCTAGAAATGTGGTTTTTAATGAACAACTCACTACTTTTTGTATCGCGGCCGAAAATGGGTTAATGGACTTGTGATGTTTTATATGAAAGGTCTCGAGTCATAGATCAAGAATAATTTTTTTTGTAATACACCACTTGGTTCAAAACATATTCAACTTGAGTTTTATTTTTTGATTTTTAAAATAAAATTACGGAATAACTCTTATTTGTAACTTTCAAAATAAAAATCAAAAATATCTTAATTTTTATTAATAAAATAAGAAATAAGTGCTGTTTCTCAACTTTTATTAAAAAAAATGAATTTTGACGATTAATTTTTACTTTTTAAATAAAAATTTAGAATAATTATTTCGTAACTTTAAAATAAAAATTTGAAAATTTTTGTTAATTTGCAATTTTTATTTTAAAACTTATAAAAGTTATTGTTCCCGATACTTACAATTAAGGTGCAAGCCTTCAATATTTTTTCTACCCTTCGACTCGGTGTTTCGAGCCCCAGAGCAAGATTTGGAACGGTTTCAAGAGACAAGTTTAAGCAATGGCCCAATTTAAGACACAACAAAAAATGCATATTCTTTGACAGTTTAACTGATAAAAATATGAATATAAAATATTAAAATATCTTACTTTTTAAAGACTCTAGCGGAAAAAAAATGTAATAAATTTCCACATCAATCAATCAATTAAAAATTAATTTATTTGTAGATTTAAGTTATTGTTTATAGTCTGTTCGGTCAGACTTCGGCCTCGACAATAACTTAATTTTTATACCCGTTACTTATAAAAATAAGTAAAAGGGGATATTGTATTCGTTGCAATGTATGTAACAGGGAGAAGGAAGCATCTCCGACCCTATAAAGTATATATATTCTTGATCAGCATCAACAGCCGAGTCGATATAGCCATGTCCGTCTGTCCGTCTGTCCGTCCGTCCGTCCGTCCGTCCGTCCGTCTGTCCGTCCGTGTGAGCGCCTAGATCTTAGAGACTATAAGAGCTAGAGCAACCAAATTTTGCACACAGATTTCTATAAACCCCACGCAGGTCAAGTTTGTTTCAAAATTTTGCCACGCCCCTTTCCGCCTCCGTAAATCGCGAAAATCCACCACACGCACAGTTTTTAAGATATTAGGTTTTTTTAAACGGTGAACGTTAGCTATTGTTTTTACCTATCATTCTACTAAATCCCAACAAGATCGGACAAACAGAAAGGTGGTACTGGCTGATTAAAGCTTTTAAGCAATAAAAGTGCCTAAAAGCATGCAATAAAAAAAGTTAAATTTATTTAGGTAAGTAACGGGTATCCTATAGTCGGGAGCTCGACTATAGCCTTTCCCACTTGTTAAAAATTGTATTAACAGATGAATCCAAATCGACTGAGTTCTATAAGGTTTGATTCAGATTCAGGTTGCAGACTAGATTACAATCCCCATTTTTATATAAAAGTTTTTCTGGAATATTATCTCAGCTTAAGATCGATCCATAATTGAAAGTTTTTAGGAGAACTTGAACTTCTTTTGAACGAGTTAAGCAACAGATTGGAATTCTCTCCGTCTTCTCACACATACTCACACAAGTTCGCACTGCATGTAAGAAGTTACCTGCCATTGTGAATGATCTTTGTGCCAAGGGCGGAGCTTAAGTGGCTACAGTTGCTGCCATTTGAGGAAGGCGATGTGTAAATGGTGAGCTAATGGACAGAGAAAACAAGCAAACAACCCTCAAATGAGTTAACAAAGGCAACTGCGCTCTCGCTCGCACCGCCCGAGGCTGGCTGAGCCAAGGGTGGTGCAAAAACAACCCCTAGACCATAGCCACCGGTGTCTATATAAAGTAAAGAACAGTGTCTAACAGCAAACCAGTAACGCTCCGACTGCGATCGTGTTAGGTGCTCACCACGAATCGAGAATCTCAGGTCAACATCAACGTCAACAGCAACAGCAACTTCAACTCTCAGCAGAATGTCGCGTTCTTTCCTTATGGACTCCCTTCTCAGCGATATTCCGCCGCTCAACAAGAACAAGGAATCACTTGGATCACCGAATGCGAGTGCAACTGCCGCTGCGGTCGCCGCCACAGCCGCTGCAGCTGCAATGCTGCCCGGCATCCCCATGTTGCCGTATCCAGCCAGCTATGTGGGCAGCTACCTCTTCTCGCTGGGCATTCAGCAGCAACAGCAGCAGCAGCAGCAACAACAGCAACAGCATCAGGCTGCCGCTGCAGCAGCTGCCGCCGTTCTCCAGCAGCCCCACGCCTCCCTCTACCATCCGTATGCACAGCTCTTCGCGTCGAAGCGCAAGTCCAGCAGCTTGGCCAACTATGAGGACTGCTATCCATCGCCCCCGCTCTCGGCCAATGCCATTGGACACGGCGGCAACACACAACTGCAGCTGCCGCTGCCGCTTCCAGCCATCCCGCCGTCGGCTGTCTACGGTCTGCCTCTGCATGATGCCGGAGCATTCTGCACTTCGCCGTCGGCTTCTTCGAGTGCCTCGTTGGACTTTGCAAATCACGATGAGCCGCAAGGTAAACGCTTCAAGCACGAGTCCTCCTGCTCGCCAGCCAGCTCACCAATTAAGTCGCAAGGGACTGTCTCCAGCGCTGGACTGGACATCACACCGCTGATCAGTGACTACGCCGACTCCAGCAAACGCATCCGCACAGCCTTCACCAGCACCCAGCTCCTGGAGCTGGAGCGAGAGTTCTCCCACAATGCGTATCTCTCACGGCTGCGCAGAATCGAGATTGCCAACCGTCTGCGTCTGTCGGAGAAGCAAGTGAAGATCTGGTTCCAGAACCGACGCGTCAAGCAGAAGAAGGGCGGCTCCGAGAGCCCCACATTCAACCTATCGGCCAACTCCAGCAGCCCCCACACATCGCCCTCGCCCAAGTGCTGTGACGCTAAGATTAGCGCGTAGAGTCCACGGAGATTTAAGAATGTTATTTGTACAGAAATTATAAGTTGTTAAATAGTCTAAAATAATAAAACTAGAATATGGCATAATCAAAGTCTCTTTTCTTCCCTTCTCTCTGAAACGTATCGTAGTAGACCAGATCTCAGCTTTCTCAGCTACGACATAAGTACACGGATTGCTGAAAGGAGACTTGAAACAACTGAAAACTGAAATTTTCATAAATTTATTGTTCGCTTCGAATTGAATACCATGCTGAACTTCTATAAGGAGCTGAAGGGCGAGTGGGGAAAGAGCTCTCCGAATCTGGGCCGTTGTGCGCAGCTGTTGGACAATCTGAAGCTGGAAATGGTTCGCGTGGGCTTGGCGGGAGTGCAGGGACAGGGCGCTTTGCCGTCCAAGCAGGCACAGGACTTGCGGATGGCCCGAGAGATTCTGGAGATCGCCATAGAGCACAGCATTCGAGTCAAGGACAACGCCGCTTTCGAGCGCTACATGACGCAGTTGAAGATGTACTACTACGACTACGACAAGTATCTTGAGCCCTCGCCACAGATGCACAAGTTCATGGGGCTGCATCTGCTCTATATGCTGGCCACAAATCGTATTGCCGATTTCCACATTGAGCTGGAGCGTCTGCCCTCGGCGCTGCTCCTGCAGAATCCTTTCATTTCTCCCGTGCTGGCCCTGGAGAACTACTTCATGGAGGGGCGTTACAACAAGATATTGCAGGCCAAGAAGTCCATGCCCACGGAGTTGTATTACAACTTTATGGATATACTGGTGAACACCGCCCGTGAGGAGATAGCTTCTTGCATGGAGAAGTCGTATGCCAAGATCTCGCAGAAGCAGGCTGCCATGCGTTTGGGCCTCAAGCCCGGCGGACCTGAGATCACCAATTTGGCAGCAAAACGAAAATGGACACTGGACATGGATGGAAACTTCAACTATGCCGACCTGAACACCAGGCGAAGGGAGAAGGTGCCAGCCAAAGACATCGCTGTGCACACTCTGACCTACGCCCATGAACTGGAGAAAATTGTTTGAAAATTGAGCAAATAAAGCGTTAACGTTAATCCAATTGGGCAGAAAATGATGTCCAGGAAATACATAGTTGATGTGCCGGAAATTTGTCAGATTTAATTTTCACACTTCTCAAGCATTTTCGCAGAAATTTAGTGCATTCTTCCGTTAAGCTGACAGGCGTTTTGAATGAGCGGATTGAGCTATAAGTTTCGGGGCTTTTGCAAATTAGATGCTCATGTGTGTTATGAGAACTGCATTTAGAGCGATTTAGTAAGTATTTAAAGGTCCAGCTGATAGCTGGTGAACAGCTAAAGACCAACTGCGGCATTCATGTCTCCTGGCGACCGATTTGTGTGGTCTGCGGTGTAAACCACAAGGACAGCAGAGAATAAAGTTGCATAATCATTGAGTTGGCAATTAATCAAGTAATATTTGTAGCATCATGGCCTCATGGAACCCATTCCCACGACACTTTGAAATGTCAAGCTACTGGCAATTACCAAATTGAGCGCAAATCCCGAAATAGGACTTGCAAAAGTGAAGTCCGTCGAATCCGCCAACCCAGATGGTTATCGATGGCGTTGGAAAACTGTTTGCTGTGCGATCTGTTACCGTCTGAAGAGGAATGGCCCAAACGAATCGGGCGCAACAAACCTGCCTGGCGAAACTCATTGACAACAAACAAAGTCGACAATTGACATCGAGTCTTCAATGAACACTCGTACTCTACGAGTGCGTTCCATTGTGGACATTCCGAGATGAATGAGGCCAGGGGTGCGGTGCTAATAAACGCAATTGCACCTACGCCCCTACGGGTCGTCGGGGTAAATGGCTCAGTCGGCGGTTTTAAACCGAATTCCCAGTTCTATTCACTGAGCTATTCTTGAAAATTCGTTTCAGGTAGTTTCAGTTGGTAGTTTGGAGATCGCTCGATCCTTATCAGTGGCGAGCACAAAAGTTGCTTCAAGTATGCGCCCACTTGAGTTGAAGATCTAGCTCTTCAGATTCAAGTGCACAGGTAGGTGGTGTCGACTCCTGGTGCGTTTTTTATTTTATTTTAACGTTTTTGCAAACTCACGATATCTGTGCAATTCTAGTATCAATCGAGACATACAAAAGTAATGGAAAGATTGAGTTTAAAGATAATATAGAAACATATTAAAAAAAAAGAAAAATTTATGATCAACGAAGAATTGTTCTTACAGCTGATTTTACGATCATTGTTCCTATTGCGATTGCTTCTTAAAAAGAAACTTTATGTCACATGCCTTGATCCAATAAAAAATGTAACTAGTTTGAATTGAAGCAGGCGAACAGATCAGCACCAAGAACCTCATTTAGATCGACTTTATCTCAAACACACGTATCTAAAATCTGTATGGAATTACATTGTCAATGATGCTCCAAATTTTTTGGGTTGGATCCTCGACAATTTTCGGACAGAATTTGCATTTCAGTAACTGTAAAGTACAACAACTTTATTCTCTATTCCTCTCTTACTATCTCTATCTCTGTTTGCTGATTTCAATATCCAGATGTTCAGAATTCATGGCTGCTTTAACACCCGCTGTGCTCAACGCTCTATGCAGAATTCCCTTGCAGAAAGTCATGAATGAATACAAACTCAAGTACCGAACCTCTTCACTTTGAAGTGTTTTCGCGCGTTCAAGAGTCGAAACTAGGAAAGCGTAGGAGGAGTTTTTAAAATTTCTTCCTCGTCTTATGAATGAAACCCTGATGACTACGATTCTAAGGTTGTTAGCTGCGCTATCTATTACCTGTAGTCCTTCGGATCTGGGCAATCCCATTGCCTTGTTAGAAGATCATTAGTCGACGTGTTGTTGCTGTCGGCAGACAGAAATTCTATGGAAAATTGCCCAAACAGCATTGGGCTCTACCTGAGAGAGGATAGCTGTGAATCTCACAGGTGCGCAATGCTCAGTCTCCTCCAGCCCAGACAAACTGTCGCCGGGTATCCGACGTCGAAAGGAATGTCCTGCCGTGCAACGGTTGTGGTCTCAAGTGTGTAATTTGAGTGTGTGTCTGCCTAAATGGCTATAGATTTGCAGTCGAAGTTTCATTTTAAATTGAACTCGTGGGAATCACAACGGACATTCCATCCGCTATTTCAAAAGTTCACTAGTTGTTCAGCAAAGCTTTGAAAGCTTCGCAAAGTTAAAGCTAAAGCTGAATGAAATTCTTGAATCTCAAAAATGTAAGCTTTTCACTTTCATTGCATCAAAGCTCTCAATGCAAAAGCTTTCATGTCAACTGTTATATATTATACATAATAGCACACTTCTATGGCATGAATTATGCAGATGACTTGCGATAACAACTATCAATAATTATTCAAGATAAATATAATTAACTAAATACATATAATACATACAAATTATAAAAGACAAAATTATTCGAGTAATTTTGATAGTTCGATACAAGCAAGTATATTAAACACTGTCGTGGTATTCCTCGTCTGATTACTCCATAGGTAATTCAGGATGCAGACGATAAGTGAGTTTGTGTTCCATTTTCATGCAACAAATTGACTACGCACATTGACTCCTGTCGGCCCCATAGCGTAGTATCTCCAGCGGAGCCAGACCCATTTTATTTTCCTTGGCGCCTAGTACCGAGTGGCGCCTGTTCATAATGAGCATTTGTCGCTTCGTTATGCAACATCTTATGTCACTTTCAGCAGCAGCAGCAGCAGCTGGCATATTTGTATCTGGGCGCACATCTATCTAAACGCACGGTTTCCATTCAATAATGCTCTTTGGGCTTACGAGTGAGTCGATCTAGTTACGATTACTTGACTGTGCATATGCCAAGGCGCCTTCTCCAGTGAACTCACTCGCGTTCTGAAATCTGCTGAAATAGACGCGTGTCTAAGGACCAAATATATCATGAAAATGAACGAGGCATATAAATATCTACATATTGATGTGTACATAACTTGATTTAAGCTATTTGCCTAGACTAACAATGAACTTCTTTCGGACTCACGAAACTTAGCATTTACCCACAAGCGTGTAGACACTAGTTTGGCGACGTCAACACATCAAATAAATAAAGTAAATGAATATTGAACTTAATTTAAAGTATCCAAGCAGGCCCATTAAGAAAGCTCGTGTTTCGAGTATATTTATGTAATGGACTTAGAAACCGCATATTCAGACACACATTGATGAGTATCAACGCAGCTGCTATTCCAGTTTCTAAAAACTTATTCGTTATACCTGTAACGAAGATTAACTAGACGAGTATCAACTAGTAGACGGTGCTACAGTCGAGCATACTCGGCTGTCGGAGACCCCGTACTTACTATGGAAAAAAAGATTTTCATACTAAGACAATGGCCGTGTTCACCAGAACAAATCGACAACAGAAAATCGATGAAATTTGCATGATTATTCTGGTGAAATGCAGTGATTAGCAATCATGATTTCAAATTTTGTGATGTATGATGACTGAAAATTCATCACCAAAATAGTACGCTGAAATTCTGTGATGTGATGCTTTGTTATCGAACAAACAAAATACATGATTACTGATTGATTAGTTCTGGTGAACACGGCCTTTATTTTTGACTGATCGTTCCTATGGTAGCTTTATGATATAGTGGTCCGATTCAAATCAAATTTGGTCAAGATGTATATGATTATCCCATATGCATATACTGTCAGTTTGGTTGAGATATCTCAAACAACAAAAAGGTTTTTCATACTAAGACTTGATTTTCGACTGATCCTTCCTATGGCAGCTATATGATATAGTGGCCCGATTCCAACCAAATTTGGTCAGGATATATGGGACCATTATACATGCATATTCTGTCAGTTTGGTTGAAATATCTCAAACAGCAAAAAAGTTTTCTATACTAAGACTTGATTTTCAACTGATTGTTGCTATGGGAGCTATATGATATAGTGGTCCGATCAAAAATCTAAGACAAACTCGATCTGCTTGCAATATAGACGAACCTACATACCAAGTTAGGAGTCTCTAGCTCTTACAGTCTCTGAGATCTAGGCGCTCTTACAGACGGTCAGACGGACATGGCAATATCGACTCGACTGTTGATGTTGATTAAGAATATATATACTTTATCGGGTCTGCCACGCCTCCTTCTGCCTGTTACGCACATTTTTTTTGTGACAAAGTTAATAGACCCCTTTACTTTTTTAAAGTACGGGGTCTAAAAAACGAGAAATTATATTATATTGAAAATAAAAAAAATTGTTAGGTGCGTTGGGGTAAAAAACCTTATTTCACCTGTAGCATTTTACCTATGTTCTTTAGAATGCAAGTTTGCCTAAGAGCTCTTCAAAATACCTTTCCAACGACAGATAGCTTGGAATGTTTGGATACTGTGGGGCGGGTTTTAGCAATATCCCGCTTAACTGAGATTTTTCGAAAAAGGATCCAATCGTTTAAATTTTGCGCCTCGCATTTACATTTTTAAAAGTCTTAAATGTACACCTTTCGATCGGTATAAAACTCGACCTGATCGGACAGTCATAGCCAATTTTACATTCTTCCTGTATATATTGCTAGTCGCCTTTCGAACCCTTCAAGCTGCTTTCGTCACTAGCGCGGACTGCCGTCCGATACGATCTAAAATTTAATAATTTTAAGGAAACCTGAGAAGTTTGTATTGAATCCAATATAATAAAGTACACATAAAAATTGTCTAATTTAGTTTGAGCTGATAATTATGTGTATGATGAATCTGTTCTGAAAAGTTAACAAAAAAAAAAAAATTAAATTTTGTTGTATAGTGAATAATTTACAAGCACTTCTCATAATTTGTATTAACGTAAAGCAAGAATTTGTGCTCCAGACAAAAAGAAGTAATAAATAAGGTGAATATTGGGCATGGAAGGAGATAGGTGATAATGCCCATCTCTGGTTACTTGGATGGTTACATGTGCCAGGAGCAACTTGTTGCAGAGGATTAAGCACAAGCAGTGGACAACAAGCTGCCGGTTGAGTTCAAAATACAGGGTAGGCCATTTAAAGTTGACCCATATGTTTCAGAAAAAACATAAAAATAGAAAAAACAAAAATGGTTTCGTCCATTGGAAAAATCATTTATTTTGGTCCAAGGATATTTGTTCCAGCTAATATTTAAAAATGAGATAGCGTAAATGGGCTCCTTCAGCTTTGACAGCAAAATAAATTCTTTTCGGCATATTTTATGAATTTGGCCAATGTTGACTTTTAGTGGAGTTTAGGTTGCTGGCTTATTAGCGTATACCTTGGATTTCAAATAACCCCACAAATAAGTCTGCTGGCGTCAAATCTGGTTATATCGGTGGCCAGTCAAAATCACCACTTTTCGATATCCACCGCAATTTCAGCTCGTTCTTTTGTAGTGTATTGTTCCATTGTGTAATTTGTCTTCGAACGACGCTTTTAAAGCGGTATGACATTTGTCGATCTGTCAGCGCAGACAAAAGTTATATGGGTCAACTTTAAATGGCCTACCCTGTAGGAGTAAGTTCAAGTGGGCTTGCCGTTTTTGTACAGTGATATACCATGGGCACATTGAAAAGTTTATAATAGTTAAACGCGAAATTAATTTTTAAGGCATTTTACGTGAAAATGTCTATCAGAAACCCAAACCAGACCTTGAAAAAATAGGCTAAAAAACACTATAATATACACATACTTTGTGTATATTCGGCTCTTTTTCTACTTCTTCAGGTCTAGACTTAAAATAATATCATAACGCCACGTTTCAGGGGCAAACACAACAGGTGAACAGCATAAGATAAGGATTATACATATGTATGTCGAGCGGGTGCATCGCTGTAATCAGAACTAGGTATTCGAGAAATTCGAGTAATCAAGTTATTTTATTATAATTTGAGTAGTTGTGGGCAAATATAATTATATCAAAATTTGGTATACTCACACTTGAGCTTTGTAATACCCAGAAGGGCGTACATCAATTCGAATATACTCGTCTGTATTGCAGATATTTATGAATAGTGCATATCTTATGCACCTTTAACATCTGACACTCTAACAAATACAGACAGATTAAGCGCATGTATATTTGCGAAAATATGTACATACACACACAGAAACTCTTGTGTTTTGATATGTATTCGTATTTGTATATCCCCGTAGCTTTTATCTGTGTCTCTCTATCTGTTTCTATCTTTTTGTTTGCTTTCAAGGTGAAGTCGCACACAAGCACACGCAAGCACTACCAAATACCGTTAAAGCTTCCGGAGCTTTTTCGAACTTCTGCCATTTCAATTCATTGTCCTTGTGCCCGCTGAAATGATTCGCATGACAACCATAATAAAAAGCTGAAGATTCAGATTTAGTTTTCACAGGTTCAGTGGACTACAAAATTGAAAAGGTTTCATTTTCCCCTTTGACTTTAGTGAAGGACTTTATGAAATAGCCTTCGAGTAAAAAGTGTTTTCGCGATTAAGCGAACACATTTATTTCTAAAGTTGGTTAGTCTTACTGTTTAATCAATTTCTACAAGGTGCTATATTAAATGTATAAGAGCGCTGTCTGTCAAAAATCATAATTTGAGAAAAGTATTCAAGAGTCGCTAAGCCAGGCGCAACAGCTGATTAGGCAACAAGTTGCGAAAAAGCTTTCGAAGTCGCTAGCTAATAATTCAATGCCACAAAGCTTTGCCGAACACCATCGTCCCAGCCGAAGCGCCTGCTCCTTGTCCGTCTGCTTCTCCTCGTCCTCAATCTCGTCCACGTCCACATAGCTGTTGTCGACCTCGGCCAACTCGAATTTTGCAACTTGTTGTGCGTGGCCAGCGTCACCGCCATTGTCGTCGTGTCTGAGAAAGCTGAAAATCAAAATCAGTTGTACGCGCGCAGTTCTTCTGAGTAGAACGAAGGGACGCCGTGTCGGAGTCCACGTCCACGTCCACATCCGAATTCGAGTCCGAGTTAAATTAATGAAAATTAAAGCGCACACAAATAGAGTAAAAAGCTAAAAGTTCATAAATGAGTGTACAATATGATTCTTGATTTCCAATTAAACAATCAATTTATTTAAAATGTGTGGGAAATAAGTCTCCGTTTCCTTCTCGTATATAAGAATAATACGTTGATTAAAAGCCAGCGCCCAAGTAGGTATCAAATGTTTCCACTAAAAGTCGCACATTCGGAAAGGTGTTTTATGGATTTTCCTGCGTCGCCTTTGTGGCTGCGTCGGAACTGTTGCTTTGTTGTTCCCAGTTGGCAGTTGGAGCTGCCTTTTAGGTGTACACAACACTGAATTGAGATGCGAATTGAGTTGTACCCGTATTTGTTAAAGTTTCTACTTATAATCGGAGCAAGGTGATAAGATGTACAACTTGCTACCCACACTCACACATGCACTTATGATACACCCATATTTGTGTGTTTGTATGTGTACTTCAATACAAATGTTAATTAATCCTACTTATTGTCATAACAACTGGCTGCTAGTTTGGTAGTGTATGAGAAATGTTTTTTTGTTTGTTTTAACTGAAATTCAAAAAGTTAATTATTTATTGCTGCATTGCAAAACATTTGTTGATTACTTTAACACTCACATATGCAAAACCTAATTAGTTGATCGATACATTATATGTATTCGTATGTATATACAATGTTTGGTTATACATTGGTCTCACAAAGCTCCTCTTCAATTGTAAATAGTTTCAAATTTAAGGAATTTTGATGAAATTCTTAGCTATCGGTCGCTGTCAGCCCTTTGCCCAAATGGGCGGGATGTGCAAATCAAACGATTCGGTCACAAAACTGCGCAAGACCCTACTCCATATTACTTAGTCGAAGCAGTAAAAGTCATTTCAGCGGGTCTCTCATCCGTCGCTCTTTGGCTTGGCTTGGCTTGGCTTGGCTTTCGCGTGTCTTTCAGGGTTTTGTTTTGACTTGTATTAAACTCATCTTTGCCGAGTGCCTTTAAAAATTTAGTATGCACATTGCTTGCTGCTTTGGATATTGACAGTAGCCCCAAACTGACTTCAAGCTGAATTTAAAGCATCTGTGAGGGGAGCAGTTAATGCGAGCCTATGCCTGGGTACGAGTATATCCATCCTGTGCACAACCAATCCAATCCAGGCAACAACAGACATCAGCACCAAAAAGCAAAGTTAATATAATTATTTTTAGATAACGAATAACGAATCAAGCGAGTGCACAATTTTGCGCAGGATTCCTTCAATGTTGACTCGCTTGTTGAAGCAGCAAAAGTGCGTGAACTGAATATAGCGCGTGTCGGGTGTATAAAGAAGTACAATATATTTATGGGGACACGGCTCCCCGTACAGCTGTTTATTGTTGTTCCTTTGGCAGCTTTAAGTTGACCACCCACGCGACAAATTCAAGTTCCCTGAAAGGCTTCACGCTGAGCTGTTGACGGCTGAAGTCCCTAAACTATAGATATAGCACATGATTGAAAAATATTTTAGAATTTTGATGATAACAATAAAAGGGGACACAGAGCAACGACTAGATAAAAAGAGTGCTATCAACGTGTCAGAGTCAGAAATCACAATCTGGAACTCCTTCCAAGTACGTGGGGAACTCTGCATGCTGTTCCGATTTGTCACAATTAGAGATGCTGATAAGGTACCATTTAAAAAAAAAAGAATGTTCTTTCTCTTTTATACCCTGCAACCACATACAGCCAGTAGTATTTATTTAAAGTTGTGCAAATGCATCGTGTACATTTTTTTCACTTTATGAAATAAGTGATTTGTAAGGTTAGGTAAGGTAAGAATTTTAAAAAAGAAGAATAAAATTCTAGGAATCAAAAATAACGAAGCAAAAATTAGGATTCATAAATTAGGAATTTCAACTATGAAAAATATTCATTCAAAATTTGGAAAAGTATCTTTGGCTTTCCAGTCTTTGGTTTAATTCTTTTGAATAGTTATATATGTATGTAGATTATTCATTAAAGAGCAAGATGAACAAGACATTAAGATTTTTCAAATACACGCCGCAGAAAGACCCGGAAAGAAACCATTAAAAAAATGAAAATGTGACAACCGTCTAATATCACTGCTCAAAGCATCCGACGAACACAAAATTTAAAAAATTTTGAATTTTTGATTTTGAAATAAATGGTTTGCGCCCTTGACCGAATAAATATCACATGCGCTGGCAATCGAAGTCCTGATTTTGAAATAAATTTTTCCACAAATGTTCTCTTTTTGCTAATAGGAAAACGGTTAATAACGACATTCGTATATAGAATTGATTTATAAAAAAATTTTTGTCTACACTTATAAGTGGATTAAAGAAGAGAGTATAAGTCGATCAGGTTTAGCTTTTCTTAAAGCGCTCTTAATTCTTTTGTTAGTAGTTTCCTTTGAGGTCCACTCGTAAATTTCAATTTACTTTGTAAGTGCTCACAACACACATACACATACACCAATACACAAGCACAGTCCGATAAACACACGCACACTTGCGTATATGCGTATCTCGAGTGTGTGTGTATTTGACAGATACATTTATTTAGCTTGCAGCATTAGCCTGTCGTTTCAGTATCTGATGCATCAAGCTAGTGCAGTTCAATTAGTTTATTTCATTTCCGTCACAAACTTTGTATTTTTTTTCCATTCAATTATCGATTCGCATTCGAAAGAATCGCCTTTCCTTTATACTACTTATTATGCCACATTATGCCAAGTGTTAAGGAGACACATACATATATGTATATATACTCGCATGTACATTCATAAGTATGTATACATATTTGGCCCGGAAATGCGTAATTCGTTTATTGTCAGTGCCTTATGCAAATGTAATTAAAATATATGGCGTGCAGTCCAATTATGAAACCAAAACAAAACAGAAAATCCGCAAGTGAATTGTGATTCTGTTGAGGGCGTAAGGATATAGATTTAAGTAAATCGATAATGACCCATTAATAATGGGTGTCATTCAGTGCTGGAGAATTTTAATACAACGTATTTAGATAAACTTAAACTAAAAAGACCAAGTATCACAATATTCATTAAATGAAAGTATGAAAAACAAATAATAAGCACACTTTCTTGCGATAACGTTCGCTTCAACAAATGTTCAATAGTTACAACTTTCCAAAAAAATAAATCTTTCATTTTGTTTAATTTATATTATTTTTATTTAATGCCAAAACAAACCATTTCAATTCTTTTTATTTTGAAATTCAATGTAATATAATGTCTTTTTGTTAGCTATACTTATATCAGTATTAATTAAATTTTACTTTAAGTGGCAATATTACTTTAATTACAATCTAACGGCATCTTATTAGCAGAACTATTTTGTATGATAGTTGTAGGAGTTAATAAATGTTATTTAAATGGAATGGTCGAAGCAACCTAATTACATAGATTTATTATCATTAATTTTTGATTACGTTAAAGGGTTTTGTTAATAGGTTTTTGTTAATAGTTTTTGGTTTTAAAAAAAAAAGACATGACCAACCTCAACGGTTTTCCCTTATTTCGGGTCTTACGAATCAAACTGCATCATTACTTTTTTGAGTCACAATGATGGTTTCATACAAAATTGTTCGTTAAGTTGTTGACCAAGTTAGCTATTTTTAAGCAAATAGGACATTCTTCTTCGGTCTCTAACTTGGTAGGTGTTACTTTTTTTTGCAAAATATCTTTGTCAAAGTTGCTTGAAATAGTTTACGCAACAAGTTTGGGGATATCCGTATCTTTGTTCTTTTTTTTTCTAATAGTGGATGCCAAATTTCCAGAGATTTTAACGATTTTGCTTTTAAAAGCACTCTTTCAAAATATCGGCGTTCTTTAAGTGTCAGAGATTTAATTTGTTTATGTACAGTCAAAATTCCCTAACTCGAATCACCATTATCAAAAGAAAAGATTCGAGTTATGGAGATATTCGACTTATGAGTTATTTTGCTTAAGTTTATTAATTTTACTGCAACCCATTTAGCTCGAGTTAGAGACAAATTCGAGGTGTAAAAGTTCGAGTTATGGAAGCTCAACTGTATTTAAAGATTTAAATTAGAAATGAGTAAACTCCATTATGGCCTCTGTGCTATATCTTAAAAATTACACCTTCATGGGATTGTCCTTACTTACGAAACATATAGTGAATAGCACTTTTATGGGTTTAACTGTGTATAACAGTAAATGTTTTCATGTTCACAAAACCAACTGAGACATTTATTAGCTGTTAAAATACAGTAAACAATTTATGTATTGCACTGCAACTAAAATATTCAATTTGTCTTGCAGTCTAAGTATAGCCTTCTTTACATTTATAACTCGAATTTCTAAACAAGAATTCTTCTTATTTAGGGGCCTTCATATGTCGTGTAATAAATTGGGGGCTCAAATATCTCAGATCCTTAAACGATGTCCTTGAGAAACCAGAAAGCAGAGACCTAAAGGGCTGACCCAGTGAAGAGAAAATCCAAGTAGCTGCAATCAGAAGTATTTGTTTAGATCATTTTATTGCTAACGAGATTGACGCTGTAGCAAACAAATGCTTCAATCAAATCCTAGCTGCTGGCAAGGAAGCGTTTGTAGGTAGACGGTGCGAGGACATACATATATACATGTTTGAGGATGCATGAATGTATATATGAATAATGGATTGCAAATCGGATCATGCCAACGCATCAGTGCAAATGTATACACGTCTTGTCGGTTGATACAATGGCATTTATTCGCAATGCAAAGGGTTAAATGGCCAAATTGCCGCAGTCGCTGGCCTTTGATGTAGACCCTCTCGCTGCATTCGGCGGTCTGTTTTCGGCATTTGGAGTTTTATTTCGTCTGATTTTCGCACAGCGAATTGCAAGTAAAGTCCTTTGTTTAAGGCAATGAAAAGTTTGATTTGTTTTCATCCGAACCGCAAAGAATGTTTTTCGCATCAATAATGGTGTGGATCCCGTCAGATTCTTTCCGTAGACTAGGTCAACAGCTCTGATTGGAATATGCGCGCTTCGACAGAACCAGAAATCTTTACATTTTCCCCATATGAAAACCAAATAGCGTTGCCAGCGTGTGTGGCCTCAGGGCAACTCTTATGAGCATATACGAGTAAAAGCGAAATCGCAAGTACTTACAATGAAAAGCTATCATAGTTGTTGCCTCACTCACATTGAGCAGCCGCACTATTTCCATTGTATTGGTGATTAATTTGTAGCCTCCGGAGCCCGGGTGTTCCTGTCTGAGTGCTCTGGGTGGGACCTTCTCATGCCGCCACAGAACTCGAGCTCGAATGCTTTGTAAACAAGTTGACAGACAGCGATGAGAGCTGTATTGACGTTTGATGAGCGGATTATCAGCGAACCCTTCTTGCGGCTCTTGTTTCTATGGGCCAGGCCAACAAGTGTTGCCCGCTTCTCACCACATTGCTACGCCATTAAAAGGATGCCACAGGACCTTTGCCTTCTGTTTTGATAGTTTATTAGTGGTTGCGGTAGCGTTATGTGCTCCGTGCATTTTTAACTTACAATATCGAACAATTTTAACAGTGGAGGTTATTGTGATTACCAGTGATTACTGTCATGATTTAAAGTGGGAACAACTTTTTTCAAAAATCTAATGATAGTCAATAAAAGTGTGGACAATGTTGGCTTATAGGCAGTTAAAAAACTATTACCCTTAAAAAGTACATCCATACTACATCAGCAAGCTGCAAAATTTGCATTGAAGACCAGGGTATAATCATGATGGATTTGATTTGGTCAGGAACCAGACGACGAGGTGCCACGAAACAGATTATAGTAGACAATCTGAGCGTCTTCCAACTGCAGCCCGTCAGTTTGAGTTTTCATGTGTAGGTAAGCGTATAATGAGCTGCTGTTTTGCATTTTAATTTCCGGCCACGGTCATACCTGTGCTACCTTTTGTCGGACATTGCTTGAACGGATTTTACGGCTTTGGAATGTGTTTGTGCTGGATTTGTTGCTGGCCTGTTTGGCTTCTGTTTGTGCCGCAATTATTTAAATAAGATTACGAGGACTTACGCGGCGGAAATGCCCGATCTGTATTATCATCTGCTGAGATGGGCCGGACTTGGCCTGATGCCATTGCTCTTTTGCTGGCAACCTGCTCATCCCACGAGTGCTCTTCCTCATCTAAATCCCATTCTTTTGCGCTGCCCGTGTGTCAAAAGTTGACGAGCGCATTTATCTTTGTTTTCTAATTGTTTTTACGGGGTTTGTTTCTATGCATATTGTTGCTTTACTGCTGAAGAGATTACTCGGGGGCCACAACAATTGATATTTTTCATTATCATTCGAAGATTGGTTGACACTAATGCGCATTTGCATTTGACAGTTCAGTTTGTAGCACCACGCCAACCCACTATGGTAAAAAGCCCGACTTTGTAGACTAAACTCTAAATATAAAGATAGATACTTAATTTAGAATTTGGATACTTAAAAATTAAAAACAAATATACTTTTATTCTCTCGAGTATACAGATTTTGAAAATTATAAAAATTACAAGATATTGAACATCAATAATTTTTGCTTTATGCCAAAGTAACGTATTTTTTTTACCAAAGTGCAAGCCCTGCTAATTGGAAACTCAATAGCTTCAAAATGAGACTCGTACCATTTCCGTACATGACCTGAACAGTACCACAAGCCAAACCCATGTAATTCATCGCCAGTATGAGACTCACTGTATTTAAATATTAAAACAAGGCGCGAATGCAATCAAACAACTTCCACAATTTCTCCATTTATGCCCATATGCTCGCCAGGAGGAAGGACATTCGTGGGGGCCAAGCTCAAGGATGTGGCTGCCGTGGTCTGCCAACGTCGTATGACTAGAAAAATGACTACAATATGAAACAAGAGCAACTATTGTACTAATAGGATTAAAATTTGCACAGGGGACAACAAGTGGCTCTTGTGACGGTGGCAGTCATAGTCCAATGTATGGGTGTGTTTTTCTTAGGGTGACAGCCACTGGAAGTGCAGCATATTTCACTGACACGTACTCCACTTTCAGATACTCAGACTGACGCAATGAATCCGTTACATTGATAAAATGTTTAAGGTCGATTTTCGCTACTTTAAATCACGTTTTGGAATAAAATACTTCGATATTGTCGACCCAAGTCCATATAGACATGTCCGTTTGTCCGTCCGTCTATATAAACGCGTCGATCTTAGAGACTCTGAGATCTGGAAACATTCAATTTAGTGTGCAAGTCCCTGCATATCCTACTTTGGTCAACTTTGTTTTCAGCACTGAATGTCATGCGCCCTTTAAAGCCTGCCGCAAGTATTTAATAAATAATTTTTGGTATTGAAAATTTCTCAACCAAACATGCAGTTTGTTAATTTTTCTTAGTCTTGTACAGTCTGACCAATTTTGGGCGAAATCCGTCCACTATTTCCTATTGCTGACATGGGACAATTGGGTCGAAAATTAAGGCTTAGATTATGGGTTTTCTTTTGCCGTATACATTTTCAACAGATTTGGCTCAAATCGGTTCACTATATCCTATAGCTGTCATAGAATCAATCAGTCCAAAATTTAAATTTAATTTAGGGTATCCATTAGGGTATCAACCTTAAGAGCCTTACTGTCTTACTGTCGAGTGCGTCGACTGTATCCCGCTTGTTTAACTTTAGAATATTTCATATATCTAAATGATATTTCAACTTTGACACAAACAACATGACTGCATTTTCATCTCATCTTGGGAAGGCCACTAGTATAAATTTTAAATGTAAATGTCTTTTGAAGCAAGTGAGTACTAAAAGTCTTCGTTGTAGAAACGAAACTTGATCGCCGAACTCATATAAATCTGTGTTCCCAATTTGATAACTTTAGCTTTTCTGATCTCTGAGATCCAAGAGCTGGTATTCAAAATGAACATAACTCTCCTGCCGATGAAAAGGTTCGAGGTTTTAGAGTTCGTATGTATATTCTGTTGTCCTAATTCCAGAATTTGAAATAGATATTTGATCGTATATCAGCAGGTCGTTTGGTCTTTAGTGTCCTAGGCTACTTTCCTGGCCTGCATGGCCCACTCTTACACGGATTCTTGCATGTGCTGGGCTTTTGCTTCGTTTCGGGACATGGTTCCCGCTTTGTTTCTGAGTGTAGACATAAAACATTGATAGATGTGTAAATTTGATTCTGGACGAATAACTACGTACTCTTAAAGCAGCCAGCAAAGAACTGGCTATCTGCAGCACAATTGTCGTTCTTGCAAGTGCCGTCACTCTTCTTCTTGCTCATTCCGCGACATTGAATGATATTCTTTGGATTACTGCCACGGGACATGACGACTGAGGGAATGCGCGCAGCTGCAGCAACCACACGGTTTACCAAACGCAGTGACATATTTGGATTTTATAAAATAAATACTAAACAGCAGACGACCTGCTGAAATATATCAGTAAATTTATAGGTTTTCGAGTAAAGAGAACTAAACGAACTAAATTCAATTGAAACTGAATATGTTTTTTACTACATCCCTCACTTTTTTGAAACAATTTTCAACGCCTTTTAGACTAGTGAAGAAACTTAACGTCGAGTTAGCCTGTTTAAAGACACCATAATTTGCGTTAGGCGAATATAAAATAAACAATGGCCGCGTTCACCAGAACTAATCAATCAGTAATCATGTATTTTGTTTGTTCGATAACAAAGCATCACAATCACAGAATTTCAGCGTACTATTTTGGTGATGAATTTTCAGTCATCATACATACATACCTGTTAAATTTCGATTAGAATTACTAATCAATTAGATTATTTATTAGAAATAATCGTAGTGATTATATAATTCACTTTTGAAAAATTTGTGATAATTTAATGATTACGATTAGAAAAAATCAAAAAAAAATCTAAAATTATTACGATTATTCAAAATAATCAGAAAAAATCAAAAATAATCAAAAATAATCGTTCTGAGTATTTCGGATTTTTTTTTATTTTTTCTGATTATTTCTGATTTTTACGATTTTTTTAGATTACTTATGACTATTTGGTAAAAAAAACCAAATTATTTTAAATTTTCCCAATCAAAGTAGCCAAAGCTTTTGATTATAGTTGCTTTTTGTGCTGTCTAAAGCAGTTAAATTCAGAAGAAATAAGGGCAGCTAGAATATTTCCGTAGCTCACTAGTTAGAGTTGCTGACCTGTTATACTCTTAATTTTTAATGTTTAGGTTCGATTCCCCTGTCGTGTTAAAAAATTTGCTTTGACAAATTTTTTTGTGTAAAAAGAGAATTTATTTTAGTGGATTTTCTGAGTAATTGAAATGTTTAATAATATTTGGTAAGTATTGATGGATATTTTGATTGTGAAAATTTAAAATAATTTGGTTTTTTTTTACCAAATAGTCATAAATAATCTAAAAAAAATTTAAAAAATCAGAAATAATCAGAAAAAATCAAAAATAATCCGAAATACTCAAAACGATTATTTTTGATTATTTTTGATTTTTTCTGATTATTTTGAATAATCGTAATAATTTTAGATTTTTTTTTGATTTTTTCTAATCGTAATCATTAAATAATTGGGCAAAACCTAAAATAATCGTAATTTAATCATTGGTTCGACTTTTAAACAAAAGTAATTTAATTACTAATGATTATGATTACTAATCATTATTTAACAGGTATGCATACATCACAAAATTTGAAATCATGATTGCTAATCACTGCATTTCACCAGAATAATCATGAAAATTTCATCGATTTTCTGTTGTCGATTTGATCTGGTGAACACGGCCAATGGAATGTACAAATTTCAATCGTGTTTTGTTTTCGTTTGTATTGTGCGTAAATTGGGCTCCCTCTTAGTTTCTATTGAGGAAATGGATCAGTCAAACTCATCAGTCAGCTTTAAGTTCTCGAAGTTCGAGTTTTATTGACTTGGTTTCTGGTATCTTATGTACTTTTAGTGAAAGAGTATAAAATACTACCTCACTGAGAGAAAAATGAAGTTCGTTCGGGCTTGAGTCAAGAATTTCCAGTGTCAAAAGTTCAGTGCTCCTGAAAATTGTCGACCCAAGTACGAACCTCAAAATTCAAGAGCGTTCCTTTATTTCTTGGCATCAAGGGCGTTCAAATAGATCACGCCCACTTCAGAATTGTTTAAAGAGATTTTTGTGCTCGAAAAAATTCCATATAAGACTAATTTAACAGCTATATTGCCATAGTTTAAAAACGAATAGTTCTTCTATTTGAAACTTGAAACAAAGAAAGATCTAAACACCCAATTTTTAAGTATTAAACGTCCTTGAAAAAAGTATTGAGGGAATTATGCAACATATTACATTACCTAATAAAATTTACCTTGCTTATATTTAAGAACGAAACAGTCTTATTTTAATATACATTTCTCTTGAATTGGGAAAAGAATTCAATAAAAATTCAAAACAAAATTCCGGAGCGAAAATGGATTAATAAGAGAATTATTTCGTTCTGCATTTTTCGGAGTGCTTTTTCTTTTTCTCTTTTTTTTACATTTTAACTAGACTGAAACTTTAACTAAAAAGATTCGCTATATAATAAGAAATATTTTAATATAAGAAATATTTTTTAAAAGCTGAAAACAAAACTGTTCTGTGCACATACTTACACACTTACTTACATACTTACACATATTAATATCAAATTTAAAAACTGCAACTCTGGGTCTAAGTTAACTAAGTTAACTAGATTACAATATTACTCATACAATGTGCAATATCCTATGCAAGAATTTATTCATTTCAAAATCTGATTACTTTGCCTAATCCAAAAGCCATACTAATAATTATTATAATAATTAAAAACTTTTCAATGATTTGGGAAACCGCAATACACAACAAATTTCCTGCCTCAAAAAGAACATCAGTCGTCAGACAAAGACTTTTACAAGTACAATGTAAGGTGAGCTTAATACTGTGATTTATTCTAGTTGTTGCATTGTAGCAAGATGTTTGCATTTACTTACAACGACTTTGAGGAACTAATTATTTACAGTTGGCTGCACATCTTGCATTATAGTTTGTGTCGGCAGCTTAACCCAAAAGGTTATAGTATGTAAGCTGATATCTTTTGAGTATAAAAACTATTTGTGCATCAATGGATACGTACAATGGAATTGCAGCTCGAAGCTTTCTAAGTGAAATGTACTTAGTTTATTCTAATGTAGCAGAATGTAAATATTTTGTGGCGAAATACATTAATGTGTAATCCTGTATATTAAAAGCTGTCAGTTCCCTGAGGATTATTCTATAAGTGGGACTAACGTACAACGACAATACCGAGGAAACATCTGAAGTGCTAACAATGAAAATACCATTAATCAAGGCTTAACAAATTAAACAAAGTGGAAAATTTCAATTTGATAGTGTGTTCAAAATCAACCCGGACTCTACTCGAAACGTCCTCTTTGGATTGCAGAATTCTTTTTCGGGGTTGACATTTATATGGCAATGATAGCTGCAAAACTATTAAAACGCCTTTTGCATGCAATTTTACGCCATGACAAGGGCGTCGAGGGTTCTTTGAGGGCCGCTCTCAGCATTTTGGGTTCCATTCCGATATTTTTGCCGCAATTTGCAGGGATTTTCTAAGCATATGCTGTGCGTATGAGTGTGAGTGTAAGTGTGTGTGTGTCTGTGTGTGGCTGGGTGTGTGCTTGATGTCATGGTATCATAGTTGTGCATTGGCGTTGAAAAATGGGCTTGGCCGTTGTCCCTTTGATTGCCTTTTAGGTGTCAATTAGCAACGGTGCGGTTGGCTGCATTTCAATGATACGAAATTGATGTTTTCGTAGTCGGATAATCGCAGTCGCAGTCGCAGCCGCAGAGTCTGTTCCTGGGGTGTATTGCCAGAGAGATGACATGGATTTGCTTGTATGTATGTGTCCACACCAAGGTGTTATCAAATACAATTATTGCTAGCTTATTATTAACCGCACATACTTGTACATACACTGGCGGCAGAAATAATAGGGACAACAATTTTGTTTGCTTCTTTTCAATATTATTCCCATCTTTATTTAAGTTTAACAAAAGTTTAGTCCATATTATAATAAAAAAAGAAAAAACTTAAATTTTCAAAATTCATGTTGGCAAAACAAATAGGGACAAGGAACATTAAGTTTTGAGTATTATTTTGTAAAAACTTCATTATTTGTAATATTTCAGAGCAACTTCGAAGCATGGAGTCCACAAGTTTGACACAGGTTTCCTTAAGGAATGCCATACCAAGCCTGTTGCTCCTGTTCCCAAAGATCCTGCTGATTATTGTTAAATTTAAACAAAAATAGCTCTTAGGTATTAAGTCTAAGAGCTTAAATGCATTCAATCTTGCAAAGATGTGAATAATATTGAAAAGATGCCAACAAAATTGTTGTCCCTATTATTTCTGCCGCCACTGTATGTTGTATTATAAATCATATATATCATATCAAATTCAGTAAAGTCTATTCTGCTTGATATAGTCGTATTAAGCTGCGGATCATCAAAAACCATTTTTAAAATCTTTCTATAAGGCAATGAATGCATTCATTTACAGTTTCAAATTTAAGCCAGATATATCTATCTATTACAAAAATTATGATTATATGAGCAGTACTTTAATGTTTTTTTTATTTTGAAGTGTGGATAAATTCGAACAAACGATTTTTAACCTTTTCTTTAATCAGGCGTCGTTTAAGAAAGAGACGACATTTATATATTGAGGTAGGTTTTGGTGATGACTTCCTTGTGAAGAAATATCACTTTAAAGTCGGGAATGACGTCCCAAATGTATATTTATAGTTGAAAAATTTAACATATTTTAATAATTACGTAAATATCTTCCATTTAAATCACAATCCCAATAGATAATATTTTCGGTGGCCTTGCCCTTTAGTATAAAAAACATTATTATTCTGTGAGATGTCTAGGCCAATCTCACAGATTATCAATTTTTAGTTGGCTTATACATTCTGACGAAATTTGGTTAAAATCGCATATAGATACCATAGGAAGGATCGGTTGAACATCAGACTTAAGTGTGAATTATCTTCTTGTTTCTTGGAATTGTCATTCCAGTCGGATATCTGGAATTGTCTTCCACATTTCTTTCAAATTTGGTTCAAATCAGTCCCGTGTATCATATAGGCGTCATAGGATCGATCGGTCGAATATTAAAGTTAAGCGTGAAAATATTTGATGTTTCTTGATACTCCTTATGTATTAAAAAAGTGATTTGTTTTATGTTACAATCTGGATGTTACGTTGTAAAATCAAAAAAGATACTTTCACTGATCTCTGTTTAATGACAACCCCAATTCGAGTACAACACATGAATATATTTTTTGACTCTCTTACAACTCCAGTGCTCACATGTCAACGCACCAAGTGGAAAAGAACGTACTTTTACGATCCCTGACTAATTTGAGGGTTGGTCCTTTATTCCGATTGTCTATCTCTCTCTTACTCTAATGGGTTGTTTCATTTGTGTTTTGATGTCATTTGCTACACGTGCTTAGATTCATTTAATTTATTTAGTACTTGAAAATACATTTTTGTGTACTTTTGTATTGCACTTCTCTCTCACCCTCTAGCTTCATAAGTTACTCTTGCTCTTCTAATTCTATTCAATCCCATCGTCATCCCCTGTAGAGCAGGATTGGGTGTGACAACAAATGAATTTTCATTTCGCATTCGATACGCTGCTTGTCGAGAAGTCGTCGGTCGAGGCGTCTTCTCGTGGGGATTCCTCTTTCATTCGCTCAGTCTCGTTCGGCATCTTGCTCTCCTTTCCTTCGCTCTTACAATTAGATCAATCCAAGTGAAGTTCCTTAAATAGCAACTAACTATGCAAAAACAAAGGCTGAATATTTATGAGCACAGTCCATAGTGAAGCATTAGATGCTTAGAGCACCTTCGCTTTCATCGGGGTTCGCCTGGTCAGATGTCCTTGCTGAGTCTGCGGTTTCCATGAAGCTTTGCAGCCTGGCACAGTTAATAGCATTCCAAGGCGATAAAACTTAATCACACGCGTCCCCGATTGTGGCTACTTCTGCCCAGAGTCCAGAGTCCGGACCCGAAATGTGGTTGCCATGACACCACCCCCATTCGTATATGTATGTGGAATGAAGATAAGCTTGGGCGTTGACTTACCACAGGCTGATTAGCAAAAGGGAACATCGCTCATAGTCTACTTTTTTGGGCGGATAGGGTAGTTACGTGAACTCTAAAGAAATACAGCCAAAAGAAACATTTGGAAAAGAGTGCTAAATCAAAATACGTTCGGGAACAGCTTAAAATATGAGTGGCCTGGGTCCAGCAGCCTGCTGGCTGGCACACAAGCGCATCGAGTCCTGGTCCCGCATGGCCAAGGAGCGGGTCGGTGCCGTTCGCCGCGTTACTCTTGACCGCAACTCGGCCGACGAGGGCAGCGCCAGTGGCGGCAGCAACAGCTGTGCTCCGTCTCTGCCGGGGAGTGAGGGCGTACCCTCGACGACGCCACCGCCGCCGCAGGCCATGACGCCACCGCCATCGGCCTCGTCGGTCACCTCGACCACAAGTGGCATAGGCAGTGTGTCGGCCGGAAGTGTCAGCGATAGCTGTGACTTGCCCACGGACTCAGAGGTGCTCTGCCACAGTCACAATCGAGATTATGAGTCGCAATCAAGTCCATTTGTTAATAATGCATTCCTTCAACTTCAGGAAATCAACATCTCGAAGGAGTCACAGCCCATTCAGCCGCCCACACAACTGCACGGCATTCCTTGCGTACCCAACCATCCCATCTCAACGGATGTTCTCCGCGGCCCCTCCGAGGTCTTTCACAGCCCGTTGCACTTGCATCATCAAAGCCGGTCCTTTCCGCCGCGTCTGCAACGCACGCCTTCCATCTCCAGCCAGAGCAGTGTGGACAGTGCTCCGTCCAGGCAGTCGGTAAGTTCCCTCCTCATCCATCACCCACCCTATAACTGGATTCATGTTAATGCCTTACCATAGGGACACCGCGGCTCCTCGCCTCAGATTCGCACTTTCGGACCCGACGGACGTAGTTCCCTTCCCAGCGAGCCGGCGTTTCCCCACCACTTGGCCCGCTCTCCCAGTCCCATGCGGACTATATCACTGGACGCGCGATGTGGCAGCCCGGCCTCGACCGATGTGAGCGACTTGCGGACCCCAAGTCCTTCTCAAAGTAGCCTCGCATCTCTGGCAAGTGCAGGAGGCGTTGGATCCTCCGCCAACATGATGATGGGTGCAACGGCTGGATCTGTTGTCTGTAAAGGCGTCGGTATGAGCGGCGTAGCTGGAGGTCGATGTCTTTCACCGTTGCTGATACCCCCGCGGCCTCAACCTGGAGTCGATCCAACTGTGGGCCCCGCTTCCCCACTGGGTGCTCTCCAACCAGACCTTTATCGCATGCCCGACGGACCCGTCTATCTGACCGCACCCGGAACCAGCCATGCCGTGGGTCGTTTGCACTTGCGGGTTAAATACGACTATCATCTGTTCGATCTGACGGTCCACTTGATTGAAGGTTAGTAATTGCATCTTCTTTAGTACGGGAATCAAATAATATTCGCTTCGCCTCCTGTGCAGCGCACAACCTAAGTCCCATTGAGGAAGGAGGATTTCGAGATCCCTACGTGCGTCTCATGCTGCAGCCGGATGTGGACAGCCGCAAGCGCCAGACGCACATCCATCGCGGGGAATCGAATCCATACTTCGATCAACATTTCAAGTTCCCGGTTTCACGTGATCAGCTGCAGGGCAAAGAGCTGGTCCTACAGGTGCTCGACTACGATCGGTACTCGCACAACGACATTATCGGCGAGGTGCGCATTTCCGTAGATGGCCTGGATCTATCCAAGTCTGTTGAGGTTAGCTGCACTTAATACCAGTTTCGGTGATCATTAAATCTAACCAGTCTTTCGTTCACTCGAGTAGATTTGGGGCGACCTGCTGCGTACTAAGAAGCCCAAGGAGGATCGACCGGAGCTTTTGTGCTCCTTGAATTACCTCCCACAGGCCGAGCGGCTGACGATTGTCATAATGAAAGCCAGAAATTTGGATACCCTGCAAGAGCCTTATGTCAAGGTAAGTTGTTCGTCGCCAGCTAAACTGAAGATGCTTTAAAGCCCCATTCTCAGATTTACCTAATACAAAATGGCAAGCGCATTAAGAAGAAAAAGACGAGCATCACCAAGTCCGATGATCCCACCAACCCCATCTGGAACGAAGCATTCACATTCAATCTGCAGTCAAACTATCTACACAATGCAGCTATCGAGGTAATGATTGTTATGCAAATGCATCAATCAATTAAATATTTATTCGACTAATGGGATGCGCATCTGCTTCCCCATAGATTTACGTGGTCGGCGCGGGCAGCGAAGCAACGGAAATTGGATGCTGTGGTCTTGGCCCACAGGAAAGTGGCACGGGCTGCCAGCACTGGCACGATATGATTAACAATGCACGGAAGCCCACAGCCATGTGGCACTACATCCGCTAGACCGACAGGCCACCAACTCAACTGGGAGCAGGAGCACATTCCACATGCATTGAATGACGCTTGGAGCTGCTTGCAGTTTAAGCTAAGCCAAACTATGAACTTTAAGCCATATCTAACGTCCTATATATACTTTTGTGTGGAGTGTAAGGCTTTAGCTTGTAGCATTTTTGCTAACACTATTTGATAGTACTTAGTTAGTGTTCCTTGATGCTCCTTTCTGTGTGTGTACTATCCGACGTCTGTGCACAAGTACTTTTCTACACACATACATATGTATTTACGATATTGAGAAATGCACAAGCTCAATCAAAGTTCCTATGACACTTGCAAAACCGAACAATACACGATGAAACGAATGAATGAATAAACGAGCAGTCGAATTTCGAATCGCATAAAGTCAAAGTAATGATCCGGTTAAGTGAGGGTATTATTCAAAATAAAACCCCAGAGAAACAGCATACAATAGTACAACAGTTTTTATTCGTAATGCTGTCCATTTTTTTAAGTACACTCGCAGAATTTACAAATGAATCGATTGAGTCGAATGAAAGAAGGAATGAAGGAAACGACGAGTTCGAGTCGAAAAAAGAAAAACTGTCAACCGAGTTGTTGACATTTCAGTCGCCGTCGTCGTGTCCTTTGACGAAGAGAATTCAAGTGTGCATTTCTTAAATAATTATGAATATAAAGCATTTCAACAGCATTTCCTAAGGCAAATGCTCGTCAATCATGTCGCAGCCAAGATTAACCCTCGCCGCCTCTTGAAATTTGCTTAGACCACAGCAAGGCGACTGACAGAGACGGAGACGAGGCTCAAGACTCGGGACTCTTTGTATTGGCGACAGTTGACAAATTGCTAAATTGCTGCTGTTGTTCTTTTCAATACGCCAATATACGCACGTGCGTGTGTGAGAGTCTGCGTGTGTATGTGTGTGTGTGTGTCAGTTTGGGTGGAGGGGGGAATCGGGTGAGTGTAAATCGTGTGTAGAATTCGTGTCACAGAATATGACGCCAATAGTCTATGCTAATAATGCTGTATTTAAGTGTTTCTTCCATTAATTACTGATTCTAAATGTAATTCTACAAAATGCAGCCAGTGCAAGAGTTGTCGATAATTGTGAATAGTAAATTACAACGATAATAACATTAATTCCTTACTATTTGAGGGCTTATACCATACCTGTTAAATTTCGATTAGAATTACTAATCAATTATATAATCGTAGTGATTATATAATTCACTGTTGAAAAATTTGTGATTATTTACTGATTACGATTACAAAAATCAAAAATTTTCTGCAATTATTCAAAAGTAATCAGAAAAAATCAAAAATAATCGCTCTGACTATTTCGGATGTTTTTATATTTTTCTGAATATTTTGCCTACTTTGATTGTGAAAATCTAAAATAATTTGATTTTTACTAAATATTATTTAAATAATCATAAAAAATCAGAAAAAATTTAAAATAATCACAAATAATCAGAAAAAAATCAAAAATAATCCGAAACACTCAAAAAGATTATTTTTGATTACTCTTGATTTTTTCTGATTATTTTTCAATAATTGTAATAATTTTAGGAAATTTTTTGATTTTCTGCATAATTAATTAATTGGGCAAAACCGAAAATAATCGTAATTTAATCATTAGTTCGACTTTTAAACAAAAGTAATCTTATTACTAATGAATATGATTACTAATCATTATTTAACAGGTATGGTTTATACATACTGTTATACATACCAATTATACACACGTATATAACACATAACATTAAGTCTTCTTTACTTCTTTTAACAATAAAATCATTCCACTGTTCTTATATTTATTATACGGCAGGTAGCTCAAACGAATCCGGGTATTGCCATGGCCTAATGTAAAATGTACTAAATATGTAAAATACACTAAATATAATAATATAAATCTGATTAATAGCTACATATAAACATACACATTCTCATATACATATACATATACATATACATATACATATACATATACATATACATATACATATACATATACATATACATATACATATACATATACATATACATATACATATACATATACATATACATATACATATACATATACATATACATATACATATACATATACATATACATATACATATACATATACATATACATATACATATACATATACATATACATATACATATACATATACATATACATATACATATACATATACATATACATATACATATACATATACATATACATATACATATACATATACATATACATATACATATACATATACATATACATATACATATACATATACATATACATATACATATACATATACATATACATATACATATACATATACATATACATATACATATACATATACATATACATATACATATACATATACATATACATATACATATACATATACATATACATATACATATACATATACATATACATATACATATACATATACATATACATATACATATACATATACATATACATATACATATACATATACATATACATATACATATACATATACATATACATATACATATACATATACATATACATATACATATACATTTACATACATATATATTTTAAGTGTATGAACAATGAATATAAGAATATTTATTGTCTAAAGTCTTCTCTTATGTAATTATACCAATATAATTTTATTAACAATATATGATGGATGTATGTATGTGCAAATATATCGATAATAGCTCAATGTCGTTGTTAAATAATCATCCATAATATACAGATATCTACATATACACTATATATGTATAGATTAATGCTTAGATCAACAGAAGGACAGAAGAACTCATGAACAAAAACAATATAATGCTGAAATACCTCCGATTTACCTAAATTTTACTTGTATCTCTACCATCGTGTAAATGTTAACTTGTATACTTACATATGTACAGTCTATTGATTGTTATTTAAGGAATCGAATTATGTGCTAAACAGATACGAACTATGAAATGATGGATGCATATATGAATTAGTCAAATCTGTACACAATAACTAAAACATACATATATTTATAGACACTACCTATCCACACAGTAATGTGTATAATAATATATGTGAACCAAATTATAAAAATATTCATTTAATAAATATTACACAATACAACAACAATTTGTTTGAATTTACCACTGGCTCACCCTTATTTTTAAATTGATTAAAAAGACTACATTTTAATTTAATTAGTTTTTTGTGTCAAATAATTCAGTAAGTAATAATATACCAAAAAAATAATATTTTTGTATAAATTTAAATTTATTTAATTATGTGCTAGAGCTCGGAAATTGTCTTTGCTCTTTGAAAAAACATCTTTTGTTCAAAGGTCTAACATTTGACTTATCGATCTACATTCTGCAATATAATTCATGTAATATTGCAAATACAATCAAAATTAAATGTTTATCATAGCTTCAACATTTATTTAGAGCAGCTCTTAAATTGTCTTTGTTCTTAAAACAATTGATTCCTTACTTTATCTATTTTTCTACCATACCTGTTAAATTTCGATTAGAATTACTAATCAATTAGATTATTTAATAATCGTAGTGATTATATAATTCAGTGTTGAAAAATTTGTGATTATTTAATGATTACGATTAGAAAAAATAAAAAAAAATCTAAAAATATTACGATTATTCAAAATAATCAGAAAAAAATAATCAAAAATAATCGTTTTGAGTATTTCGGATTATTTCAGATTTTTTCGATTATTTATAACTATTTGGTAAGAAACCAAATTATTTACTTACCTAATATTATTAAACTTTACGATTATTCAGAAAATCCACTACTTTTACACAAAAAAATTCGTCAAAGCAGATTTTTTAACACAACAGGAGAATCGAACCTAAACATTAATAAAAATTTAGAGTATACCAGGTCAGCAACTCTAACTAGTGAGCTACGAAAATATTCTAGCTGCCTCCTTCTTTCTTCTGAATTTAACTGCTTTAGACAGCACAAAAAGCAACTATAATCAAAAGCTTTGGCTACTAATTTGATTTTTACTAAATAATCTAAAAAAATCAGAAATAACACTAGTTTACAGCCATTTTGCTTTTCATGTCTGAGTGCACTTTTCTTATGGATTTTGGCCCACTAAACACGAAAATCGCACTTAAGTTTTTATAAAAAATTGTGACTCCTTCTTTCACCAACAAATAAAGGCCATGGAGCGACGGTATAACGGCTTTTGGGATGCAGCCATGATGGGCGATTTCATTTGGTCCCTCATACGAGAAACGGACTACGAATACAACAAAAGGCAAGAAGGAGTCAATTTTTTTTAAAGCCAAAAAGTATGCCATAAAAAACTTTACAATCATTAAAAGTATGCAATAAAAAAACATTAAAATCATTAACCAATTCTATCACTATAATGCGTATTACTCCGCGATTTATCCATAGATTCTCAAAAGCAATAGCCTATTTTCTTTGTAACAGTGTCGGCTATACGTTAAAATAAATTTTACCTTGGCGATATCTATTTTTTCTAGGCCAATTTGTGAGCTGTCGAGACTCAAAAATCCCAAAAAAAAACGGATTTTGGAACTTCTAAAAGTCGCTAGCTTTTGAACTACTAAGCCGATCTCAAAGGTACATGAGAGAAAGTTGTAATGAGTTACCTTTAATTTGAGTACTCTTTTGACCACATCGGTAAATTAGATCTAGAGGTATACTCTAAAATGTGAGAGCAACTTCGAAAATTTGGAATTTCGAAAACGCTTTAAGTGCGATTTTCGTGTTTAGTAGGCCAAAATCCATAAGAAAAGTGCACTCAGACATGAAAAGCAAAAATTTTTTTTGATTTTGTAAACTAGTGTAGTCAGAAAAATCATAAATAATCCGAAATACTTAAACGATTATTATTGATTATTTTTGATTTTTTTCTGATTATTTTGAATAATCGTAATAGTTTTAGATTTTTTCTAATTGTAATCATTAAATAATTGGGCAAAACCGAAAATGATCGTAATTTTATCATTGGTTCGACTTTTAAGCAAAAATAATCTAATTACTAATGATCATGATTACTAGTCATTATTTAACAGGTATGTTTTCTACAAATACTTTTTGTTTTTTCAACAACCTTATGTTTGATAACTATTGAAAATACATATATTTTGACGTAAAATGTAAAACGAAAATTTCCTATGCGCTCGAGATAGGCCCGTGACGATAGCTGCTTTAATGAATAGATAACGTTAATTACCAAAAAATACGTAATATTCTAAAAATTGTGCATGTGGTAACTTTTCTCGATTTGCGCAGGCGGTAAGGGGCTTGGTAAAAATTTGAAACAAACTCTGACGTCTAGCGTCTCACACAGGCGGCGGACAGACGGACACGGCTAGGTCGATAAACAATATAATTTAATAATTTATTAATTTATATTAGAACATTTAAAACATATTTGAGGAATATACATATGTGCATATAGTAGACACCAACATATTTTTGTTCAGTAATATTTTTGATTTTCCTGAAAATTCAAGTTAATAATTTGTGACGTAATTGTGGCAAAAGTTTGGGCACTTGCAAATGATTCAAAGCATTGCAGCTTGCAACTTTTGTGAAAGCTAAATCCAAAGTCGGGTGACAACTCTTGTCGGGAGCATGTCGGGAGCAGAACTAAAATCATCTATTGCACTTGCTCTAATTTTGCTATTATTTGCTAAAATATGTTAACGTACTTAAAATCTGTAAAACTCAAAGCTGTACATATACATAGGCATATGATCTGTAAACCAACTCTCTTTAATGTAATTTGCGAGCTTGTGCAGCATCTTGTAATGTTAATATCAGTCAGTCGATCTCTGTAATCAAAAGGCAATACACGCACCCACGCATCGCTACTAAATCGAACGCACACGTCTTCGTTTAATTTCGCATATTGTATTTTATAATTCGCTAAAAGGGTTTCACAAAATAGTGAATCCTCTAAACATTGGTGACCCCGACGTGATTGTTATTCGCAATAGTTTTCGGTTCGGATAATATTATATCGTTAATATTTATCACCCTCGCTTTGTGCACAATTCGGTCACAAAGCTGTATACATACCATATACACATACACATACGAGTGTTCGCATACATTGTGCCGGTGCATTGTATAACAGTTTGTTCTTGCACTGTGGGCATTAACATTTACTTTTCAGTACATAAAAACAGTTGCTCTGGTGCAGTGCTTACATATACATTCGGTATACACATTTGGTATATACTTACCGCTCTTTTTACGGTTAAAGTGCATTGACCAATCAAAGTATATACATAAGCTGCAACTGCTTTTATACGGTACAGTTCGGTACAGTGAATTCAAAATCGACTAAAATGCCAAATAACACAGCGGGATCCGACAATACTGCCGCGGGTTCAATGGACATTGACTTTTATAAAGCAAAATCAGATTCCGTGATGCGGCAAGTTGTGGCATTAAATGCATTTTTGAAATCGGAAGACCTTTCGCATTTCGATGAGTTTGATATGGAGGCGCGCATTGATATTGTAGATCGCTTGCATGCCGACTATGATAGATCTCGGTGCGCTCTAGAGAAACTCGACTTAATGGAATTGGCTTCCGACGCTCGACTCGAATTCGATCAAATTTATTGTGAAGTAAAGTCAAGACTAGCCCGTGAGCTCACTCGGCATCGCAAGTCGTCAGTGGTCAACTCAACTGTGATTCGAAACGCCGCGGATGAGCAAAGCGGAACATTTCGACTAGTTTCCCGGAGCACCAGGCTTCCAGAGTTTCAACTGCCGCGGTTTTCGGGCGTCTACACTGAATGGCTGGACTTTTATGCCATGTACAACAATGTAGTCGGGAACAACGAGGAACTCACAAAGTTGGAGAAATTTCAGCATTTGCGATCATGTTTGGAAGGCGCTGCTCTGGAGACTATTCGCTCTCTGAAGCTCACATCTGATAACTATGACACAGCTTTGGATATGTTAATCAAACGTTTTGATAATAAATTGTTACAATTTCAGGCACACGTTCGGGCGATTTTTGGGCTTCCAAGTGTTGAGAAGGGCTCTGCAAGCAGCTTGCGCGAATTGAGCGACAAAGTTCAAGCTCATTTGCGTTCATTAAACGCGGTAGCAACAGCTCAGGAGATCACCGATGGAATGCTGATTCATCTCGTCGTTTCAAAACTGGATCAAACCATGCGTGAGAAATGGGAGGAGGCTCTGCCAACGAATAAGCTGCCCAAGTGGACGGATATGTCAACGTTTTTGGAAAAGAGATGCATGATGAGAGAAAATTTGGAAAATGCTGCGGTAGATCAAACACCCAGCTCACAGGTGGGAAAACCTAAATTAAATCGAAATGCGCTCATATCTTCGTCTAGCTCCTCATGTACTTTATGCAACGGTAACGATCATTATTTGTTTAAATGCACACGATTCTTGGCTTTGACTCCAAACCTTCGATACAAGGAGGCAAAACGTCTGCATCTTTGTCTCAACTGCCTACGAAAGGGACATAGTCTGCAGCAGTGCAAGTCTGGGCACTGTAGGCATTGTCAGTCCAAACATCACTCCTTGCTCCATATGGATTCCAACACTGCCACTGTCGTTGCGCAACCTCCATCTGATTCCCAAACTCAGCGTGCATCGGCGCTTGTTTCAACGGCTCCGACTACAGCTCCGCCTGAAGCCCAAAATCAGTCTGAATACGTGCTGCTAGCTACTGCTGTTGTTTATATAAGAAATTGTTCTGGTGTGCTTGTGCCCTGCCGAGCCATACTTGACTCGGCTGCTCAGCTGAATTTGGTTACATCTCGCTTCGCAAATCTTCTTCAACTTAAACCTCATCGTTCCGGCATCATGATATCAGGTCTTGGAGAATCCACAGTCTCATCTGATAACGCTATTGATATTCAATTGCAATCTCGAAACGCCTCTTATCAAACTTCGTTCACTGCGGCAATAACAAACACCATTACTGGATATCACCCTCATTGCGACATAAAATCTTCACAATGGAACATGCCAAGCAACATTCACCTCGCCGATCCGCTTTTCTACAAAAGTCAACGAATTGACCTACTCATTGGTGCAGGTCTATTCTACGGTCTTCTCTGTGTTGGGCAGATTAAATTAGCGGAAAATCTACCATTTTTGCAGAAGACACGACTCGGTTGGATTGTAGCAGGAAATCTATCTGCTGCAAAATCAAAATTGTCAATTTTAACTGCATCTCGCATGGAGTCGGCTCAGCACTCGGAGAGTGAGGCTTTGTCCGACATCGTCAAGCGATTTTGGGAAGTGGATCATTGCTGTGGCTCAGCGGAGTCTATATCAGATGATGACCTGCTCTGCGAGCAGTTATTCCAAAAGGGATTCACTCGGCTTAGCTCTGGGCAATATTCAGTTCGTTTGCCAGCCAAAACTAACTTCGATTCTCTCGGAGACTCTTATGAGCGTGCCTTGCAGCGTTTTAAGTCTCTTGAGAAGAAACTTGCAAAGGATTCTGCTCTTAAGTCGCAATATTCTGCCTTTCTTAAGGAATATCTCGAATTGGATCACATGTCATTGGCCAACAAGCAGTCTATCTTTCCTCAATATTATCTGCCACATCATTGCGTTCGTAAAATGGATAGCACAACAACCAAGCTGCGTGTTGTCTTTGACGGGTCAGCTAAATCTACCTCTGGCTATTCACTAAATGATCTTCTTCTAGCCGGACCTTCAACACAACCAAAATTGTTCACAACGCTCCTTCGCTTTCGCTTCTTTCGCATTGCTTTGTGTGGCGATATTTGTAAAATGTACCGCTGTGTACGCGTAACGCATCCTGATGAATATCTTCAGTGTATTCTGTGGCGCGAAAATCCTGATGATGAAGTCAAAGTTTACACCCTAGACACTGTCACATACGGCACAAAGTCTGCTGCCTTTTTAGCCATACGATCAATGCAGCAGTTGTCGCAGGATGAAGAGGCCAATTTTCCGCTTGCTGCTAAGATCATTCGCCGCGATTTTTATGTGGACGACTTGATATCTGGAGGCGATTCTGTCGAAGAAGTCATGGAAATTCGAATGCAAGTAAAGGAACTTCTGCGCAGAGGTCACTTCCCAATACGCAAATGGTGTTCGAACGAGCCAGCTGCACTGGAAGGCGAGTCTGAAGACGACCGAGAAAAGTTGTTGAAGTTCCACGATGGAACGGATATTGCAAAGACTTTGGGCTTGGTTTGGGATCCAAGTTCCGACGACTTGATCTTTCACTTTTCGGAAGAGTTGCCTGGGAGGCCAGCAACTAAAAGAGCAATTTTATCAGCCATATCTAAATTCTATGATCCCCTCGGACTTATAGCACCAATCATTACGAAGCTGAAAATCTTCCTGCAGGAGTTATGGAAATATAAGCTTGACTGGGATGAAAGCTTGCCTTTAGCCCAGCACTCATCTTGGTTGGAGCACAAATCGAGGATTCAAGCTGCCACTTCCTTTAAGTTTCCTCGTTTTGTATTGCTGCCTCATGCTTCGTGGGAGATGCATGGCTTTTGTGATGCTAGCATGTCGGCCTACGGCGCCTGTATTTACATTCGATCAGAATCAGAAGGAGAATTAACCTCTCGTCTGCTTTGCTCCAAGTCAAGGGTTGCTCCTCTGAAGACACTCACAATTCCCAAGTTGGAGCTGGCAGCAGCTCACTTATTGTCTGAACTCATCTCTAACATCGCAGAGATAGTTCCATTTTCTTGTAGCTTTTATTGTTGGTCGGATTCCACTATAGCTCTCTCCTGGATTCGTGAAGCTCCTTCTAATTTCAATGTCTTCGTCTCCAACAGGATAGCTCAAATTCAGGAACGAACCAAAGGAATGACGTGGCGTCATGTACCGTCCGAAATGAATCCCGCCGATGTACTTTCCCGTGGATGCACAACGCTCGAGTTGCTTGGATCAAGCCTGTGGTGCGAGGGACCTGCCTTTCTGCGTTCGAAAGCATCCGATTGGCCAGCAACTATGCCGTCTGTTGGAGATTTACCTGAACGCCGGCGGCAAGCATTAGTTCTGGTTCATCAGCTGGACATCACATTCACCTTGAAATACCAAAATTCGTTTGGCAAACTTCAGCGTGTTTTCGCTTATGTTCATCGCTTTTTGCAACTTAAGCGCAAGGATCTGCCCCGCAAAGGAGGTGTCCTAACTGTTGATGACATCAGGAGTGGCACGCACTTGCTGGTTAAAGCCATGCAATTAATACATTTTGCGGACGAGCACAAGGCCCTGAGCGCAAAGAAGCCAATCTCATCCAAAAGTAGGCTGATTTCCTTGAATCCGCTGCTTGATCACACAGGACTAATACGAGTTGGTGGGCGTTTGCAGAACTCGCTCCTGGACTTCGATGCTAGACATCCAATGCTGCTACCGAAACGGCATCCGGTAACAAATGCCATTATCTTGTTTTATCACCACAAATTCTTGCACGCTGGCTCACAAAGTCTGCTCGCAGCTCTGCGCCAGAGATTCTGGCCAATTGGTGGTCGGAAAACAGTTGCAGCTGTGATCAGCAAGTGCATTCGATGCTTTCGTTTAAGGCCCAAACTCTGCGAGCATATCATGGCCCCGCTGCCAGCTGATCGTGTTCAGCCGAATCGCCCGTTTCTCACCACTGGAATCGACTTCTGTGGTCCTTTCCTTTGCAAATCGGAAGTAAGGAACAGGCCACCATCTAAATGTTACATTTCCGTTTTCGTTTGCTTCGCCACAAAGGCAACGCACCTGGAAGTTGTTGAAGATCTATCTACATCGTCGTTCATTGCTGCACTAAGGAGGTTTATCAGCATTCGAGGCAAACCAAACGCTATTTGGTCGGATAATGCGACGAACTTTGTTGGTGCCAAAAACGAGCTCAAGGAACTTCGGGAACTATTCCTCGGCGATCCTCAATCCAATGAGATTATCAACTCGTGCTGTTCACTCGGAATTAACTGGCGTTTCATTCCACCACGTTCTCCTCACTTTGGCGGATTGTGGGAGGCTGCAGTGAAATCGGCCAAATTTCACTTCTATCGAGTTGTTGGGAAGACGATTCTAACCTTTCACGAGCTTCGCACCATTGTTTGTGAAATATCTGCAATGTTAAACTCAAGACCACTTTGTCCCATTACAGAAAATCCCGACGACTTGGATGTTTTGACTCCTGGCCATTTTTTAATTGGATCAGCCTTTGCATCGTTTGATGAGCCTGATATCACGCATCTTGACATCAATCGCCTTGGACGGTGGCAACGAGTCTGCCAGATGCAACAAACTTTCTGGCGAAAGTGGAGCTCCAATTATCTCTCGCTACTTCAAGAACGTGGCAAATGGTGCAAATCAGCGAAAAATTTGGAAAGGAATAGCATCGTCGTTCTTAAAGAGGACAATCTTCCCCCACTTCAATGGCGCTTGGGAAGGATTGAGGAGACGATCGCTGGAGAAGATGGAACTGTTCGTGTTGCCATAATCCGCACTGCGTCTGGATTGGTCAAGAGAGCTGTTAGCAAGATAGCCGTTCTGCCCGTCGAAACCACTTCGGTTGAAAGGATACCTCTTCCAACGGGGGGAGCATGTCGGGAGCATGTCGGGAGCAGAACTAAAATCATCTATTGCACTTGCTCTAATTTTGCTATTATTTGCTAAAATATGTTAACGTACTTAAAATCTGTAAAACTCAAAGCTGTACATATACATAGGCATATGATCTGTAAACCAACTCTCTTTAATGTAATTTGCGAGCTTGTGCAGCATCTTGTAATGTTAATATCAGTCAGTCGATCTCTGTAATCAAAAGGCAATACACGCACCCACGCATCGCTACTAAATCGAACGCACACGTCTTCGTTTAATTTCGCATATTGTATTTTATAATTCGCTAAAAGGGTTTCACAAAATAGTGAATCCTCTAAACAACTCTGTTCGTTTAAATCAGCTGCTGCGCGCATGCGAATTCGCGTCCGTTAAATGCTTTGCAATCGCAGTCGCAATGCCGCCGCCGCGAATACTCGTAGACTCACGCTGACGCGCGTTTGTGGGACCCAAGTAAAGCGGCTTTTGAATTTGCGTGAAACGATTCAAAATTGGAAATAAGCCATTATAAAGTGCGGACAATAGTTTTTATAAAGTTGTTCAAAAATGATGTTCACTGGCAGTTCGCTCAATGTAAATGATTGATAAGACAGGCTATTGGCTCAATTGTGACACAATCAAGTCAAACTTACGATTGGGCTGAAGCTGAGCTGGGATCGTGTTGTGGTTGCGCTTGTGCTTGTGCTTCTGCTGTTCTTTGAACTAACAGCGCGTAGGCGTCCAAAGTGGCAGTTATGGCCATAAATACAAATATGTACGTACCCGTAAGCAGGTATTGAATAAAAATGCTATTGAATGTCATTTATTTAATACATGTATGTACATACATATGTATCTACATCTAAATACATACATATGTGTGCAAGTTCAGAAACTGTGGTCACCAAATACTAGATGTGCAGTATTCGTAGTCACCGACAAACAAAAGGCGCTAAACTTCTGGCCAACATCAACCCCAACCTACGACTGAAAAGCCCCTGGCTGTTATTGTTGTACTGCTTCTGTTGCTTCTGTTACTGATGATGATGATGATGGTGATGTAAGCATGGCTGCTGTCTGCCGTCTGCGGTCTGTCTGCCGTCAGCTTGTAGAATGCAAATAAGTAGTAGACATAGACAACAGCCATTCAGTGCACACTACTTTGCAAACTGGCCCACCCACTATCAATGCTCAACATTTCTGATTATCTCACCTTAGTGCAGTTTATTTCGCAAACTTACAGAATATAATTTTTAAATACATATATTCAAAGTAAACAAGCTCAAATGTTTACTCTGGGTAAATAACATTAAAAGAGGTTTCTTCAAATGTAAGTGTAGATTTGGCCAGTTCCGCCGGTCTGTAAGTCTGTTACTTTTATTTTGATCTTAGATATTATGGGTGACAAGTCATAAAAGAATCTAGTGTCTAATTTGTGGTAACGAAAACGAAAAAAGAAGAAGAAGGCTAAGAGAAACTACTGCTTTGTCAATGCAGGCAGTGCACTTGTTTCGGTGTAAATATGAGTGTGTGGTTATCTTCAAGTGGAGAACTCTTTTTACCTTAGGTCAAGATAAAATCCAAGGAAGTTTGTGTCGATAGATTCCCATAATCTGCAATCGTTACGTGAAGTTCATATATTTATGAATGTACATTAAGGTACATCGATTTTTTTCACACAAAATGGTTACCCATCACTGCGGACGGCAGTCCGCGCTAGTGACGAAAGCAGCTCGAAGGGTGCGAAAGGCGACTAGCAATATACACAGGAAGAATGGACAATTTGCTACGACCGTCTGATCAGGTCGAGTTGTTTACCGATCGAAAGGTATCAATTTAACTTACAAATGTGCATACTAAGACTTTTGAAAACTTACCTGGTTTGTGAGATAAACAGGTGTTAGTGGGAGGGGCAAACTTTAAACGATTAAATTTTAATTTTTTACTATTCCATTTGAAAAAAAAATGACACCTCGATCATTAAAATCCGACCACTGGCTCAAAAGATTATTAATTTTGAAATTTTTAGTCGCCTTCCGAAAACGAAATGAAAAGTCAGTCTATCTGTTTGTTTGCTTGTTTGTTTTTTTATTTGTTTGTATATTTTTTTGTTACATATAAATAATATAAATAATGTAAAAAGCTTTGATTTTTATTAGGTATAAAGAATGTGCCGAGTGCCAAAGCTATTTTTTTTTAATCATTTATATGTAAAACTTTGAAAATTTTAAATATGAAAAACGTTAAAAAATTGTAGATAATAGAAAAACATATTGAAAAATTTTAAAAAATTTCAAGAATTTTAAAAAAATGTTAAAAATTTAGCAATTGATAAACATTTTTCCAAATTTTCACATTTTTCAAAATTTAAATATTTGAAAGTTTGTTAGATGTATCTTGACCGAAAAATCGGCCTTGCAAGGACGATAATTTTGTTTCGAGGACAATTGCTCCATTTGTTCTATGGAATTTTCAAAGTCCTGGTCCTAATAAGAGTACTGATGCTAATCTTGTCAGTATCGGACTAAAAGCACTAAAGATATGGTAATAATATCAAATTTTACTACAATGGTTTCTTGGTGAAAACATCTTTGAATTGGCCGTAGATTACGAGTATAGGTTTACATTTTTAAATTTTTTTGCGTCAACCGGATCGATAAGCTCATGTTGCTCTGTGGGCAGCTATCTGTATGAACACCTAGATTTCGGCAACTGTAAAAGCTAAACCCATCAATCCTGGTGTGTGGGTTCCCCAATTTCCCTCTCGGCTACATCTTGCTTAATTGTTATTATCAAAAATTAAACCGAGTCAAATTTCGGTCTGGGATTCGGTTTCACTATGTTCCGAACATATTTTCATTCTGGTACAACAAGAAAATTTTCAAATGTAAAATAGAACTAATAATTTATTAACAGATACATAATTACCATCATCATAATTTTCAAATATATACCAAAATTATAAACATACCGAAAACAACAACAAAAATTTTGAAAATTTTAGCGAAACCGTTCCGGCTTAAATATTTCGGTTCTTGAAAAAAAAAACATATTTAGGTTTTGGTTCCGGAAATAAATCCGAAACAGGTAATTTTGGATAACGATGCTTACTATTACTTATTATGTATGTTGTATTATTTTATCATTATTTGTTGTTAAACCGAATAAGTACAGGGTCATTCAACGCCGCGTACGATCAGACTATTTTATATATGGAATACCGTAAGTTGTTTTGGGATCAAGATTCAATTACATGGCCAGATTTTAGTATCCCTATAAGTAAATAAAACATATCGGTGAAACTCAATGTATTTTCGGTTTAAATAAAACCACTATGACCCATATTTTGATACACGCGTACAAATATACATTTGGACATGTATTAGTACATCCCGAAATAAACACACGCAAGCATTCATCTATTTTGAGGGCATTTTTCCTTTTCCGAAACTAATAAGCCGAGAGACACACTCTCACTCCCACATCTCTCCAATACAGTCACACAGACACAGACACACACGCCCATAGATATTTATTTACACCTAACCCGGCACAAGGCAATTCTGAGTTGCCCTAACCAGAAGTCTCGGACATCCAATGCTATTAATAAACACCACCAACTAAGAGATTACCTATGCGTAGAATCACGAATTTGGGAAACTCGCACACCTTGAATGCTGCAGCTGCTGAACATCTTACTTAGAACTAAGAGAAATATCTCTTATATAAATATACGTATACTCGTGTTTATGTGAGAGCGGCACTGTGAATATTGCTCGACTACGAAATGCCCTGTATTCATGCGCCAGTCTCCATACATCTTCCCACTCTCCCAAAGTTTTTCATAAGGTTAACTTTTTGCTTTAATTATCTGATTTTTTATGATCCAGACGATTTCATTATACATATACAAGAACTTAACTTTTTTTGTACTATTCAATTATTCAAATAGATACGTAAAAAAATTTTAAAATGTATTTATAAATACTAAAATTTAAAACTTTATAATTGTTAGCAAAAAAAAAAGATTATAATTTTTTTCGGTGTTTTTTTTTATTTTCTGACTTAAAGATTCTAGTATTTTTGAAATATATTAGTATAAATTAATGACTAAAAAAATTACTGTTTTTATAAATATTAAAAAAAAATTAAATTAAAGTCATCAAACAATAATTTACCCTATAATGTTTTTTATAAACATTACATTTATTATTATTAAGAGAACGCTGAATGCTTCTAAAGCACTTTCAGAGTCAGTGTAGCCAAAGCAGTTATGTAACAGTTTCTTTTAAAGTGGAAGGGAATCGTGCCCAGTTATTATCAAAATTGAAAGATCTAAATGTTCTAAAAGTAAAATAAAGTTTCCCTCAAATCTTCTGAAAAGCTGAAGAAAAAAAGTGTATTTTATTTTTTGTGTTAGGATAATGATTTGTCTAGTGCTACTGTCACCAGATCTTCCCCTGTAGTTGAGACTGAAGATTCTTACCATCCTACACTTGAGCTTTCACTTTCTATACCTAACACTTACCTTATGTCTTTCCCACTTCCTTTCGATTCCAGCCGTGGTTTTCGTAAAGGAAACTTCTCTTTACTTAACCAACTGATTATTGCAACAGACTGGTCCACTCTGAGTAAAACGAATGAAATGAACATATCTGTCTCTTTCTTCTACAACACTCTAAATTCTCTTTTCGATGTCTGTATCCCTAACAGTATTGTTAAGTTCGTTTCATTAAAGTCTCCTTGGTTTACTTCGAGATTATCTCACCTTAAAAATTTAAAATCTAAATGTTTTTAAAGGATCAGGTTGACTGAATCTAATTTGAACTTTTTAAAATATTCCAAAGCTAAAGCTAACAATTCTCAGTGTTATGAAATGTATCTCATTCATTGCAAGAATCAATCAAAATGCATCTTATCTTTTTGCTGATTTTTTTCAGTCTACTTATTCTTTTTTCTCCTCTAATAACATCCCATACTATTATTCAACTCCAACACATAATTTTTTACTTTTACCTATAATAACCGATATTTGTATTATTTCTGCTACTAAATCACTAAAATCTTCTTACTCTTCAGGCCCTGACAACATACCAAGTTGCGTATTGAAAGAGTGTCATACTTTACAATTAAATCCTCTGTTAGCAATGAATCTATCCCTCTATTCCACTGTCTTTCCTGCTATATGGAAAGAATCTTACATTATCCCACTGAAAAAAAGGGTGCTAAGCGGATATTTCAAACTACAGGGGAATTGCAAAGCTGGGAGCTATCCCAAAGCTTTTCGAAAAAATTATTACATCTTCTTTGCAGCATCTCTGCAAGTCGAGTACTGCTTAGACCAGCCACCTCTAAATCTGTCCAGGTCACTTCTGGTGCAACTCAAGGTAGTCATCTGTTTATGACTTTTAGCAGGGTTACTCCTTAATGTTCCTCTGCAACGCATATCGACTGTCGAAGATCTTGGTGTCCTTTTTGATAATGAATTAGGTTTCACTCTTCATATTTTCCATTGTAAATAAGGCCAAGGGCACTCTTGCATTTATGTCGTATGTTAATAAACTACTATGCACCTCTTTAGTTAGTCCTATTCTTAAATATTGCTATAATGTGCTGAGGATTCAGCACAAACTTTAACAAGATAAAATTGAATCTGTACAGAAACAATTTCTAATTTTTGCACTTCGTGGTCTTGCTTGGAATCCAAATCGAGTACTATGCTCTGACTACAAAGAATTATATCATTTAATATCAGGCAATCTTTCTCTCCACCTTATTAAAGCTTCTCTTTTTAATCACCCCTGTTAGATCTCGGATCTAAATGTGATATTTCCTCCTTCAGTGGATCAGAGATGTTCCGAGAGACTTTTAACTTAAATATTTTTCATTGATCTGATTGGGTTTTCCCCAATCCTTGCAACAATATGTTCGATCAATTATAATTTTTTTCATACCCCAGACTTAACTTTATTTCTTTTCAGTCTATAAATTAAAGCTTACATTAATTTAATTGATTTTTTTAATTTTAGTTTCGTTGTCAAAATTAATTTACTTTTTGCCGACTGCTTTTAGTCGTGCTATAATAAATAAATAAAAAAAAATAAAAATAAAAATGAATAAAAATGTTCATTGAAAATTAATATTACTTATTAAATTAATTATTTTTCTGTTATTGTTTTCTTAAAAATTATAAAAAAACGCTTTAGAAACACTAAAATAAAATCAATTTGAAATATTATTTTAAGGCTTATTTGATAAAAGTTTAATTATTTTTATATATTTATACATGTATTTAAACTAAATATCGAATATTCAAGATATTGCTTAATTTTTTTGGGAAAACACAATAATAAATTATAAATACAATTGATAAGAGACCTTAACTTCCTCATAACAGTTGCACTAGTCGATATATTTAGATTGTTCAACGGTTGTATGCATGTAAATAATTCCGACCTTAAGAAATGTACGCTACTTTACTTGATAACGAATGATTTTTAGCAAATGACATTATCTCATTTGGCAAGGAATGCAAAGAAAGGTGACCGTTTTTCAAAGTAAATATGCCGACCAGTGTGTTTAGTTTAGCAGAATAACTATTGACTCCTTATACTTATTATGATTTGAAAGAAAGATCCAATCTTCGACTTCAATGCCGTGAAAATCGTCAGAGAAACACAAAACGTTTATGAATGAACCGATCGGGTGGAATCGAAACGACTTTTCCCCATTTTCTATTTCTCTGTCGTGTTTTTTGCGTTACGTTGTTGCAGGTTGGAGCAGGGGGAGTTGGGCGAGCAGAAGGGGGCTGGCAATTTGTTGGTTTATGGCCGCAAAGCAGCGCGGCGGCAACAAGTTGAATTTTTCTAAAAATGTATTCACGAAATATCTTCGTCTTTGGCGTTAAATAAAGGCACGACAACGACAACGCACCGCTGCCCGATGAGCACGAAGAGCGGCAGAAGAATTTAATTTGATTTTCATTTGGTTCGCTCAACGTTCACATTCACATCCACGTCCACGTCCGCGCTATTTTCCTCTATTGTGTGTGGGGCGTGCTTGCTCTCCGTCTCCATCGCCGTCGTCATCTTCCTCTCCGTCTTCCTCTTCGTCGTCGACCTCACCCCTATCTGCGCCGTCGCCGTCTCCGGCTGCGATCCATCTAAGGAGCATATTTTGAAAAAGATGCTTTCAGTGACTTTCCCACAACTAGTTGAGTTTTGGATGTCAACACGATGTCTACGCGCGCGGTGGCGATGCAGCGATTCACGAACTCAGATGCCGTTTCCGATTGATCGGCGGGTGAATCAAACGTAACAAGCGTAAATAGCCAATACACGTTATACTAAAGACAATAGACTGAACGGATTCTGACTCAAGGATTAAACTTATCATAGCTATTTTCAAAATCAAGCACAAAGGTAACACTAACTTAATAATTTAAATAAAAAGTAACACACAGTTAAATTATTAAATTATGCCTATCATGGTCAATATATAGTATGTATGTTCCTATATGTATTTATGTGTAGTGTGCATTTGAATAGCCGAGTGCGTTTAAGCCTTTTATGGTCATGCTTTCCCCAACGGAATCGAATTTCATGTACAAAAACAAATTTCAGTTTCAGAGCGAAATGCGTCGCGTTCTCTGATTTAGTCGCACCTATGTATCTGTGTGTGTGTGTGTGAGTGTGTGAGTGTGTCTCTCTATGCGTGTGTTGGTGTGTGTGTAAGATACAGCGCCACTTGCCAGTTTGCAGAGCATTTAAATAGAATTCCCGCGGTGCCATCGCCATCGCCATCGCCAATAGAAGACGGATACGGATACGATCAGCTAACGGCGACGGCACGGAAAAGTCTGCCGGCGTGTTTTCCCAAAAACAACAACTTGAGATGTGTGTGTGCCTATTAACACACATATTTATTTACATTTATGCTTATTGCTTTCTTAGTGGAATCCGCTAATCTCGAACTCCATCGATGTCATTCCATTTCAGAGAGGAGCATGCAGAATCTAGCACGGGAAGAGGCCATCGCCTTCAATGCGTGTGAGCACAGCAGCAACAACAGCAACAGCAACAGCAACAACACGTCAACAACAAGCAACAACAACAGCAACAACATCAATAAGGAGCAAATGTGCTCAAGCATTTTGATGCCGAAATTCCACAACGAAGACCAACAATTGTCACATGGTCTGCCATCCACGTCGCTGCCGTGCATAAAGTTGGAAGCGGATAGCGGGCATATCCTGGAGACGGAGACAGAGACGGAGACGGAGCGCTGGCAACCGTCGGGGGTGAATGAACGCCTGCGTCTGGAGTTGAGCACCACAAAGCTGCTGCTGCTGCAAGGCTCGGATGATCCATTGATCTCACATGGCGCGAGCAATGACACCCACGACGAGGATCAGGATTATCCATTCAAGAATCTGATGGCCCGCAAGACGGAGCAACAGCAACCCGTACACAATGGAGCGTGCAGCACGCTCACCAAACAGCAACTAAAGGCGAATCTGATGAATGGCCGCAAGATCCACAGACAGCCGCTGGAGGAGACACCTGCTCCAGCCCAACGGACATCGCAGCATCGTCAGAGCAAATCCAAGAGGCGGACAACCTCAACGGGAGCCATCAAGTTACGATTCCACCATCAAGCTCTGCCGGCAGAGTATGCTGCTCACTACGAGGCAACGCAGGGTCGCCAGTTGTCCACCCAGTTGGCCAAAACAGCTTCGCCCCCAGTCAAGGCCACGCCCCCGCCCCCCTCCCCGTCCCAGAGCCATTCGCACGAGAACGTGCGCAGCTGGCTGAGAAAGATTGCCGAGATTCAGCGCAACGCAGAGCGACAGCAGCAGGCACAGGGACAGGCCACGGCAACGACAACGGCCCAGGGATCCTCCAAGGAGTCCAAGCCGAGCCGATCGACAGCGGTTGCTGCGGCAGCGCCAACAACAATGACGATCCTGGAGCCGATGGCTGAGGTGCCGAGTCCCAAGCGCCGTGCCATCAAATATGCCGACCTGCCTTACATGGGTGAGATCACCTTGGACAACTACAAGCCCCGACGAGGACGCAAGCCGAAGAAGGCGGACATCTGCCATCTCATCTACAAGAACTACGGCACCATTGTACCCGCGACTGCCACGACAGCTCATCAGTTCCCAGTGGCCGATTCAAAGCCTTCTCCTGCTGCCCAGTCCGCACCCTGTGGATCTGCCCAGCGATGTGTGGCCAGCACGGGCAAGAGATTGCCCAACAGGCCAGAGGAACCTCTGAATCTCTGCATGCGGGATCAGTCCAGTGACCGCTATTCAATCTCAAGTGACGACAGTGACAAGCCATCGACTGGGACCACCACTGGGTGCAACAGTCCCTTCCACCGGTCGACGCCACTGACGGACATTTCCACATTTGCCGAGGAGGACAAGGCCAGGATTTCGACCAAATTATTGCTAAAGCCAATGGGACTGTATTACCAACAGATCATGGAAACTTGCCGACTGGGTCTGCCTGTCGAGACCATTGAAAAAGACAACCAGCTAGCTCTTAAGATACCCCTACCAAATGGCTTCTTTGCCACCACCAGCACCAGCACCACCAAAACCAACACCAGTCCAGAACCATCGACAGCTGCCAAGCGAGAGCCAGTGGAGCAGCCAATCTGTGGCGAGACTGCAACTCCTCCTGCCATGCGCAAGCGAAAGCGCTCAGCGATCTTTATACCCCCCATGCCGGCGGATCACTCCTCCAGCCCCTCGACGGAGGTCAGCATCTGCAAGTTCAAGTTCACGGGCGGCGCCAAGCCGACGCTGCAGGAGAAGAAGATGCTGTCCGTGGATGCTGAGGGCAACTACCGTTATTATAACGGCACTGGGGCTATGCGTGGCTACGAGTTCATCTCACGCGATCAACAACAGCAACAACAACAACAGCAACGTGGAATTTCATCCAATGGCAGCAGTGACAAGCTCTACATAGATATTCCACCGCCCTCGACGGATCTCAGCCTGGAACTGCTGCACATACCATCAGAGTCCCCCACGTCGTCTCTGCTGATGTCCAGTAGCCTGGTGCCAGTAGCACCGCAAAGCCCGTCCAGCTACTCCAACTCTCATAGTCCCATGCGGGTCGCTACTCCGCACACGGAGGATTACCACAAGCGAATGGAGTCCTCGGATCTGCTGCAGCGCACACTTTCGAGTCCAGCTCCCGCTGCAGTAGTGACCAAGCGCCGCTCCTCCCGCCGCTCCAAGCAGCGCGAGAAACTAGAAAAGACATTCAAGGAGAAGGGATTCCTGATACAAACGCAACAACTTCAATCGGCCGAGGGGGCTACCTATTGCAAATTCAGGCAGTTGAAGAAGTTTACGCGCTACCTGTTCCGCAACTGGAAGGATCATATACCAGAGAGCGACCTGGATAAGCATGCGGGCAAGGAAAGCGATGCTCGAGTGACGCACAGCGTCATTGAGAACATGCTGACCGGACAAATCGGTTTGGGCTTAGAGACTTTGGGAACAAACCAGGCCATCTAGAAGCCTAATTAATTCAATGAATTCAGCACCGAAAGCACTGCCAAAGATTGATAGATTTACGAATGGATTTGCGAGGCAATCAAATGCAATCATCTTAAAGTATGTTGATTCCGTCCAAGCTGGCTGTTCATCTACCACGCTCAGAGCCAAGCCTCTAGTCGTTCATCAATTTTAGAACTGTAATAATGTTATTGTTAACAAAATAAACTAAATGCCTAACGAAATTCAACTACCATACTTATGTACTTCTAAATGATCTCCAAGCTAGACATCTCCGAGACTCCCCAAATTGAATTGCACACGAAAAAGTTTTGTAAAAAATGTATAAGGCGTTATTTACTTGTACCTTAGAAATATGGGCTGAATACATACATTAGTTGTTAGTAAAAATAAACTCAAAATTTGTGCGTTATGCCAGACTTTGGCATGATTTCCAGGTCGGTTATATGCTGATTCAAATACTTCAGTTCTCTTCATTAAGCTTAGTTTTTGGAAGACGTTTAGGCTCCAGTCGTCTTATGTTAGTTATTATTAGCAAATAAATGTGCAATTTCAAAAAGGTATGTATAGTAGTGCTTTTAGCAACTTGCATGGATAATACGTACACATAATTGATCGTTCCGTTTGGTTGGTTTATCCTAACGTGAATATTGCTTATAAATCGGGTCACATTGCTTGAAAAGTTAAATTCTTGTTAATACAGTTTATTGTCTGTTGGTCAGTATGTACGAGTATGTAAATATGTATATGAATATGTATGCATGTTTGGTTCTTGCTTGATCGGGCAGTTCCTCCGTTTCAGGGTCAGTTTTCTGGTGAATGCTTAAAACTAGATTAACGATGTTTATATTGCGCCTTTTCGCAACTATTGGCTTAACTCGGTGTCCACATTAACACCGGTTAATTGGAGCTCAACGAACCATCGTGATCTTTAGCCGGACTCGACGTGAAAGGGACTGGCACAACGGCACTCATTGGACAAACTAAGTCAGTCCAATCAACCTCGCTCTGTCCCTTGGTGCTCTTACGACGTTTCAAGGTGAACTGAGTGCGCTTTCGTGGCTTCAGTTTAGCAGTGATCGTAAGGGGCAAGTAGTCTGGAGCCGCTTCCGCATCGCGTTTGCAATGTATGATTGTCCGTCCGACAAGCTCCTTAAAATGCATGGCCAAGTGACGTCGAAGGAGCGACTTACTCGGCGGTATAGAAAGTAAATCCGCCAGCAAATCGGCGTTGAATCGCGGCTCATAAAGCATCAGTGCACCATGGACGCCAGCACCACGTAAGTTCGGCGCATACTCCGACAAGTCTATGGTCTTCAACCATTCCATAACTCGGTGTGCCGTCCACAGATCGACGCTGTCCTTATCAGCACTCGCGGCCTTATCAATGCTCTCGGCCAGTTTGGTTGAGCGACGAATCAGACCCTCAGCGTCCCAGGACAAACGGCGCATGCACAGGATACCACAGCGCAGTGATGAAATGTGCAAACAGGAGCTAACATGCAGTTGGGAAATATCTTCAAGGGTCAATCGATGCAACATCCGGCCATCGACCTTGGCCAGTAAAAAGTAATCCTTGTACTGGGGCAGACCAATATCATCTAGCCAACGCAGAACCCAGGCAACGTCCAAATTTGCTGCCTTCAGTGTGAGCTCATCGAACTCCTTGCCGGTCAAATCGTCGATGGCCAGTAAGATTTTCTTACGATGTAGAGCCAATTTCAGATGAAGTTCTCGTTCGATGTCCACGGGAGAAGCAGTAAAGAAAGACACCGTTGGATCGCTCCTCAGCCACTTTCTGTAAACAGCAGGACATACATACATTATAAAGGATTTGTTTTTTTTTTTTGAATGAAACTATTAAGTTTTGCAAATAAAAGACTCACCTACAATTATCCTGATAGCAACCCAGACCCATGTGCGTCAACCAGTTGCAAACTTCCTGCGCGTTCCAGCTGCTGTAATGCTTTTCAGCATCACTAAACATTGGAGTCTGTGAGCTCCATTCAATGCGGCCGCCTGCAGTTGCACGCGATCCACCGCGGCGAAACTCCTCTGGTTCCGCTTGCTCCAGAGCAGTCAGTTCACAGTTGCTGCTGTTGCTGCGTCGCAGCTTACCCAATATGTTACGGAAGCCGCGCACAGAACGATCACGCAGCTTGGGTGAGGGTGTGGATTGCGATTGGGATCTAAAGCTCGAGTACATGGACATGGCGTCCTCAGTCGGGATAGCACCATCGCTGAGCACACCATCGTCTATTAATATTTGTTCGTTGGAGGCGAACGCCACATTACGCTGTTTCCCACTGCTGTTTGCATTCACATCTAGACCGCGACTACTATTGTTGTTGTTGTTGGCCTGTATACGCTGAGTCTGTTTGTTGGCACCTCCATGTGACCGGGGCAAACTGTGAAACTGCGGCTTGATCTGGTGACGGAAGGCCGAGGGCGGAGTTTTAGGAGCTTGTGTGCCATCAGCAGCCAAACTCTTTTGGTTGATGTTGCCCATACTTCCGTAGGGCATGTTCCCCTCACCTCTAGCGTTGCCCTCATTCTCACACTCCAACGCAGTGCGATGCAGCTTAAGTTCACTTAAGGCACTCATCAATTCAAGTTTTTGTGTTTCCAACGCAGATCTCGAAATCATTTGGCGCTGCAACTGTTCCTCCTTACTGCATAATTGCTGTGATTTATCCGTTAGCAGACCTTCTAGCTCAATAATTCTGTCCGCTTGCTCAGATACACGTTCCGCCAGCATTTGGTACTGAAGAGCCAAACCCTCCTTGTCGCGCTGCAAGCGGCGCATGCGTTCGTCGGAATCCTGTCGCGGTATGTGCGTTTCCAGCCAATCACTTATTATTGCCGCAGTTACTGGGTCTGGAGCTGGCGCCGCTAATCCGACCTACAGAAACAACACTCATGGTTTAAATTTGTTTACCAATACTTTGATAGAACCTTAGCATTCGCAAGTTCTGACTCACCTGTTGCAGAGCCAAAGCCAATGTCTTAGCGGTTGACAACACATTGGTGGCAGAAATCAAGTTGCGCTCACAAAAACTCGTTAGATCGGCTGTGGTTGCCGCTCCAGGTGGTGCCTGGGACTGCATCTGGGTCTGACCACCACTTGAAGTTGTCGTGTTCGATATAATGCCATCCATCTGCTGCAATGCTGCCTCAAGCATTTTGCTTGCCTCACTGGCTGTGGCCGTCATAATACATACAATTGATATGCTAAGCTTTCACAGTAATCCGTATCCGGTGATCGAAGTGAACCTGATATTTTAAATGCTCGCACTATTTCATTATTACATAAGCACATCAGTTAAGGCACGTCATTTTCCTGTTTGGATAGGCCAATGTGCATTTATTAATAATTTTACAACGAAAAACTAGCACAAAAACACAGATGGAAGCAACAAATGAAAATTTCGCTATTGGATAGAGTTGTGCCGTTTCGTTCTGAAAAAGTTCAAGTGAACGGGACATTAAGATGAACGAATGAACTTATTCAGTCAGTCATGAACTAAATTGTTCATTTGCAATTGGCCTGTAATATCTTTAAAAAAATATACGAGGGTGCCACAGAAATCGTTTTCTTTGGCACCCTTGATTAATTTCTTAGAGAAATACAATTAGAATTATATACATGAAGTTCTGCGATTCAAATTCTTCTTTTTTTACATGTAACAATAGTGGGATTCCGGTAAGCGTTTTAGATTTGGTTTAGATTATTTTTAACCAAATCTAAATCAGTTGACGGGACGACCCTTTTTGCACACTAATTATTTTTAGATTTCGTGAACTGATTGACAACTAAAAATTATACATGAAAGGGCGCAATTGCACAAAATGCCTAGGGAAAGCCAGAGAAGAAAATATATGAACATTCTCCATATTGATATTACAGCAGAATGTAAACAAACACCAAATGTCACAGTTTTCATTTGAAACCAAATCGAAATCACAAACTGTCAAATTTTTGACAGAGGTGCTCGTCTTTAAAGACGCAGGAAATAATAATCCATTTGAGTCCCTTGTTTTTTTGCCATTCAAATGCTCTCACTATTGTCAATATTAATATTGCCAAAACAAAATTGCGCTACAAAAAGCGTTATAAAATTTTAAATACAATATTATGCTAGGGTTTACTTATTCTATTCATAATTGTTTATTTTTAAATTATAAATTTTTTTTATTTCACATACATGGATTGCGCAAAAAATATGTTGGTTTTTTACAGAAAAAACAATAAATATTTAAATTAGGAAGAAAATTACGAAATCGATTTGTGAAATAATTTAATTTAAATAAGATTATTGTACGTTTTCTTTAATTTGGATAAAGCTTGTTTTCAGGCATTTTTTTATTTTTAGCCTATTTTAACTTATTTTTACTCAGCTGACAACACTAATCGAAAGAAAGAAACGCAAAACGGACTTCCCTTTCGTGGGGGCTTCCCCGCTTCGAATGCAACAGGCGGTGGCGGTAGCGGTGGTGGCATATTAACATCGGCGTTTTCATCATTAAATACCTCTAGCTGACGGTTTGCATTGCGACTCGCTTTATTTGTGCTCGTCGCATCGATCTGGATTCGAATAATGTTAATATCAAGGATGATAGTAACTTAAAAATTATGAAATTACCAGCATCAGATCGGGCCAATTACTCTTATCAGCTGCTCCCGTTCGCAAGCTGCCCACTTCCTGAATGACTGCTGTCGTCTCTTCTCCCTCCGTGTACATCATGACCTGGTTAAGCGTATAGCTAAAATATTGACGCGCCTCCTTCAGCTCCTCCAGCGGTTCGGCACGGCACTCGATGTCCAATCGAAATATTTCAATGGCCCAGGCAATGTAGAAATCTGCAAACTATCAGGAGATGTACAACAGTGGCAATGGTACAATAATGACACTGTTGTACATCTCCTGATAGCACTCGATTTTATCGCCTTGGTTGCCCATCTGCAAGAACAATCACTCACTCGTAATCTGCGCCCAAGACTCATAACTTTACAACTTGCGAATTTGATAAAAATCTTTGAGACGTGGAACCTGTTTTTAGCGTTCGTCTTGCGGGAGCAACTCGGACCTACAAGAGGTGATAGACAAATGCTTGGCACGATTGACGCATCACCTTTAGCAGGCCGGAGTTGCTGCCACCCGCCGGATAGCCGTGGTATTCCTTTATTTGCTGTATATTATTTCCTATATTGATACCACGGCTCCAGTGGATCGTTTCCGCTGTAGTTCTTTATGTCCAGCACCAGCTGCTTTCGCTGTGCGCTCGATGACAACACAAAATCCATTACTAACTGACTTCACACAATATAAATAGCAATAACCAAACTCGAAGAAAATAGTTAAACGGTGAAAAAAGAAAAGCGCGCGAATAGCCGACTGCTAAAATTGCAAATTTTAAATTTTCAGTAGAGTTGTGTCGTTTCGTTCTGAAAAAGAACAAATGAACGGGTCATTAATATGAACGAATGAACTTATTCAGTCATTCACGAACTAAATCGATCAATTCGCTGTTTGTCAGTAATTTCCTGAAAAGAAATTTAAATTTCTTAGAGAACTGCAATTAGAATTATGTACATGGAGTTTTGTGATTGGATTTAATTTCTTCTTTATTTACTGTAACAATGTTTCAATTTGATATATTTTTAAGTTTTGATTCAAACTTAAAACTATATGTAATTGAATCATTGTTACATGTAAATAAAGAAGATATTGAATCCAATCGCGGAATTTCATGTCTATAATTATAATTGTGTTTATCTAAGAAATTTAAAAATTTTTTAAGAAATTACTGATCAAGGTGGATTTACTATAAAGGTGACGTCTTCACCACAGCTGCTCTCTTTCGAGGGGGCAAATATTTGACAGAATGCCTGCAAGCGATGTCGAAAGAGTTTGTGTATTGCATGTTTTTCTTAATGTCTTCTTATTTAAGAATAAACTCGTAGACAGAAAACAATGATAGGAATAAGCTAAGAATCACCTTTATAGTAAATCCACCTTGTTACTGACCAACTGCAAAATAAACAATTTAGCTTATGATTGACTGAATGAGTTTATTCGTTCATACTAATGACCTGTTCATTTGAAATTTTTCAGAACGAAACGACACTTCTCTAGTCGATAGTTTAAAAGCCAAGTTCGTGATCGATGCATCGCGTGACAAATTTCTTAAATTCATCGCTTATAGCTCTAAAATATTTTTTTGTATTAAGTAAACCAAAACAAATATAGTAAATAGGAAGTTAAATTAAGAGGCGGCCATGAATCGATTTACCTATGAAGAGGCCAGATTGGTGGAAAGCGAGTCCTTTGTCAGTAGGGACCGCAACGTTAAAATCTACGACGGCGACCAAAAGGTAAAACACTAAAGTCAGCTCAATTTTGCTCTTGTGTTCATGACATTCCTTTTTAGACGGATTTTGAGGATGGTGAGGTGGTGCTGACCACTCACAGGCTCTTCTGGGGACGTCCTGGCGAAATAGCTCGAGCTGCTGTAACACTTTGCTTGCCCCTCAGCTATGTGATATCACTCAGCGAAGAAACAACTTCGAATTTTTTTGGCCGCAAGACTCGAATTATTATACACCTGCGACCGCCTGATGTGAGTAAACCGCCTGGTCCTCTGGACACAAGTCGGGCTACACATATTAAGCTCTCGGGAAAAAATGGACTAAGCGTGGAGTTTCACAGTGCTCTGCGAGAAACTTTAAGTGCCAGGGTCTGGGAAATCTCACTGACCAATCAGACAATAATAAAAGGTCCAGAGGCATTGACGAGTGTCAACGAAAGGTTGGCGAGGATTCAAAAGCGTACTGGTATTGGTGGCATAGAGCGTCACCTGGAAGCGAAAGCCAAGGCAACCGACGAGAATATAGCACTTGCGTTTCAGGATCTAAGTGTCCTAATGGCCATGGCAAAGGATATGGTTGGGTTGTCTAAAAGTATTAGCGGCAAGATAAGAGAGCAAAAAGGTGAAATATCTGATGATGAAACGGTGCGCTTCAAGTCCTATCTGCTCAGCTTGGGCATTGAAGATCCAGTGACTCGTGACAACTTCACCAGCAACACCGCTTACTTCAATAGCTTGGCCCAACAGATTTGCGAAATGCTTCTGGATCCAATCGAAGTGAGTATTCTGCAATCTAAATGTACATATTTGAAATTCATTTGTGCATTCTATATTGACGTGAACAAGGAACTCGGTGGTATGATGTCACTGGCTGATGTTTATTGTCGCGTGAATCGCGCTCGTGGACTTGAGCTTCTCTCGCCTGAGGATTTATTGCACGCTTGCGAACAGCTAAATGGCCCCATTAAACTGCGTCGCTTTCCTAGTGGAGCCATGGTCTTGCAGCTGGAATCCCACGATGACGAACTTATAGCCATTGACACATTGGAGAAAGTCAATGCTGCTGAATCCCTAGCTGTGGAGGAACTTGCGAATCAGCTGGGAATTTCTCTGTTGTTGGCCAAGGAGCGACTGTTGGTGGCCGAGCGACTGGGAAAAGTTTGTCGTGATGAGTCCGTGGAGGGTCTGCGATTTTACGCCAATCTATTACTTCACCGTAACATTGACTAACTGTCATGGATTCATCTCAGTTTATACATGATCTGTAATAAATATTTCTGTTGTCCTTATTTTTTTAAATACAAACCTGAATCCGATTGTCACCGTTGAGATGTGCAGTGTCTGCATTTAGATACTCTTGAATTGATGGCACACATTAATTGTTTACATTCACACAACAAGACTGTTTTATATTTGATTTATTAGAAGTCTTTCTTGGATGCATTTACTTACTATCCACCCTCGAGAGACTTTTTCGGCGATTTAATTTCAGTTCTCGAAAGTAATTATCTTTTTGTCTTTAAACGTAATCAGTTTGATGAATACTTTAAATGAAAAGATTCTACGTCAGGTAATTAGATAAGCAGTTATTGAATTGAAGTTACATTTATGTTAATAGGTATATAATAGCTTATGCTGGTTTTTCAGATTGATTTGCATTATTTTTAACTTTAAAAATTTATATTTGTTTCACTTTTGATCTGGAGCTACTCCAGACACGAATTCGTGCGCAATTCCTGCCTTGACTACCTGGTTTATCGTAACATTTATAATTTTTAGGTAGTACCATGTTTTCTTTCTTAAATCACATTTATTATTATTATTAATAATATTAACATTGAGTAAATTATTCTTGAGTGTATGCGTGTGTATAGTTGGGGAAATCAGTTTTTTTGTTTTTATATATATTTTACGTTATTTTAAAGGGTATTTGTATTATATAGGCATTTTTGTTGTACAGCTAAAGCAAACAATGCCAAACAATTACAATTACAGCAAAAGTAGTAACATAATTAAAATAGTTACTTAAATAAATTATTTCATGCTACAAAAACGGGCTTAGTTAAAAAAACAAACTTCGTTTAATCATACAAGTTTTGTTGGAGCTAATTTACAAAAGGTAACTAACTTTTGCTTATTTACTTTCATTTCGATTCGTATTTCATTGCTCTATTATAAATAAATTTTAATTTTTTAATATGATTTGCTTGACTTTTGCGTTCGATTTTTGTTTTTTTTTGTTGATTTTTTTTTATAAAATTTAAATTGCAATTGGAAGTACGAGTACTAATTTCGTTTTCTTAGTTTTTGATGTTATTGGTGTAATTACAAACTAAAATGGGGTTTTATATTATATAAAATTAAATTAAGCATTTAAATAATAAGCAATAATGATAATAATAATAGTAGTAGTATTAATAATTATAATAATAATAATAATAGTACAATATGCATATGTATGTATATTTATATTTATATTAATATTAATATGAACCATTACACCTGTTCATACCTTTGTAACTAATCCAAATCGTAATAATTAGCCGTTTTCTGTTTTACAATCAATTTTACAATTTCTTTTCTTCTTATTATTGCTTCGCTTTGTCTTGTTTTCTTTTGTTTTGTATCTTGGGGCCGTTTCTGCCTTACTGTTTAAGCTTAAAGTTAGCACGCACGCTTACGTAATTAGACTTAAGGTGTAACAAATTGGAGTTGGAGAGCCAAATTGATAGACATTGTTGACATGGCGTTTTCGGCGCACGTTCAAATATGAAACAATTATTATGTACAATTAGATAAATATTAATTAATAAGAGCTTTACACCTAATTCGTTTTGTAATTTAGCAGAATATTCTGCAAGGGACACAATAAACATAAGCGCAGTCATCATCACCATCGGCGTCGCCAAAGCCGTGGCAGAGTTGAGACTCCAGCCAACTCCGGCGAGATTTGTATATTGTACGGCTTTACCAGTTCATCAGCTTACACAACTTACACTTACAATTATTATACACATCGAAATACATGTAGATAATATGGTTATACAATGTATGCTATTAGTGCTTTTTAAGTTGTAGCCATAAACTATAATATCATGCAAATACACAACGCGTAGCCTTATTACTTGTCTTCTCTCCTCAACTTACAAAAATGAATGGTGCGCCTGTATTAATTGCATACTTTAGTAGCAAGTACTGTGCCCATTGCATCTACTTGAAGCTAAGAGATGGAGATACTGCTCTCTTTTCCCTACACGCGATAGAAAGCTCAGCTCCATTACTTGGTTGCATCGGTGGTGGAACGCCGTCGATTAACCGCTGCCTGTTGTTGTTGTTGCTTGGCCGCCGCGAGCGCCGTCAGTGTCCGCTGGTTCATGACCCCCGCACTTGTCGCTGCTGTACGGCCAGCAATTTGAATGTGCTGCAACTGTTGGTGCTGCACCTGGCTGGGACTAGGTAGCGTCTGGGAGGCGGCTGAGGCGGTGCCCTGATTGAGTATTCGATGTTGCTGCTGCTGAGGTTGCTGCGTCGGCGCTTTGACGGTCTTCAGCGGAAGCTTCTGCGCAGACATCACAATGGGCCCTGCACTGAGGTTTGTGCTACTGGTGACGGCATTGGCTGTGTGGGGTGAGATTAACAAGACTTGATTCTAACTGGAATCTGGTAATCATTTTGTCCACTCACCATTTATGGGTGTTGTTGCAATCTTTAATGTTGAACCACCGATCTGGCGTTGTGCGGTGAGCAGCTGTCGACTGCTGGCCATCTGCTTCGTCCCCACAACCTGGACGTTGCGTGCTCGCGGCTGGATGGCTGTGGCGGCTGCAGCCGCGACAACACCTACACCACCACCGCTTGAGGTACGTATTGTTTGAGGATTTAATTTCTGTACTCCGGCACCGACTATTTGAGCTGTAAACGAAGAGCAGAACGGGTGTGCGGGGAGATTTTTTGGTTGTTGTTTTAGGTTACAATGAATCTTTTAGTCAGAGACGCTAACTAAACGCCACCGTAGGCCCCGGAGTAGGGGCTGTTAGACGGTGACGCTTTCAAACTGATGGCATGGGTTAAATACAAGACACATAAACAGTTTAGTTGCATGAGAATCGAAACAAGTTGTTAACGGGTTTGTGTAAACGAAAAACGAAACAGAAATTGAAATAGAAACAGAAAAGTACAAAATTAAGCATGTTCAATAAAATAGATACATATATAAGTACTTATACAAGTAAAGAAGCTATAGTCGAGTTCCCGACTATAAGATACCCGTTACTCAACATACAGTCAGCTCAAAATTTATTAGTACACTCACTCACTGCACAAACTACAGTGCACAAATGTTACCCGATTTTTTTTTGTTTTAAAATTTTTTTAACAAAATTTTTTAGTCCCACCTTGATGAACTTCACCTATACGAACGTACTTTCAATCCTAGAGCAGTCTAAAAACAGTTTTTGTATAAATCAAAAGTCACTTTTATGTGTTTAAAAAACTTAAGCGCAAATACTTAAACAATTATAATATTGGCAGAAAATTGGACACAGATGATAGTGACAGAGCTACCCAGGTAAAAAGGAAGAGATTGAAAAAAAATTATGGTTCAACATTCCTGGTCATATTGTATCCATCGATTTGAGTCCCCAACGCTATAAATAATACTGCATTCATTCAGGAGCTCACGTTGCTTTATAACTGACAACTCCCGTCAAATATAAACGATATGAATGTAATAAAATGGGTTTAAAAAGGAGTGTTCATCTATCTTAAAACTACGAGTTTGATGAAGTTTTCACCAGTTGAGTGGCACGGTTTTGAAAACTCATATAAAGGTGAGTATTACATTTTTGGCGCGGTAAGTGCTATAAAAGACACTTGATCTGCATGGGGGCCAGAGGAGTCTGTGTGCCGAATTCGGTTACTCTAGGTCAAGGCTAGATCAACGCTGCTGTTGATGGTGATCGCAAATACATACACTTTATGGCGTCTGCCTCGCCTCCCTCTCAATATACCCCTGTACTCAACGAGTAACGGGCAAAACAACACATTAATAAACTTATCATTCATCTACGAATATCAATTAAAAAGCGTCTTCCGTGTCGAAACAGAGACTCTGGTTCACTCCTGAGGAGAGTGGCTATTTGGAATACTCACCAATGGGCAACGTGAGCATGGCCGTTGTGGTTCCTGTTCCGCTGGCGTTCCCGCCGCCTCCATTTCCTCCACCGCCGCCAGCTGCGTTGTTGGTTATGACCACCGTTTGTGTTCCAGCCACCGTCGAGGGTAGGCTAACGATTGTTCCCGTGGGCGGCGCGTGTTGAATCTGTTGCTGCTGTTGTTGCTGCTGAGGCGACGGTTGTGTCTGCAAGGTGATGGTATGCGACAGCTGCTGCTGCTGCGTCGATACGGGCACCGAGACCAACACACTGCGCTGAGGTGTCTGCGCCTGCGTCAAAGCTCCAGTCGCTGAGCCGCCAGCGCCCGTTCCCTGCTGTTGCTGCTGCACTTGAACTGGTGCCTGCAGATTGTTGCCGGAGAACTGCAGAGAAATTGGCTGCGTAAAGCCTGGAATCTGCACTTGAACGTTTTGCAGGCCTGCAAAGTTTGCCATGGCGCCCTGAAGTTGTGACAAATTAATGCCCTGTAAGTTTAGAGTGGCAGTTGTTTGTTGCTGCTGAGGAGAGGCTGACGGCTGTGGATGCGGACTAGACATCGGCGAGTGTATGGATGAGGTGGCGGGCGAGTGCACCAATGTCTTGGTAATGAATTGCTGCTGCTGTTGTTGTTGTTGTGTCGCTTGCGCTTGTTGCGGCGACATGTGCGGCATGGTCACTGCCGACACATTGGATGTCACATTGCTGAGCCTGTCGAGCAGCACCTGGTTCTGATGCGTCTGCGACGACTGCGAGTGATCCGAACCAGATGGCGATGGCGTCGCCGCATTGGTGAGCAGAGCATTAAGCGTTCCACTGCCACCGCCAGTTGTAGATGCTAGGTTGGTGGGCACTGCGAATCCACTAGCATTTGAAGCATTCGAGTCGCTACCAGGCGAGGGCGCCGCCATCCCCACTACTATGGCATTTGGCGGTGCAGTAGTGCTGTCCCTGCGCAGTGAGCTTATTATGCGCTGTTGCTGCTGCTGTTGGCCCGTATTGAGTATTTTGAGGCTGCCGCAGACTCCGCCCGTGCTGACCGTGTAAGCCCCGTAACTAGTTGCTGGATTCGTCATTACAGCAGGCGGCGAGGCCAGCTGCGATGCGAGCGCCGACATGGACACACGCACCGTCTGACTAACATCGGATGACTGCTGTTGTCCCTGACCTGTTTGACCCTGACCCTGTGCCTGGTTCAGGTTGACGGCTATAAGATTGCCCGCTGAGTTAGTGCGAAAAGTTGTTGCTCCGCCAGCGCCGACAATGTTGATCTTTCGGTTTGCGTTCAGTAGGTTCTGCAACACCTCGCTAGAAGGCTGTTTCCGTTGGGCACTCACAAGTGTCGGCGTTCCGCGAGTCGTCTGCACGTACGTGGCCGTGGTTGCATCTGCCGTGTTGGGCGCTGCTTGCTGCTGATGCTGCACCAACGTCAACGTCTGCTGCTGCCCGGTGGACGAGGAAGTGAAGGTCCCACTGGCAACCGGAGTGCTTGTCATGGCTGCAGGAGCACTATTCAGAAGGTTCAGTATGGAAGCGTTGCCCGAGTTCTTAAGAGTTGTTGTCGCTGCGCCTCCGCTGCTGCTGTTGCTGCTATTGATGGTTGCCGTCGTGTTGCTGTTGCTGGTGGGAGTCGGCGTGCTGCCAGCTGTGGACAAATGAACAATGATATGAGTCGAGTCGAGTCGATCGAATAATCTACGAAATCTTGCCGAATATTAAACTTACAGTGCTGTTGCTGCTGCTGTTGTTGCTGCTGTTGGTACTGATTGGCAGAGTTCATGATACTGGTGACAATGGCATTGATTGCGGGATTTGGATGGATTGCCGTGTTGCTATTGCTGTTGCTATTGTTGTTGTTGCTGATGGTGTTATTATTTGTGGTGGTTATTTGATGCTGCTGCTGCTGTTGTTGCTTCTGAAGTAGCTGATGTTGTGTGCTCACAATCGGAGTAGCCTTCAGCTGTGATTGCTATGGCAAAACACAATAATAAAAGAAATTTAAGATCAGAAGCTGATATTATAAATACTACATGGTATATTACAATTTTGCTGATCATTAAATAATGTAGTGAAAATTAGCTCGATTACAAGTATCTTTGTCAGCCTTACTCACAGCTTGTAAACTGACTTATAAGCTAAGTTGCATCTTGTCACTCTGTCCTAAATTAAATAACAATCCTTTACTTTGACTTTTTGGAAGCACTGATTAAATTTGAAATCAGCACCGCTTAGCTAACCAAAAATGAGCAGTAGAAAGGATAATAGTCAACTTACGAGAATTGGCACATTGGAGTTGAGCTGGGCACGCAAAGCGGAGTTGGCGCCAATGGCCGTGTTTAACTGAGCGTTTGTCGCTTTCTGCTGTTGCATGTTGGCTGGTTGAATTGTGATTCCTGAGTGCTGAAGCGTTGTGGTCAACTGTTGTTGATGCTGCTGCTGCTGTTGAGGCTGCGGTTGTTGTTGTACCAGTACCAGCGATCCATTGCTCAAGCTCACCTGGTGGGTGGTCGCGGCTGACGCATTTCCACTGGACGTAAGCAGTTGTATATGCTGCTGCTGCTGTTGTTGTTGGGACGACTGTTGTATAATTGTGTTGTTGCCACTGACGAGTTGCGCCTGTTGCTGTTGCGGCTGTGGCTGGTGTTGTTGTAGTTGCAATGTACCATCAACATTAAACTGAGTGGCGGCAATTGGTTGCTGTTGTTGTTGTTGCTGGCGAAAATTCTGATGCACGTTGATCGTGTTGTTGACTGTCTTGGCGACAATCTGTTGCCGAGGCACCACAACACTCGGATGCGATTGCGCCACATGATGAACTGTGGCTGGCAATTGTTGCTGCTGTTGATTAAACTGAACCTGTCGTTGTTGTTGCTGCTGCTGTTGTTGCTGCTGCTGCTGCTGTTGTTGTTGTTGCTGCTGTTGTTGCAATAGCAATCGCTGCTCATTCGTTAGCCCAGTGTGGGTAACAATTGGCACATGTCCGGGTATCAGGTGAGTGATTTTAACAGCCTTTCGTCCCTCCTCAGTGAATATCTCGCGGAATTGCTGAATATAACGATTCGCATGGACACGGGTGCCCAGAGCAAAGCGGCATGACTCGCCGTTGCGCTCGCCCTCGCGATAGTCGCGATCCACGTACAGCTCACCGAGGTATTCTGCATCGGAGGGACGCTGGTAGATGGACAACTTGATGTGGTACAGGGCTCGTCTGCCCTCGCTCGCCTCGCGCTCCGTCTCCAACACATATTCCTCAATGAGCTGCGGCTGAAAGTTGTGCCGACAGTTTGGCTGGCAGCCTTCCTTACACGCATCGCTGAACTCGTTAAGCGGCTCAAAAGTCTTGGCATACTTCTCAACGCTAATCACATGCTCGGGAACCTTTAGGTTCGCCGGGTAGTCGAGGCAGGGCGGTCGTATGGGTCGGATGACTTCCTGCGGCCGTCGCGGTACCTTTGAGGTGAATGAGGAGAGCATCACGCCACCAAGCGGATTGCTGCTGGGTGCCGTTGCTGGAGTCGCATTCGCTGTGCTATTGCTGGAGGTGCGTGGTCGCTGGCGGAGACGTGTTAAATAATCGCACAGTTCGAGCCCCTTGTGATGTGTGAACTGATCCAGCTTGCGTTTGCGGTTGATGGCCACCTGGGTGAATTTATTCATCTGTCGGCGCATCTCGTGCGAATTGAAGCGCTGACGTTCGTGCTGTGCATTAATGGCTTGTCGCCCGATGCTCGGATCTGGCTCCAAGCATAACGGCTCCGCGGTGGCCAGCACTAGTTGACTCTCCAACGCCAGACGGTCCTCTGGCGTTGAGCCAGCCCAGCCCAGCGAACTGCCCAGCTGCTGCACGTCCGCGAATAGCGTGGCATTGCTCGGCCGCAGCAGGATGTGTTTCATATCACAGATATTCGTAGAGGTGGCAAACGTCTGGCGAAAGTCGCGGATTTGCGCAATTACGCAGCCAGCATAAAATACACTGGGCTTTGCATACACTCGCGACCCCTCGCTGCCATCCTGGGGCGAGCTCAGGCTGACGGTGTCAGCGCTCAGCAAATCCATGAGAAACTCGGGCAGAAGCTCTCGGTCAATGCATTGCAACAGCAAATCATTCTCATATGGCCATCGCAGTACCTCCACCAAGCCATAGTTGGATGACACAGGCGCCGATGCTGAGTCCCCAGTTACATCGCTCTCTACCAGCCTCGACTTGGTCCTGAACTGGCTACCACCGTCACTCTCTCTCTCCCTTTCTGCCTGAGCCTTGTTTCGGCTAGTGCTGCTTTTGTCGGAGGTGCTCTCGCTGCCGTGGATGCCATGATGGTGAGGGGATTCAGTGACCATCCATTCATTTGTGACCGGGTTCAGCACTACATGCTCATCATAGTGTAGTGCCAGGGAGTAGCCTTTATTACCAGGATACAGGTTCACCACAACGGTATTTAGTCTCTCACACTCGACCAGGCGCTCCAAAATGAAAGAGCGACTTCGCTGCTTTATCTGCAGATACAAAATCTAAGTTATATATTTCGTTTGGTTTATAATTTGTAGTTGACTTACCCCCGTTTCCGCAAAGTGACTCAGATCGTTGCCGAGCAGTTGTAGATACAGCTCCTTGATTTTGTCGTGTATATTAAAGAACTTTGTGGTCGTTTCTCGTTTGCCGTGCGCCGTATTGGAGGTGCCCAGACTGCTGCTGGCATTGATAATATTATTGGAGCCAGCGCGTGATGAGGCAGACGTTAAAGCTGTGTTGCGACTAGAGGAACCGCCGTCCTTGTTGCTGCTACTGCTGCTTTTCTGTCGTTTGCTGGGCGACGATGTGGGCGACGACAGAACATGGTGATTGTGAGCCTGAGGCTGATAGTGGTGTAGGTGGTGATTTTGGTGATGGCTGCTGCCGCTGCCAGACGATGCATTTGAACTGTTAGAGGGTGGTCGCCTATCAGCCTTCTTACTATTAATATTGTTATTAATATTATTATTATTATTATTGTTGTTGCTGCTGTTGCTGTTATTGTTGCTACTGCTGTGTGATTGCTGCAGGTGTTGAAAAATATGTGCAGTGGTGGAGGAGGACGTGCTATTGTTGTTTAAGCTGGAATTGACACCCGGCGGTGTTGACAGCAGCAGGTCAGGAACTACCGGCGAAGGCGACGTAATCGAGTTGAAGTTAGACAGCGTCGTCGTTGAAGAGGAGCATGATGACGGTGAGGGAGCTATCGTAATTGCACTGCACGGCACACCGCTCGGCGTTGTAGCTGTGACGTGTGCCTGCTCTGTGAGTATGACAATGTTGCCACCCCCCGGGGGCAGTTCAGTGGGCGACTCGTCATCATCGAATATGCAGATCGGCGGTTGCGCTGGTATTTGAGGTATCGCTTGCAGCAGACTCGTCTCCAGAAACGATTTGCTGCTCGTTGGAAAGCTAACCGTAACCGGAGCAGGCGACACCTGCTGCTGTTGTTGGCTGTTGATGGCAAGCGTGGGTGAACATGCGGCCTGTAGCACGGTGTGTAACTGATGGTACGACTGCTGATGCTGCTGTCCCAGTGACTGTTGTGACGGGGTCTGTGCCTGTGTCTGTGTTGAGCTCTGCGTCGCTTGGTAAACAAACTGTTGTTGAACTGCCGAGCCAACGGCATGGGACAGGCCCTGGGCGCTCGCATTTAGTGGGTTGTCGCCCTTTAGCTTCTTGAGCGTATCATTTATGATGAACTATAAATTGTAAATCAGATTCAACATATTAACATGCAAAACCTTAATGACTATTCCACAATTGCACAACACTAATACTTACGTCTGCTTCTTGGCATGATGAATCCAAGCTTTGCATTGTGCCAGCGAGAGGTGCAATTCGCAGTTGCAGTCGCGGTCCCAGTTCCTCTTGCAACTGAGTTCCAATTCAATAACCGACGACGACGACATTCAAGCCAAAAAACGGGAACTGTACGAGAACAGTAGTTAGGCGCCTCCCCAGGACCAGTTCAGTTGTTTTCATCGCTCCTCCTTGCACTTGCAGGTGTCTGCCTGCCGAGTTACAACTACACAACAACAACTTCGTATTTTTATTTCGCTTTAGTTTTCAACACAATTTCGATTTCGGGATAAGCATTGTCATTGGAATTGCGCCTTTTTGCACACACAGAGTTCTTTAATATTGTTATTGTTGAGTTTTCATGCGCTTTTCCTTCCCCCAAATGTAATTTCTTCACTCTTTTTCTGCTGCTGCTGCTTTGCGTGACATTTTCTCTTCGCCTTCGCCCCTCTTTCGCCTACGGTCTTTTTGGCTTTTTACACACACACAAATTCAATGTGCTAACTTTAATCTTAACGCATGCACCAAAACGTTTTTTTAACTCATAAAGGAGTTGCTAAAATTCAATGTTTTTCATTTGTTTAATGTTTTTTTATGTTTTATGCAGAAAGTTTAGTTTTGCAATGTTCTCGCGAATACACGCGTACACACTGGCTGGTTGTTGGTACGTTCTCCGGCGAGTGAGTACACACTGGCATAGAGGTGGAGAAACATGACAATAATTAACTCATTTTAGAAGTTGTTAAATATGGTTTTTTTTTAAATCAATTTTGAAGCTAGGACTTAAAAAACTTTTAGAGGAGTTTTGTTATATTTTTGTTGATTTTTTAATTTTTTTTTAGAACTTCTTCTCAACTTTTTAGTTTCTTCACCACGCAAAAGGTGAAGTGCCTCAAACAAATTTTAAAATGACCTTTATTATATTAAAAAATTTATATTTTTCTTGGTTTATTGAATTTATACTTAATTGAATAATAATGAATAAATATATTTTTTAAAATTTAATTAATTACCATTAGATATGTGTTGCATCTGGGTCTGGCAGGCCGATAAATTCTCGTAAACAAAGTCAGTGTGACCGTAGTCGGCGAGGAAAAAGATGCGTATCTTATGCGATATGCCAATAGGTGGGCCATTTTGGAATGAGAGAGCGCGCGTATAAGAGTGCGTGAGAGAGAGAGTGAGCTTTGGTGTATGCGTGGGCGGCTTGCTCGCAATGCAACGAAATGGGTCAATGCCAAGGGCGATCGGCCGTTGACTCTCGGAACCGTTGCGTATGCAGAGAGGGAGAGCAAACAAAAATTTGGCATAGCAACAGGCTGATTTTTCTGCAAGCGGGAGTGTGACTTGAAACTCGAACGCAGACGGAAGCGTTGGGAGTTTGGTCGGCGGCGAGATTTTTGATTGAGTGCGGTATACGCAAATATATATATGTACTTTTTTTATATGTATGCAGTTTTGGTGTTGACTCTGTTTTTTTGTGGTGGCTTTGTTTTGATTAGTGCCGTGTCAGAAACCTTATGTTTAGTGTATATACAACATACATATGTTATGCACATAAATACAAACATAAATACGCATACATATATATACACAGTGCAGTGGCAGCAACAACAACAACAATATACCAAACAGCCACAAGTTGGCAACACCCAAATCACAATTTAAACGATCAAAACAAAGCGATATAATCAGACATACATACACATATACGCACAATTAAAACATAAATTAAAGTTCACACCAACGAACACACAACAACACAATAAACAAAAGCTCGCCTTAACACACGCACGCACACACGAAGGATAGCCACAGCGACAACAGCTGTAACAGCTGTGGAACGACAGCGGTGACGTCAGCGACCCCTGCAGTGCACATACACTTCACGATCAGCTGCGTTAATCCCGGGGTGAGCCGTATCACATTCATTTTCACTGGACCGGCGGCGTGTTATTTATTATTATTTGTTACTTTATTTATGCTTTTGTTAACGTAATATCCAGCTATTATCTTGTTATGTTAAATTTGGTTATTTATTATTTATTCATTTTGTTTACTTTATTTACTTGTTAATTATTTATTATCATTTAATTCAATTATTTATTTTATTATTATTTATTAATTTTGCTGTTAACGAAAATCCATTATTCCTTTTGTTTAATTTATTATTTATTTACTCAAACTCTGCATTTGTTAATTAATTTTCACTTTTGTTTCTGTTGATTTCGTTTGGTTTAATTATTTATGATTTTCGTATATTCTTTATGATTTAAATTTCGCCATCGGTCCTGCACATAGACATACCTACATATATATATACATATTCTTCCCTACAGGTCCCTGATTTCCCACAGAGCTCTGCAGGTTTTATTAGGCCCCTGTAGCGTGAATTCCTGAATAAAAACTAAATTATAAAAGCGAGTACAAAGAAATAATGCGAACAAATAAGTAAAAACACCAGACAGATCAAGGGAAAGTAAAGAAACTGAAATATATTTACAAATTTGTTAATTAAAAATTAAACATGATGGGGCTTAATTATAATAAATATTAATAAGCTAAAACGAAAATAATGTGCGAGTAGAGAATTTATTGTGGGAGGGGGATCGCATCGTCATGGAGTAGGATAGCCGTCGGAAAACATTTATGTTGGGTGGCGCAACAAATTTTGAATTTAAAGTTGCCGCCACAGGTAGGGTGGGTACGCTGCGGTATAAGACCGAAACCGCCGATATGTGTGTCCGATATTTGTGTTGTTTTTTTGCGATGTTTGTGTCGTGTTTAGTTTAGTAATCGTTGAGAGTGCGAATCGATGATTGCGATTGTGCGGCTCGGCGGGCATTGGTTAAAAACCCTCCCTGAGGTGACCAAGCTAGCCGGCGTTGCCCCATGGAAAAAAGCCGAGTCGTAACAATATGGCGCCCAAGTGCTGGAAATGGAGCTCGTCGTCGGATCGACGACGTAGCATACGGCCCAGAAAAAAAAATAAAGCATAAGACGAGTACTCTCGAAGGCATGTTTTACTTCACGGGCCGATTCCAAGCGGTGACTTGTAGGGGGCATCAAAGCTCACCTGCAATTGCACGTGGAAGAGTCGACCTGTGGGGTAATCATGATTGTAATCGTTCAATGTTCTCGTAATTGTCGTAAAGTAACTTACCTTGTTTTTTGTATTTTCTGGTTCCGCCTGTCCAGCTGATATGTGCCAATGGCCACGGTGACCCGTGACGAGGAAATGCCTCGCACGCGCTGCATCGTGGACATTGGTAGGCAGCCAGGTGGTGTATAGTTGGCCATGGTGACCCGTGAAGAGTAAGATTCTCACACGCGCTGCACCATGGACTTCTATCCCATCGCGGGCAGGTGGAACTAAAAGAAAGTATTTAATAAAGTAAAAAAAGTTAATAAAAATCGGAGTATTCTCGGCTGACGACCATCAGCTCAGCTGATGATCTGTGCAGCCGACAATACTCACGTGATTGTTTTTCTCTTGTTTTTTTTTTGTTGTATCGGACACCTATCGAACATTATGTTAGCGTAGTGTTTAGGCGGCTATCTCCGACGAAAGGCGGTCCCCTCCTCATAATTCGTGTATTTTTGTTTTTTGTTTGGAAAACTTTGTTTTGTATTTTTTTTTAAGTATTTATATTTTCTTATTGCCCATTATTTATTTATTTAATTACCTTTTAATATTTATTTATTTATGTATTGTTTGACCAGTGTTTATTGTTCAACGTTTATGTATTTACTTGTTGTTTGGTATTTATTTATTAAGCAATAGGTATATATTTATTCATTGTGCAATATTTAGTCGGTAATCAGTATTTATTTATTTATTTATTATTAGGTATTTATTTATTTATTTATTTAATTGGTGGTCAATATTTAAGTATTTATTTTTTTTGTCATTGTTCAATATTTATTTATTTATTTACCTTTTAATATTTATTTATTTATTTATTGTGTAGTGATTATTTATTATTCAGTGTTTATTTATTTATTTATTGTTTGATATTTATTTATTAATCAATATTTAATTATTTATATACTGTGATATTTACTCGTGCTCGATATTTATTTATTTATTTATTGTTAGGTATTTAAGTATTTATTTATCGTTCATTGTTTATATATTAAGTTTACGTATTTAATTATTTATTCATATTTTTTGTTATTTATATTATTATTTTTTCGTATCATTATTTATTACATTACATTATTTATTTATTAACTAATATATTTATTTATTATTGCTGCACGTTCGTTATATTGTTGTTGTTGTGCTAGCACGGTCTTCGATTGTTTTTTTTTGTTGCTTCTGCCAATCAAAAAAAAGAAATAAAATGCCTGGGACCGGAGAAGGGGCCCATGGGTATAATACTCGGCAAAAGAAGCAAGATCAGGAAACGTCCTGGGAGAGCGAACAGGGTGCTGCAGGGTTTGGGCCGCTAAGCAGGACTCCGCCGCGGACTGGGGCAGAGAAGCCGCCGTTAGAGCTTCCGAAACCGATACTAAAATCGGAAGAAGTGTCTGCAGTAAACGCTATGTTGGCACAGGCGCATTTGACCTTCCTGAAATCCCAATCAGAAGGCATCTGTCAAGCCCTCAGAGAAGAGATGAGGCTGGGGTTTATGGAAGTGATGAAAGCCATTAACGACATCGCTCGTCCACAATTGCCTGTCTTTGACGAAAAAGCGACAGAGGAGGAGCTGCTAGCGTTTGACGAGGATGTAGGGCCAGTATCTGGGGCACAGCAAGGCGCAAAGCCCAAGCACACAGCCGGAGCGGAGAAATCTGTCGAGGCTCCGCCAAATCTCAAGTCAGCGCCTCCACGAACAGTCGGTTCCGAGTCGCGGTCGAGCGAGCATAGGCAGGCGGACCCGAGATCTAGTTATTGGCGAAATCCCTTTTCGAATCGAGACAACTGGCGAGTCGAGGATAGGAGAGCCAATGATTTTTGTAGCGAGAGTTCGGGAAGGCAGGACTATGATGGTGGGCCGTCGAGATCATCCTGGGTTAAGGTGGAGAAGTGGGATGTGTCCTTTGATGGTGACTGCAACAAGTCCTCAGTGGAAGATTTCATCTTTCGGGTCGAGTTTTTGCAACATCAGTATCGGTGTCCATGGCGAGAAGTGCTCCGCTGCTTCCACATTTTGTTAAAGGGCAGAGCTCGGGAGTGGTACTGGCTACATGTTAAACGCCACCAAGTCGAGGAGTGGGAGGCACTCAAGCGAGCATTAATTGCGAGTTTTAGAGGCACCCAGACCGAGCACGACAAAATGCACGAGCTCATGCAGCGGGAACAGGGGCGTGGCGAGAGTGCCGTCGACTTTATTCATGCAATTCAAAAGTTAGCGTCGAGGTTGCGGGAGCCGTTGCCAGAAGCTCGACTGATTAATATCGCCAAAAAGGGTTTGAGGGACGATCTGGCTCGCTACGTGTATGCCTTAGAAGTGTACACCATAGATCAGCTGCGGGACGAATGCAGTGAGGTTGAAAAGGCATTTGGCAGACGCAATCCAAGACCGGCGTGTGAGGCTAAGCCACCGCCGAGATTCGGAGCACCAAGGGGCGGAATATCGGCAAACGAAATCGACGTGCCGATAGAGGAGCCAGAATTTCCGGAGCTCGAGGTAGATGAGGCGCGAGTGATGCAACGAGCACAGCGTAGGGCAGGATGCTGGAACTGTGAATCGCCAGATCACGAGTTCCGCAACTGCATGGCCAAGGAGCGCAAGATATTTTGTTATCGCTGCGGCCGAGCCGATACCTATTGTCCCCAGTGCCCTGACTGTGCGGGAAACTGGCAGAGGAGCGCGACGAGAGCGGGAGAATCGCGCCCGGGGATGAATCCCGCGAAGAAGTAGGTTTAGCGCTAGTTAAGGATAGAAATAAGGCATGTTTAGGGAATAAGTTTAGAGGCATACGGCACTTACCTTACGAAGAAAGAATTAGGGCATATTTTGAGGCGCGCAATAGGATTTTTGATGAACGGCTGTTAGATGGGATGCGACTGGTGACGCGCAAGATGAAGAAGGCTCGAGACAGGTTTAAGCGAAGGCGGCAAATCAAGCGACAAGTAGTCGCGGCAGTGGCCAGAAGCGCTCGGTCCGATCCTCGCGTTTTTGCGGAGTTCAGTCTAGGAGGCCGACAGATGCGGGGCTTGCTTGACTCCGGCGCGACTGTGAGTCTCTTGGGACGAGGGTGTCGAGAACTTGCGGAAGAGTTGGATCTGCCTGTGAAGCCGTATGTGTCGACCGTGCGAACCGCGTCAGGGGAAGATCGTTCGATCATTGGTCGTCTCGTAGTGCCGGTAGAGTATAAGGGTGAAGTTAGAGACATAGTTTTGTACTTGTGTCCGTACCTAGAGCAGACGGCTTACCTCGGAATTGATTTTTGGCGGATATTTGGGATAGCACCAGATGTAGTGGGCTCTGAAGTGCCAGTCGTTGAAGCCATTGATGAGAATGGAATGGCGGAGCAAATAGCTCATTACGTTGAAGACGACGTGGCGAGGAGTGAGCCAGATGCATGGGAGCTAGAGGAGAGCCAGAAGTTGATCTTGGAGGAGGTAAAGGCAAAGTTTTTGGCATTCGAGAAATTCGGTCTAGGGAAGACACACGCGGAGAAACACAAAATAGAACTAGTAGCGGGAGCGCAGCCAGTGAAGGATCGTCACTATCCATTGTCGCCAGCGATGCAGCAAGTGGTGTGGGACGAGGTCGACAAGATGTTGGAAATCGGTGTCATCGAGGAAAGCAACAGCCCGTGGAGTAACCGCACCACTGTGGTGCGAAGGCCGGATAAAAATCGCTTCTGCCTCGATGCCCGAAAGCTCAATGCCTTGACGATTAAGGACGCCTACCCACTGCCGAGTATAGAAGGCATACTGTCGAGGGTAGATCAGACATATTTCATTTCCAGCGTCGATCTAAAATTCGCCTTCTGGCAGATCGAGCTGGATGACGAGAGCAAGGCGTGTACAGCTTTTACGGTGCCTGGGCGACCGTTATACCAGTTTGTTATGATGCCTTTTGGGTTATGCAATGCGGCACAGCGTCTTTGTCGCCTGATGGACAAAGTAATCCCAACCGAGCTGAGGTCCAATGTGTTCGTCTATTTAGACGATTTGCTAATTATCGCACCGGACTTCGAGACACATGTTGTGTATTTGAATAGGGTTGCCGAGTGCCTGAAAGCAGCAAACTTGACAATTGGGTTAAAAAAGTCGCAGTTCTGCTTTAAGTCTTTAAAATACCTGGGGTTCATCATAGGCGGAGGTACATTACGGACAGATCCAGCAAGAGTCACAGCAATAGAGCAGATTCCAGTGCCACGATCAGTGCGCGAAGTTCGAGCGTTCTTAGGCACCACTGGATGGTACAGGCGGTTCATCCGAAACTTCGCGTCCCTAGCAGTGCCGCTTACGGATGCATTGAAGTCCAGAGGTGGTAAAAAGTTTGTTCTAGGTGAGGAGGCAGTGAAGGCAGTCCAAGAACTGAAGAAAGCTATGACAACTGCTCCGGTCCTGGTTCACGCTGACTTCCGTAAGCGATTTTATGTCCAGTGCGACGCATCACACGCGGGTGTCGGAGCGGTGCTCTTCCAGCTGGATGAGTCCGAGCACGAGAGACCGATCGCGTATTTTTCTGCGAAGCTCAATAAGCACCAACTCAACTACTCAGTCACTGAGAAAGAGTGTTTGGCAGCAATCATGGCGATACAAAAATTCCGGCCATACATCGAGCTGATGCCGTTCACGGTCATTACAGATCACGCGAGCCTGAAGTGGCTCATGTCTCTGAAGGACCTAAGTGGTAGGTTGGCCAGATGGTCACTGCAGCTCCAGGCCCTAGATTTCACGATCGAGCATCGCAAGGGTGTCGACAACGTGGTGGCAGATACGCTCTCGCGAAGTCTAGGTGCCGAGGTAGCGGATCTGCAGGGTTCCGAGTTTGATCCGAGTGAAGCTTTAGGGTTCCAAACGAACGAATTTCAATCTGAAGAATACAAGGAATTAGTTCGGGAGGTGGAGGAAAACGAGGAACACTTACCAGATTTAAAGGTCGAGGGCGGAGCCATCTTCAAACGGATCCTGGTAAATAGGCTGGAAGAAGAGCTGGACGGGTCGACATGGAAGTTGTGGGTGCCTGCGTCTCTCACTCATGAATTGGTGAGGAGAGCGCACGAGGAGCATACAGCGGCACATGGCGGGGTAGCCAAGACACTGCATGCTTTGCGGAGGCAGTATTTCTGGCCGAAGATGGCAGTCCAAGTAGCGGAGTTTGTTCGGAACTGCGGGCTCTGTAAAGAGACGAAGGCGACAAATTTTAGGATGCAGGTTGGGATAGGCGCTGAGGTGGTCACGGAGAGACCGTTCCAGAAGCTCTATATTGATTTTTTGGGTAAATATCCGAGATCGAAGCGAGGTCACGCATGGATCTTCATAGTGGTGGATCATTTCACCAAGTTCACGTTCCTGAAGGCCATGCGTGACGCGACTGCGAGCTGCGTGGTGAGTTTTCTGGTGCAGGAGGTGTTCCTCAAGTTTGGTGTCCCTGAATTGATCCACTCGGACAATGGACGACAATTTACGGGCAAGATCTTCGAGGAGATGACCCAAGCTTATGGAATCCACCACCTGCGAACCGCTGTATACTCACCACAAAGCAACGCAGCAGAGCGAGTGAATCGATCGGTATTGGCGGCGATTAGGGCTTACCTGGAGACTGACCATCGGGAGTGGGACCTGTATCTGCCGGAGATTGAGGTGGCTTTGCGCAATAGTGTCCACACAGCGACTGGGGTGACTCCGTTCTTCGCATTGTTTGGCCAACATTTGATGTTGAACGGGGCACAGTACGCACTAGGACGCAAGCTGAAGTCGCTGTGCGAGCACGAATTCGCGTCGTTAGGCAGGGCAGATAGGCAGAGGTTGATCCAAGAAAAGATCCAGAAACAGCTACATGCCGCGTATGAGCGGAGCAGCCTGCGCTATAATGAGCGAGCGCGAGAGCTACATTTGGTTCCAGGGCAGGAAGTGTTCAGACGCAACTTCAGCTTGAGCAACTTCAGCAAGGCGTACAACGCAAAGTTTGCTCGGAAGTTCGTCAAGGCGAGAGTCGTGAGGTCCGTCGGCTCGAATATGTATGAGCTTGAAGACGAGCAAGGGCGTCCGGTCGGGGTGTTTCACTCCAAAGATATCCGGCAATAATGGGCAGAGGAGCGAACGTTGATGATGTAGTGTGGGCGTGGGCCTACGTTGGGCGCGGCAGAATTGGGGCAACGCTCGAGACAAACACCAGTCCCATGCAGACGAATATTTGCGCCACTTTCCTTGTTGGGCCGGGCTGAAATCTTCGTGCCGGTGTTGCATCTGGGTCTGGCAGGCCGATAAATTCTCGTAAACAAAGTCAGTGTGACCGTAGTCGGCGAGGAAAAAGATGCGTATCTTATGCGATATGCCAATAGGTGGGCCATTTTGGAATGAGAGAGCGCGCGTATAAGAGTGCGTGAGAGAGAGAGTGAGCTTTGGTGTATGCGTGGGCGGCTTGCTCGCAATGCAACGAAATGGGTCAATGCCAAGGGCGATCGGCCGTTGACTCTCGGAACCGTTGCGTATGCAGAGAGGGAGAGCAAACAAAAATTTGGCATAGCAACAGGCTGATTTTTCTGCAAGCGGGAGTGTGACTTGAAACTCGAACGCAGACGGAAGCGTTGGGAGTTTGGTCGGCGGCGAGATTTTTGATTGAGTGCGGTATACGCAAATATATATATGTACTTTTTTTATATGTATGCAGTTTTGGTGTTGACTCTGTTTTTTTGTGGTGGCTTTGTTTTGATTAGTGCCGTGTCAGAAACCTTATGTTTAGTGTATATACAACATACATATGTTATGCACATAAATACAAACATAAATACGCATACATATATATACACAGTGCAGTGGCAGCAACAACAACAACAATATACCAAACAGCCACAAGTTGGCAACACCCAAATCACAATTTAAACGATCAAAACAAAGCGATATAATCAGACATACATACACATATACGCACAATTAAAACATAAATTAAAGTTCACACCAACGAACACACAACAACACAATAAACAAAAGCTCGCCTTAACACACGCACGCACACACGAAGGATAGCCACAGCGACAACAGCTGTAACAGCTGTGGAACGACAGCGGTGACGTCAGCGACCCCTGCAGTGCACATACACTTCACGATCAGCTGCGTTAATCCCGGGGTGAGCCGTATCACATTCATTTTCACTGGACCGGCGGCGTGTTATTTATTATTATTTGTTACTTTATTTATGCTTTTGTTAACGTAATATCCAGCTATTATCTTGTTATGTTAAATTTGGTTATTTATTATTTATTCATTTTGTTTACTTTATTTACTTGTTAATTATTTATTATCATTTAATTCAATTATTTATTTTATTATTATTTATTAATTTTGCTGTTAACGAAAATCCATTATTCCTTTTGTTTAATTTATTATTTATTTACTCAAACTCTGCATTTGTTAATTAATTTTCACTTTTGTTTCTGTTGATTTCGTTTGGTTTAATTATTTATGATTTTCGTATATTCTTTATGATTTAAATTTCGCCATCGGTCCTGCACATAGACATACCTACATATATATATACATATTCTTCCCTACAGGTCCCTGATTTCCCACAGAGCTCTGCAGGTTTTATTAGGCCCCTGTAGCGTGAATTCCTGAATAAAAACTAAATTATAAAAGCGAGTACAAAGAAATAATGCGAACAAATAAGTAAAAACACCAGACAGATCAAGGGAAAGTAAAGAAACTGAAATATATTTACAAATTTGTTAATTAAAAATTAAACATGATGGGGCTTAATTATAATAAATATTAATAAGCTAAAACGAAAATAATGTGCGAGTAGAGAATTTATTGTGGGAGGGGGATCGCATCGTCATGGAGTAGGATAGCCGTCGGAAAACATTTATGTTGGGTGGCGCAACAAATTTTGAATTTAAAGTTGCCGCCACAGGTAGGGTGGGTACGCTGCGGTATAAGACCGAAACCGCCGATATGTGTGTCCGATATTTGTGTTGTTTTTTTGCGATGTTTGTGTCGTGTTTAGTTTAGTAATCGTTGAGAGTGCGAATCGATGATTGCGATTGTGCGGCTCGGCGGGCATTGGTTAAAAACCCTCCCTGAGGTGACCAAGCTAGCCGGCGTTGCCCCATGGAAAAAAGCCGAGTCGTAACATATGGCATGGGACCAATTTTCGATAAATCACCATAGTGTGAACGTACCAACGTTCCGCCGAATACGCGTACACACTGGCAGCCAATAATTGTAGTATCGATACCGATAGCTGTACAATATGTGCTTGCAATCATGGTACTAATTTTGAATTAAAAATGTAAAAGATATGCCTCGCTATGAGTAATTAATTATGCGTTAAAAAAATTATAAGGTATATTAATTAAAAAAACTATATTTTCAATAAAATATTAGAGCACAGCTGCAGAAGTATTTTGCTCCTCTTGCAATGTAGGGTAACACTGGCAACCGATAGTTGCACACGATAGTCGTGTCAATCATTAAGTGCAAATTGTGATGCTGCCACATTTTCGAAGATTAGTCACAGCTGGCGCGATATTTAAATGTAAATTTTGTTTTGTAAATAAATAATAATTTAGCAATAAAGCAACTTCAACAAGCCAAAAAACAAATAAATTTTGATGAATGTCACCCCTTTTGTAGTGAAGTTGGTATATTAATTCTAAATAATTCGACAAAATTATAACAAAAATACGTGTTATTTAAAAATTCTAGCTTCAAAGTTAAGAAAAATACCAAAAAAGGCTCCTGTTTAAAAAAATATCAAAAATCTTTCGCGTTTCAGGTCGGATTGGTGACCATGTAACCCTTGAATGCGTTTGTTATCCGTCGTCGCATGAGCTTTGATGTTTGGGTAATTTTCATGGGCACGCAAGGATCACCATCTACATTTTTCAATTTTGATAATTTTCTAATTAAAAATTACAACTTGGGAGCGTCGTCATTCGGTATGCTGAGCTCGCTGCAAAAAGGAAGGAAATAAAAAGACGCTTGACCACAATGAGGGTGGTGTACACAGTGTCCTCAGACGAAAACAAGTTAAGGTGGCGACTTCATAACTAATGAATCATTTCATGAATTGGAATTATTGCCAGAAGGAAATGCAGCTGTGGCTGTGCCAAAGTCTTACTGATGCTAGACATGAGTGTCATATATTAGGATTGTTCTCAATTATGTACATATGAACTCCAGTGGGTATATAAATTCTGTAAAAAAAAATCCTCATTGCGTATTTAAAAATTCAAAATCAGTAAATTTCTCTATTCAATTTAGTTATTATTTCTTTTAAAATTTATTCCGCAAGCGCGGTCTCTGTGAGCGTGTTTAAAAATTCAATTTCAGTCATTATTTTCTCTTTTTATGTTTATTGTAGGATTTGTCTTAATTGGTAATAGAGTGCATATTAGAGAGTTCTGTGTGTTTGTCACTCGCTAAAATTAATTTTTATAGGATTCATTTGGGTAATCGTAAGCTTAGAATAAGTTCATAATTTAGAATTATGAAATCAATATATGTAGGTAAATATATTTTTACATATAAATATATTTTAAGGATTAGTCTATCTATGCAACTATGCATTAAGAATACCAATTTTGTCACTTGTACGTATACGCTTTTCCACATCCACATCCACATAATCAATAATAAAATCATAATAAGAATCTTGTAATACACTCGCATTTGAAGAATTTTCACATCGTAATGAGATCTTTAAACATAAATTGTGTAGTTTGAAATAAAAACAGCTTTTGAGTTGGTCTTCGTATCTTGACTGCATCTGAACTGCATGTCTATTACTCCTTGCCCTGGCCCTGCAACTTTTTCCAAGTGTCGCCCAATGCCTTGGCGAAGTGGTCATCTACAGAGGCCTCAGTCTTGGTGAATATTGAAATGTTCGTGGAAGAGGTGGGCGAGGCAGGCGGTGTATGCGTCGATGATGCAGCGGCTAGTCCCGGTTCGGCTTTCACACGTATAATAGCTGGCATGGTGGGCGGCGTTGGCGTTGACGCTAGTACGCTGCCGTAGGCTGGTGGTGGCGTGTTATATCTGGGAGGAGTATGATGAGGAGTGTCCAGGGCTCTCTCTCTCTTGGTTACCGGCATATCCAAAATTTGGCTGACTCCTGGTGTCGGCGGAGAAGGCGGCGAGGCAGATGCTGCGCGAACCGGTGACGAGGACAGAGACAACGGCTCTTCCTGGGGTGGCGGCAGTTCAAGCTGCGGCGACACCGGTGCCGAATGCAATGTGGGAGAGTGCACAGCGGGCAAGCCCATTTTGGACAGGGGCAACTGCAACGGCAGTGGCAGCGACAAGGGAGAGTGATGTTGCTGGTAAGTTAATGACTGCTGCCGATAACCAAGTGGCGAGATCTGTTGCATGGGTATTCCGTTACCCGCCACAGGCTGCGGTTGCGGTTGCTGCTGTGGCTGCGGCGACGGTGTGGGCGAACTGGGTGTTGGCGACTTGAGCAGTGCCGCATAGTCCGGTCCCAGGGATCGCCGAAAATGTTCATCGATGTCACAAATAGAATCGGACTCTGCAAGGGAGCATCAGTTATGCATTAGAATCTGGCGAAGTTTGGTTAATAATTGCTGCTCTTACCCGTACTGCGATTCTCATGCTCGCGACTGGTGTGCGAGTGGGAGTGTAGGTGCTCCTGCTGCTCCCGCTTCGGTGGCGCTTGGGTGATGACGCTGGGTCGGCTAGCTGCATAGCAATGGCTAACCGCTCCCGCCAGGGGCTCGCGGTACGGCGGTGGCGGTGATGCACGCTGATGCTTTACAGTGCTAGACGTCACCGACATGTCTATCGGGCTGTCCATGTCGGGGGTCCTCTCCCTCTCTCTGTCACTGCTGCCTGCATCATGAACTTGATACTCGACGGCGGCAGCCCGTTGGCGGCGCTCGCGACGCCACTTGGTGGTTGGCAGCTCTTTTGACGTCAGGCGCGTTTCTGCAATGATTGGAAACTGGACTTTAGAAACAAGTTTTTGATTTAATTTGGTTTTTTTTTCGTTTTTTTAATTAGATTTGTATTTTGATTTTGGCTAAGCAAAGGCAACAACAAATCGTATTTCAATTAAAACCATAAATTTGATTATGCCTCTATGCCTGTGTCTGTGGCTGGGAGTCTTACTCTAATCCTCTGACTTGTTTCACTGCGGTTTTCGTGTCTGTCTTGAATATTGATTTTGATTATGAGCAACAACGAAGTGGGCGTAATGAATCACAAGGGAGTTTAGTTGACTTGGGTTTGGGAGAGTCGCAGCGAGGTGAAGCAAAGGGGGAGCTGCGACGCTACGTCGCAGTCGCTGTCGCAGTTCGGTCGACGTCGCAGTCACGTTCAAGTTTGTTGCCTAAGTCTTTCGTTTTTCAATGAATTTCCGTTCAAAGAACGAGCTTTTTGAGCACTATGACAACTTTAGCTACAACTACAACACCAACTCCAACAATAACAACAACTACAGAGACGTTGACGGTGACGGTGTCAGACTCAGACCCGGTCAGGAGGTGGGCACAACAAAATTATGCATAAAAGTCCAACAAAAGCAACAGAAACAAACGATAGCGAAGACACCGCTGCTGTCGCCAGAAAAACACACAATCGAAACTCCGAGTCACAATAAAAATTGGTTAAGAAAACTAGTTTTTCTATCATCATGTGAATTCGTCAGTGCGCGAGTGTGTGTCATGGCGCGGAGTGGATTGGAGTGGAGTGGAGCGTTCACACTGAGCACAACGCTTAGCGCGAATCTGGACAAACGTGCCCGGCATCTCAATGGGTATCGCTCGAGTTTGGCGTGGGAAGCCAAAGGCGCTGCGTGGGCATCTACCAGATTAGCAACAACTGTCTGTGGATACCCTTCCATCGCGTTGTGAATGTGAGTATGTGAATAAGAGAGTACGAGTAAGTTGTGCGCTGTGTCCTACTCCAATTTACGTACAGTGCAGTTTATGGTTTAGTTTCATCATCAGATACTTTTTTGTTGTGTGCTGCGCCCCCAGGAAACACAGCTAAAAATAAAGCTAAGAGCTGAGAATGGAGTTCGGGCCACTCCACTCAAAGGCGCGAGCGAGTCTTGGAGCCCAAATTGAAGGGGCAGGCAGGCTGGCTGGCAGGGAGGCAAACCAGTCAAGCGACTTCTGCACATTTCGAGCAGCGCTCGCCCTGGAGAGCTCACTCCCCTTGGCCGCCAAGGCGTCGAACGCATGAATGAATGAATGAATAAATGAAGGAGATAGCGGTGACGGTGGTGGTGGTGGTGGTGTTGGCGGTAGAGTTCGAGTTCGACTTGGAGTTCGAGTTGGTGGAGGCGGCTGTAGTTGTGATTCTGACTGTGGCGGAACCAGTTATCGTTGTCCTGTTTTTGGCAACGTCACCGCGGGCTGCAATTTATTATTATATTGTGCGCCTGCGTCACGAGAGAAGCCACAAACTGGTTGCCTCTCTGGAGCTTGTGAGTTTTCGTGGAGTGGAGTGGACGCGCAGTTGCAACCGAAAGCAAAACATGAAATTGGACGGACACCATCAACAACAACAACAGCAGCAGTAACAACAACAACAATAACAGTAATGGGACTGGCTGGCTGCTGTTGCAGCGGATGATGATGGGGATGATGATAATAATAAAGAAACATTCAAATTTTATTGCACATTTCCGGTCGTCGCTTAAGAGTGGTGGGGGGTAGGGGGCGGAGAGGGTCCGAGCATCATCGGTGCTTTCTTTCTGTACCCATCTTCTTCTGTATTATTTATTTATTTATTTATGTTGAATCTGCTGCTTCTGCTGCTGTCCGTGTTGTTTGTTTGCTTGTCTCTTTTTGTCGGTTTGGCCCCTTCGTGATCTTTAATCAAACATAAGACGCAGCTAAATCAATTCTGAGGCTTCGGCTAATTGGAAGAAATGGGGGAAAACTGCAAGTGCGTGATAATGAGAAGAGCCCTCATCCCAGTCTTCAGTCTTCAGCTTAACCAACTCTTTTGCAAGCTTTGCTTAATCATCCCAACAACCATCATGTAGAACTGATCACATAAAGAACAGTCAGTCGATTTGTCCATCGGCTTAGTCAACTTGCACAACAAACAACAATAACACACACATTTGTTGCTTATGCAAACAAGTTATTATTATTATTATTATTGTTGTTGTTGCTCTTGCAATTGCTTTTGCTATTGCTTTGCTGTATCTGTAGCTGAAGTTTGTGTATTTATTATTTTCATCGCTTCTGGCATCGTCGCAGGCGTTTCTTATTATTATTTTTTTTATTTTTATTATTTTTTGCGCCGGCTCGTGAGTCATGCTCGTGCCCGACTTGATTGCAAATCTGGTTTTAATATGTCAACAAATTAAAAAAAGAACTACAGCAAAAGCAACAATAGCAATAACCAAAAGAACAACTAATAGAAAAAGCTGCATCCGAGCGAGCTCGACTGTAAGAGACCCTGTACTTATTGTGCAAAAAAAGGAGTTTTTGGTGAAATTAAAATAATGTCGAAGTTATTTTCATTACATTTTGAATTGTAATAATTAAAAATCATTTCATTACTTTTTATTACAACTACAGTTGAACTTCCAATACTCGAATTTCTCTCTAGCTTCATAATAAACTTAAGAAAAATAACTCTATAAGTCGAATATCTTCAAAGCTCGAGCCTTTTCTTTGGATAATGGTGATTCGAGTTAGGGAAGTTCGACTGTATATTTAAGACACCTCATTAGCAAAATTGCTCTCGTAGTAAGTTTTTGTTTATGTAATAATAACGTTTGTATTTTAAATTCCAACAATATAAAAATTACTACATACATTTAGGACCATAAATACCCTTCTATTTAAACGATCTTGACTTAATTTAGTAAGATGATTGATAATAAGGGAACCTTTACCTAATTGTGGCTCGATTACTGCGGACGGCAGTCCGCGTTGTGACGAAAGCAGCACGAAGGGTGCGAACGGCGACTAGCATATATACACAAGAAGAATGGAAAATTTGCCATGACCGTCCGATCGGGTCGTTATATACCGATCGAAAGGAATCAGTTTAACTTATCTTTAATACTCTTTGATATACAGATTTGTTCACACAGATAGGCAGACGGACATGACTCTATCGGCTTTGCAGTTGATGCTGATCAAGAATTCATACATATATCACCATGTTCCTAATAGACCCCTTGTAGTTTTTTAATACAGGGTCTGAAAAAGAAGTATATCAAGAGCAAAAGATCGAAAAGTGAAATAAAAGCAGAGCTAAACCAAGTCAAACCAAGCTGAGCACAGCAGCCACACTTGGATCATATTTGATGTTTGTTCACCATTTGTCGTTTCACTTGGCAGCGACGTTATCGCCGTCGCGTCGTTGTCGACGCCGAAGTCGTCGTTGGCGCCTGTGCCATGTAATTGAAAGCATTTGTGTGATTTGTGCAATGTGAGCAATTAAGTACAAAGAGTGCATGGCGGCGACGACGACGATGGTGACGTTGATGACGCCGGCAGATGCAGATCGAAGCCAATAAAATGTTTGGCGTAGTAAAAGTATTGCCAATTTCATTACGAATTGGTAATTTCACGCTAATGGCCAAATGAAATGGGTCACTTTGCATCTGTTTCGCCTACGTCGCCAGCAGCTTGTGTAACCAACAACTGCAAATTGCAGCGACACGTTTCGATCAGCCGTGGCGTCATCAACATCCACATGGACATCCTAATCCAGTCTCGATCCAAGCTACGCTAACTCGTGACCAGCAGAAGCTACTGGTAACCAATAGACTCCCATGCATTGTGAGAGTGCTATTCCAAGTTTATCTGTAGTTGATTTGGTGAAAAAGGCACGTAGAACTCGTGTCCCGATCTCGGGTGCAAATGAACTTTAACATCTGTTGTGTGGACACTAGTTGATAAAAGTATGCACATTTATTACACTACACGTGTGCAACTGGCGCGAGTCAACGACTTTAGTGACTAGAAAGCGATATGGAATATGGAAGCCATTCTCTGGGTGCGTGCTATACGAATACGAGTATTCGTTTTGTCCGATGAGTTCTTCCACACTGCAAACACTTGCAACCCCCCTCCCCACGGTCTGCTCGTCAGCTTCACCCTGAATCACTTTCCGTCTCTTGTTTCACAAGAAACTCATTAACTTTTGTATTATCGCAGTATGTGACAAATTTGCATTTTGGCAAACGTGGTTGGAGGTCAGCTTGAATTTTCATTTAATTTTCATTCAATTTCCCCCATAGAACACGAACCTTTGTGCAATTGCTGTTGTTGTTGCTGCTTGATGAGCTGATGATGCATGGCCGCTGCCTGTTGAAGATCCCTCCAAGGCTGCCAGAGCAAACTGTTGGCCACATTCGAGTTGTTCTGCTGAAACTGAGACGGTCCCGTTCCTGCCTGCTGATGGGCAGCTCCAGGCAGCTGGTGTTGTTGTTGGAGCTGATGCTGCTGTTGTTGCTGATAAAAGAGGGGCGACTGGGCAGGAAACTCTGCCTGGCCCTGCTGGTAGGCAGCTGTGGCAAGTCTCTGCTGGAGCTGCTGCTGCGTGGCCGCGAGAGCGGCTGCGTGTGCGAAAGAAGCCGGAAAATGGCGAGACGACGATACGGAGGCAGTGACGGCAGCTTCCTTGGCCCCTGCCGTGGGCGAGCTGGCCGTCGAGGAAGCAGCTGAAGATGATGAAGCGCTGCCGGAGACGGACACGGAGGCGGAAGCGGCCACGGAGACGGCGGCACCAGACGACGTCGGCTGCTGGGAGACAGCGGCAGCGATTGCAAGTCGCTCGATTTCTTTGATGCGATTATAATAATTTTGCTCGAAGGCGTTCAATATGCACAGATATTCCATAGCTATCGCGTTATTTATTTGCTTAATTAACTGAATTTTTATTGGTTTCTTAAGCTTTTTAGCAAAGCTGATCACATTTCGTGCTCAGATCTCAGCACACAGTTTTCGAGAGAGGGTTACACTTGATATCCTGGGCACAGGCACAGGCACAGTCACATTCACAATCACTTTGGAGAGCTGCTATCACCCGCGACTCGAATCCAATCGGAGCAGCTCGAGCTGATATCGCTGACGAGCGACGTTTGTCTGTTGTCGCTTGTCGATCGACGGCAAGCGGTCGTTTTTTTTCTTTCTTCTTTTGTTTTGTTTTTTTTCTCTTCTTTTTTTATTATATTTTTTATGAGTGACTTTTAGCGCTGCTTACTTTTTCCTTTTCACGTTTTCGCTTGCTTTATTGTTGCTTTAGTTTATGATTACTTTTTGCGCTCTGCGCCGCTTCAGATACACAGATACACACTCACACACACACACACACACACGTGGACAGCAACAGCCGCTGCTATAGATTCAGATACAATCTGTGCTTGTCGTGGAGAGCGACTCGGTCTCGGGTTACAATCCCAATTCCAATCCCCGTTGCCTGTTTCGTTCCCGTCACAGTTTCTGCCACTGCAGCAGCAACGGCGGCGCTTCAAGTCGACATTTAGCGAAATAAAAATAGCACACTTTTTATATGTTTTTCTGAGTAATAATTTGCATAGAAATCGACGGAGACAACGGCAACGACGACTGCGCTAGCGACAGCGACTGAGGCAGCGACGTCGATTCGCTCGCTGAACTTGAGCGCCAGTTTCGCTTTCAGCTTTCAGGTAACAATACGACTCCGATACGAATACGTTTACGATGAATGTGTGGATTCAGTTTCATATTCTAAAGCTTGAGCTTCAAAATTTTGCTGCTTCTTCTTATTCAACTACTACTACAAGTCAACTACAACTTAGTAGCTGTCTGCTGCTGCTTCTTCTTTTTATTCTTTTGCGTTTGCTGTTTTTCTATTTCTTTGTACTGTACTCGCAGCTTTGGATCTGCGACTGCGTCAGCCTCTGCCTCGCGCTTAGCTCTGTGTGGCTCGACGGACAAACTTGAACTGATCGTTAGACAACGACAACGACAGCGACTGCAACTTGAAGACTGTGTGCTTTCGGGCTCCCAAAGCTTCAGCTTCGGCTTCGACTTCGGCTTCGGCTTCGCTGTCGTCGTCGTTGCTCAATTCGCGCTCGCTCGCTAAAAGTTGCCTACGGGACAACGTTGTTGCTTTTCTTGTTATTGCTGTGTTCTTTTTCTTTGTTTTTGCTTTTTGCAATCTGTGGCTCCGCTCGCGACTCGCGACGTCTCTCGGCAACACTCTCTCGTGTAGACTTCTGGCCTTAAAAGCCATTTGCACTTGCGACAGTTGGCACTCGTATTGGTTTTTGTTGTTGTTTGGGTTGTTGTCGTTTTTTTATTTTTATATTTCTTTTCTTACCAATTTCCGTTTTGGCTGTTGACGGTTTGCAGTTATTGTCTCGATAGTTGCTTTCTTTAGATTTCGGTTAGTTTTGGGGATTTTGTAATTGAAAACTAACAAAGCAGAGCAAAGAAGTGAGTGTAGCTTATCTCGTGGATGGCAATACCAGACCTGGCGCACCCTACCCACTTCCTTTTAATCCAAGATGCGCAGAAAATTGACCAAAAAGGGTAACGAAATGGAGGCAATTGAAAATTACCCACATTCGTTGTCGAGGGCTCTCTTCTGATGCACTTTTTGGCTGTCGCTGTCGCTGTAGCTGACGTTGACTTTAACTTTAACGTTGGCGTTGGATTGGGTTGGGCCCAAGTCGGAGTTGAAGTTGTATTTGGAGGCAGAGCAGAGGTTGGACGATGCTGCCCCAACACATCGCGTGGGCGATTTTGGGCCCGGTCATTGCATGAAGCTCATTATTACATATACATACACACTCACACAGCCACACATACATATAATTGCTCATGCATTCCCAGTAAGATTACGCATGTTCAGTTGCCTCAAGTCCCACAAAAGTTCTTTTAGAAGCCCGTTTTTTAGGGTGTTATATTCGAATGTTTATTGTAAAAACCCAAAAGATAAATTCTTTAGGTTTTATTTATGGATTAAAAACATTTGCAATTATCTATAGCACCTGAATTATGCAAGTGCACACTATTCCAAAGAAACCTTCTGTACGAAATCTACATTTGAATAACTAAATTATGTAGTGTTCTTTTAAATTATATTCGAGCTTTTGCTGAATGTTGTTGTTGCTTACTCGTCATCGGCGAAGAAGCCGAAATGGTGCCGCCAATTTATCACAAATAACGTAAAGAACTTGGCGAGCCAAGTGAACATCCAACATGATCTACATGTCTGATTTGTTAATTTGCAATAAACTTGAATCTCGATTTTTTTACTTGAATGATTTTATATTATTTTATTGTAGTTTTTATAACTTTATTAACATGTTTTTATAGTTTTTATCTGGGATGATGAACTTAGTTTTATATAGTCGAAATAAAAGAATTGGAAAGGGTGTCAATCAACTAAGGTTTTTATTCTTGACATATCTCGCTGTATTCAACCGATCTATTGTGTATATTCATTCACAACTTTTACTTGTACGGTTCTGTTATTTTGGCATAAGCATAACACGAAAGTTCCAACTGGGTACTCACCTTCATACATACACATTCAAATGTATGTACATAAATGTATATGTGTGTGATTGCATTGGTATTTGTATTGGCTGCAAGCTCGCTTGCGAAAATGACAACAAAATGAAACAAACAATAGGTCGACAGCACAACCACAATAGCAACAACAGAAACACAACTAAAAAGTGACTGTTGCCTTCTTGTTGTGTTGCATTGTTGTTATTGTTATTGTTGTTGGCTTGTTATTTTTGTTGTTATTGCCGTGGCACGTTGTGCTGGGGCTTGGCGCTGACTCCGTAAAGCGACGGCCATTACTGCAACCAGAAGTTGCAACAACAACACCAACAACAGCGGCAGCAGCGACAGCGGCAGCAGCGACAGCACAAGCAACAACAGACAAACAACAACATGAAACAAACTCGTTTTTAATTCAATAGCAGGCCCATGAAATTTTACGCCCGATTTGTAGTACAACTACTACTGTTGTCCCAGCGCCAACACTACTAGCCATATCAACGCAGCCAACAACAACAGTAACAATGGCAATAGCAGTAGCAGTTGCAATCGATGTTGTGGATACTCAATAGCAGGCAAAAGTGTTGCCATCGCTTACATACATATGGATCTATGTATGTATACGAGCCTGGTCCAAACTCAGAACTCAGCTGTTGGTGCACAAACAATTGCAATCTCTCGCCTCGATCAATCGAACTATTGAACTTTCCATATCATATCCCAATTTATACCGATGTTTGCTAATCCGCATAAGAAGAGTGCAATTTGCTGTTGCGCAGGCCATCAATTCCAAATTAAACAAAAATCCGAACTGATTTATTGACGGGTTGAACGACTGACGCAGTGACAGAGTGTTCGACTCGTCTGACAATCGACACACAGTCTCGCAGCAAGCTTAGAGACTCGTCAAATTGCTGCTTACTCATCAGCGGCACGAGTTTTTTCCGCCTCTGTCGCTTCTTCTTCTTCTTCGTCTTCAATTAGTTTTTTTTATATGCGAAAATTTTTAGTATAGCGTGAAACATGCGCACGCATGCGCAACGAGGTCAATCGAATGGCAATCATGCCAGCAACAAATACAACAACAACAACAACAAAAACATTAGCAAATTATAACTACCAAAAGCATGGAGTAGACAAAAATCACAAACTGCTCTTCCGACCCTCCTTTTCTCCCGCTCCATATTCTCATTTCTTTAAATATTATTTGTGATATCTGTTTGGTCATCATCTGTAAAAACTATACACCTGCCATATTTTAAATGCAACTGAAAATCGAATTTTAATTTAATAGTATCGATTTGAGTATGACAATATTCAATATATTTGAAAGAGTAAGTTGATAAACATCACATATAATAAATAAGCAATATGTACATATATCTCTCCGTAATACAATGCGAAATACATATTATAATATTGAATGAAAAAAAATCCATTGACCAAAATAAATTAATAGACTTAATAAGTATGCGTGTGTGTATGTGTGTGTATATCTGTGTCAGAATCAAGGGTATTGCAACTCAATCTAGTCCAGTGATGAACGAGAGTGTCAACCTAAGCAGCAGCTCAATATTACACCATTCTTCAGCTTGAATTTGGTGCCAACTTGGTGCAAACCCGGAAAATGCTTAGCTAATGTGCAAATGTTGTATGCGGTTTTCATTTACATATATTTTTATTATTATTTTTTGGAAATCAGTGCAGAAATTTGATAGCTCCCAATGAGAACCAGCAACAAGAACAACAAAAGCATATGGGTCAAGTAATCATAGTTTTGGGCACGGAAGTGTAATAAGATTTCCTATACATTCATAAAAAGATGCATGGACAGACAGACAGTCGAATTGACGGACGGATGCAAAGATAGCGGTCAATATTCAGAACAAGCTGACAGATAGCGCTGGACAATTTATATTTTGTGAAATTCAATAAGATACTAGATGGATATTAAGTGGGTATAGATAAATATACTCACACACACAATGCGGCATATGTAATACACGCAGAAAGGCAACACAAATCAGCAGAAACCAGTTCAAAATTTAAATAAAAGTCGAGCGTGCGCGCGGTTTCGAAACCTGTTTGCCTAATGGATAAAAGCAACAATAACAATAACAATATTAACACCGACCACAACAATAACAAGAAGATCAGAGGCATGAAGAACATACACTGGCAATAGCTAAACAACAATAACATAAATAAAGTTGTCATTATAAAATATCATCCGGTGTTAAATCAAGCGTGAGAAAAATTCAGTACGAAATTTGCCGAAATTTTGAGACAAATGCAAATGAGAATCACATATGTACAATGTGCTGAAGCACATTTAAGCTTAAAAGTCAAATGTTGCATTTGTAGAGTTAGTCGAGTTGCTGTGGAAAAACGCGAGCAAATTTGCATTGATTTGGCAAAAGGCAAATAGTCGAATGTGGAAATAAATAAATGGCAACAATAGCAGTCGCAGCAGCAACAGAGAGTGCAAAAAGAAAGAAAGCTAATCTTTGGCAAGCCGAAGTTTCGATACCCTTACATAGTACTGAATTCTATTATAGATCGATCGTGCCAATGGCAACTACTTGATCCCATAGTCCGATATTAAACAAACTTGTTCAGGATGTATAAAGGAATAGCATATTAATAATCTGTAATAATTATTTAGTTGGATTTAAATAGTAATTTTTATCAATTTTCAAAACATCATAAAAAATACTAGCGAAGAGATTTTTTTAAATTTTTATTTGCAGTCACTCTTAGAATTGTTTGAAGAATTTTTTTGCATCAATACATTTCTTTTAAAAAATCGAGGAAGAAAGTTTCAAAAGTAGACGTTTACAAAAATTCGAATATTTCAATGGGTTAAGGAAAGTTTTGCATCATTCAAACGGATTTTAAATGACCTCTCCAAATTTATTTGTTAAATACGAAGACATGACTTACAATAGCTGTTTAGCTGGGCTGTGTGTATATATTTTCTCAAAAACCAACAAGTTTTTTTAATACTATACATTAATTTTCTAAATATTGTGCATATACACATGAGTACACATAAGCACTGTCTTCAGTAAAAAGACTAACCGGTGTCAAGTTTATTCAAGAAAGTTTCGAAACTGAGAGGCTAGTTTGCAAGAACTCACTCAGTTCGTGGACCTGAGCAAGAGTTTATATAATCTGCCACGCCTCCTTTAAGGCGTTACACATTTTGTGACGAAAGCTTAATGCCCACTGCAAGGGTATAAAAAGAAAGGCAGAGGCCTAAGCCAATGCATAAGGCAGGCGGTCATCTGAGTACGAGGCACGGCACAGGCCACGAGTCGGGAATGGGCCGAGAAAACGAGTTTCTTTCTTCTGGTCGAGATTCACGGCAATTATGCGCACCGTTTGCTAGTAAAAGGAAGAGAGTGCTTGGCACTGCCAAGCAGCAACTAGTGACTAGCAACTGGCAACGGGGAATTGAAAGGCCATGTAAATTACCTGATGAGCTGACGTATCCAGCTGTGCTTGGTGAGCGCTCACCTACCTCTAAATTGCCACAATTTTTCTTTCGCTTTTAGTGTTTTTGTTTTGTTTCACACAATTGTTGTAACTAAGTATTCGTTTATTAATTATGGGCACAAAAAAACACACACACACAAAATCAGCTGCCTAGTGGCTAAGAGTGCGTCTCGGCCACAATTGCCGCCAGCTTAATTAACGGAGCTGGGCTCAATCGACCCGCTTTTGTGGACTTGCATAGACCACGTCTGACTTATGAAGAACAAATGAGTGCGCTTCGATAATTTCGATTATGACAAATTCATTAATCATAGCCAGGTTAACGACATTTTGCATTTCCAAATTGGCTGATCAATCAAACTGGCTGTGACGAACACACAAAGCCAAAGGGCCTGCTCGACACTTTATGGTTCATGGGCAAGAACAACAGCAGCAGCAGCAGAAATAGACACTCGCTAAATACACGCAACACAACACACACAAAAAGGAACACAACAAAAAGAACTGCTGACATGTGACAGAGCTCTTCCCGCGTTTTAAATCGCGCGCAAAACGCGCGTATTACTCAATCGTTTTAAAAAATTCACATGTTTTTCCCGAAAATTGTTATTGCCATTTCTATGTATGCATGAGTATGTATGAATATGCGTGTGTGTGTGTGAGAATATTTAATAAATAAATTCCGTTCTGTGTTGACAGCTGAACGCATATATAGCATGTATGTACATATGTATTGCTCTAAAGAATTTGTCAAACGTACATACATATAGTATGTATTAATGCCAATGTTGATAAAAACATCTCAAATGGGCAGCGGCAAAAGTAAACAAACATAAATAACCAACTCGACCAACAGTCCGCAGAGCTTTGGGGGTGGTGTCCAAATGGTTTATCACAGCACATTCCAAACTATTGTTTTACATACGAACTCGTACATACAGACGTGTGCGAAATAATAAGAACAGCATATGAGACAAATTAATTTGGTAAAAAAAAGTGTTAAAAAAGCATAATTATAAAAAACCCTTATATTATTTGAATAGTTCACATTTTAAGCTATGTATATCCTAAAAGAGTTCAAGTCCTGTTATGTCCTTATCTTTTATAATGTCAACTTTGTTGGGATAAGTCGAAATTCAGGTGTTCGAAATAATAAGAACAAAGTGAGAAAATAGCGGATTGTCGTGTTCTACATAAGTTTTAACAATTTATAAGTATACACTTAGTTGCCTACATTTAGCATAAGTGGGCTCCACCCCTTTTCCGGATCATTTAGACACATCGGGACTTTATAGGAGCTATGAGAACGCGGCATCTGGAGATAGCAGTATTCTTCCAAGTATTTTCTTCTTCTTGTCACAACTGTCCAAAATTTTTTATTCATAACATCTCTCATTTCTATCGCTATAATATTCATTGATGATCCACTAGATTATTGCTCGGCGAAAGAGTCAACCCCTCCTTAACATCAATATTGTGGTATCGCTTGAACTCATTATCTTGCCTTGAAATAAGTTTTGAGACTTTTCTTTGCGGGTAACTCCATTGTAGGACCTCTTAAATTCATCAAAACACTTTCATATATATTTTCAACATGGTAGGTGGCTTTCACGGTACCCAGAATTCCAGCCAGAGGATTAGTCACATAGGACAAATAAATTCTCTACATCCAGAAAATTATGAATTGATCTTGACACCGTTTGTTATGATCAGTTCAGCCAAATGTGGTAAAGTTCGCTTAAGATAATAAACAATAGAAGGTTAAAAGCTCTCAATAGCCGAAATTATGATGAAATGACCATTAAGCACGGTGGTCTGAGACCGATGCTACAAAAATTTTCTTTTTTTTTTTGCGGATATGCTATAAATAGAATTGTGGGTATCATGGATCTCAACTTCTATTCTAGAATAATACTGGCAAGTGTTATGCTTAAAATAAGATGCTCCACGCTAGATTTATCCACACTTAAATTATTCAAATCTCATCACAAGTCAAGCGAAGTAGGACTTAGGATCCCACAATATTGATGTTAAGGAGGGATTGCCTCTTTCGCCGAGCAATAATCTAGTGGATCATCAATGAATATTATAGCGATAGTAATGAGAGATGTTATGGATAAAAAATTTTTGACAGTTGTGACAAGAAGAAGAAAATTCTTCGAAGAATCCTCCTATCTCCAGATGCCGCGTTCTCATAGCTTCTATAAAGTGCCCATGTGTCTAAATGATCCGGAAAAGAAGTGTAGCCCTCTTATGCTAAATGTAGGCAACTAAGTGTATACTTATAAATTGTTAAAACTTATGTAGAACACGACAATCCGTTATTTTCTCACTTTGTTCTTATTATTTCGAACACCTGAATTTCGACTTAACCCAACAAAGTTGACATTATAAAATATAAGGACATCGCAGGACTTGAACTCTTTTAGGATATACATAGCTTAAAATGTGAGCTATTCAAATAATATAAGGGTTTATTATAATTATGCTTTTTTAACACTTTTTTTTAACAAATTAATTTGTCTCATATGCTGTTCTTATTATTTCGCACACGTCTGTATCATTATTATATATAAAATATTAATTCATTCAAATGATAATATTAACATATTGTCGTCTATTTTTTACTGTTTTTTTTAACTTTTGGAAACACAACTAATTTGAGGTAAAAAAACTCCTAATTTAAGTTCGCGCCTAGATATTGATATATTCGACACTATCGATATATTTTTGGTCAAAAACATCAAGATTAAAATTAATTTTTTTTCATTTGAAATTTTAGCGATATTGATATTTTTTTTAAATATTAACAGCCCAAACGAGAAACTCCAATTTGCGCCTCAGCGACTCAGAAGCACTCGAGGTCGAATTGGAGGGAGACTCACCTTGCACATAATCGCGACTGTAAAAAGCGATGACATCGTGATTGTGACGATCAAAGTATCCGCTGCTCTGGCTAATATCGCAGGTGTCGCACTCTTTGCAGAAGTGCGCCCAATTGCAGGGATACAACTGGAAGCCAATCGGAGCATAGACCTGAAATCCCTGTATCGTGTTCATTCGCACACGATTGAGGAAATCTGTTCGAAATAACATTGTGGGCGTGGCCAACAACACGAGCGATTCGAGGCCAAGTTTGGGCAGTGCCAGATCGGCAACCGCCAAGCTGAGCAACTGACTCGGTCCATACATGGAGGCATGCATCAGCCAATCATCGCCAGCAATGGGAGCACTCAACTCCGCCGGCAATCTTATGGAGACCCAAGCGATGCGAGATCCATCCGTCTTATATTTCGAAGATAAGTCCAGTGCGAGTTTCTTCAGCGTCTTGAAGGGATCATCGTCACCCTTGCTGGGCGAGTCCAAACGATAAAGGAAGATCTAAGGGAGAAGGAAGAGGGGGTTTAGTAACAGATATTTTAACAGATATCAGAAAAATAAAATGCATGCCTAAGATTCTTACCATCAGTGTATGTAAGATATGCACTCAACAGTAATCTTTTAATTGCAGAGTGTTGTAAACGCTTTAACAGTAATACTGCTAACTTAGCAGTGACACTTAACAGTATCTTAACACTGCAGTTTGATAACAGTTTGTTGAGCTTATATACACTGTTACGAATTATGGTACAATTGTACCAAAAGTGGTTCCTTTTTTTTGAACATTGAATTAATTTTTTAAGCAATGGGCACTTTTATATATAAAGAAAATAAGAGAATAAGCTATACAATAAAGCTTAAGTTTTTCAAAAAAGAAATGCAGATGCAGAATTAATTGAGAGGCCAAACAATGATTAATGATATTCCGCATGGGAAACTGTTAGGTTTTTATAATGTTATGTCCATACATTGTTTTTTTTTTCACAATGTTAAGTTCAAAAT